>MEHQ01001439.1:407157-435805 GCA_008828725.1 Saccharina japonica | reverse complement strand
ACCCCCCCCCCCCCCCCCCCGCCGCCGCCGCCAGTCACAAAAAAAATGGCCAACAAAGTGCTATATACTATGTACCCCTATAGGAAAACGCCTCCTCTGGCGCATGAATGTCTCAATCTGATTTTCTCGATGACAGAGCGATGTGTGATGTGCCTATGGAGAGGTCTCGGGGGCGAGATCTACTACTCCCCAAAGCCAGCATTTTCGTTATGTGAGCCCCTCACCAGTCCAGGAGAAAATGAGAACAAAAGAAAATTGTCGGAAGTTCTTCCCAGGGGATGATGTGTTATCGTATCATCTTGATTGCAGCATACGGTACTGTAGATTATGGTATGTATATATCCCCTCTCCCCTGTTGCGGCGTTATGAGTGGCAGTGTTGAGTGTCCCCTCGCAGGCGTTATGGCCTGCCTGGGTGAGGGTTCAATTCGTCCCTTCGTTCGGGAGGCGTCCGGCGAGCAAGCAAGCAACTAATACGGTAAGCTACGATAAGTTCCAAGCATCTGTCAAACAGCTTAGTATCCCCTTTCCCCTGTTGCGGCATTTGTGATTTTCATCAACTGTCCCCTCATCATGCCTGGCAGGCGTTATCACCTCCGCCTGGATGATGAGCGAGCGAACGCAAGCAAGCAAGGCAAGCAAACAAGCAAGCGAGCGAGCGGGCGAGCAAGCGAGCAAGCGAGCAAGAAGCAAGCAAGCAAGCAAGCAAGCAAGCAAGCAAGCAAGCAAGCAAGCAAGCAAGCAAGCAAGCAAGCAAGCAAGCAAGCAAGCAAGCAAGCAAGCAAGCAAGCAAGCAAGCAAGCAAGCAAGCAAGCAAGCAAGCAAGCAAGCAAGCAAGCAAGCAAGCAAGCAAGCAAGCAAGCAAGCAAGCAAGCAAGCAAGCAAGCAAGCAAGCAAGCAAGCAAGCAAGCAAGCAAGCAAGCAAGCAAGCAAGCAAGCAAGCAAGCAAGCAAGCAAGCAAGCAAGCAAGCAAGCAAGCAAGCAAGCAAGCAAGCAAGCAAGCAAGCAAGCAAGCAAGCAAGCAAGCAAGCAAGCAAGCAAGCAAGCAAGCAAGCAAGCAAGCAAGCAAGCAAGCAAGCAAGCAAGCAAGCAAGCAAGCAAGCAAGCAAGCAAGCAAGCAAGCAAGCAAGCAAGCAAGCAAGCAAGCAAGCAAGCAAGCAAGCAAGCAAGCAAGCAAGCAAGCAAGCAAGCAAGCAAGCAAGCAAGCAAGCAAGCAAGCAAGCAAGCAAGCAAGCAAGCAAGCAAGCAAGCAAGCAAGCAAGCAAGCAAGCAAGCAAGCAAGCAAGCAAGCAAGCAAGCAAGCAAGCAAGCAAGCAAGCAAGCCAGCCAGCGAGCCAGCCAGCCAGCAAGCAAGCAAGCAAGCAAGCAAGCAAGCAAGCAAGCAAGCCAGCAAGCCAGCAAGCCGGCAAGCCAGCAAGCAAGCCAGCAAGCCAGCAAGCAAGCAAGCAAGCAAGCCAGCAATCAAACACCTTTGAATGACAAGCAAGCAAGCAAACACCTTTGAATGACTGACCTGAACAAAGTCAGATGCACCCTCATATGCATAGCAGCAGCCGGCCCCTACGGTAGATAAAACTGTTTTATACCATCACACGCGGCGTTCTCAGCACCCCGTACGGCTCGGAGTCCGGTTCCTGGCTCGCTTCCAGGAGGCGACCTTATCACTCTCAACGATCATTCATATCGTTTCGATGATCGTTCTGGTCGTTTCGACGGCCTTTTTGATCGTTTCGACGATCGTCCGGACCGTTTCGGCGGTCGCTCTGATCGTTTCGACGGTCGGTCTGATCGTTTCGACGGTTGCCCTCATCGTCCCGACGATCGCTCTGATCGTTCCGACGGTCGGTCTGATCGTTTCGACGGTCGATCTGGTCGTTTCGACGGTCGCTCTGGTCGTTTCGACGGTCGTTCTGAACCTTTCTACGATCGTTATGATCCTTTCCACGATCGTTCTGATCGAATCGGCGATCGTTCTGGTCGTTTCGACGATCGTTCTGATCGTTTCAACCATCGTTCTGGTCATTTCGACCATCGTTCCGATCGTTTCAACCATCGTTCTGATCATTTCGACCATCGTTTCGATCGTTTCAACCATCGTTCTGATCGTTCCAACCATCATTATGATCGTTTCAACCACCCTTCTGATCATTTTGAGAGTGACGCACGCTTTCTTTTTGCCTGGGGAGTCCCTGTCTGCGGGTGGAGATATCTTGTCGGCGCTTGGGTGCCCCCCTCCCCCCCCCCCCCCAAGACCTGCCTCGTCGCCGTGCAAAACCCAACGTGCTCCGTCCCGGCATTGTAAGCGATGCGAGGGTCTATGGTCACATTCACCACTGGCCATGCCATGTACGGCCCAACTGAGTACACCTTGCGGTGCCTGCCTCCTCACCCCCCCCCCCCCCCCAAGCTCTGCCTCCTTCGGTGAAAACCCACACGCTGCTCCCCCCGGCATCGCTAGCGATGCCGAGGGTCTATGGTTCACACACTTACGGCCATGCATGGCATGTCGCTAAATGCGTACCCAACCCCCCCCCCCCCCCCAGTGCAGGCTCCGCTTCCGCCATGGAAGCGTGCCAGGGCGTGGACTTTGAGCCGTACGGGGTTCATGTAAAGCCTTGTCTGTCGCTTTTGAGGTCGCTATACCAGGGTCCCAGCCGGGTTCAAGAAAAAAAGGGTGACTTCGAGAATCATGGATGGAATACACATATTTCAGGGCTGCGTTCGGAGTATATACACAGAGAAGGTTATTGATTGCTATTGAATAAGAGATAGGGGACCGTTCGAGA
The DNA here is from genome assembly GCA_008828725.1 of Saccharina japonica. NCBI lineage: Eukaryota > Phaeophyceae > Laminariales > Laminariaceae > Saccharina > Saccharina japonica. Next base: position 433,020 of record MEHQ01001439.1, on the reverse strand, counting down.
ATAGTATAATGCTTGTTGTAGAGATACTTAGGCGTTCTTGGTCCATATTATTTGGCTGAAAAACTCCTTTTGTGGCGGCAACGTGGCACCGTTTGGTTGATCGCGTGGGTGGAAATACCAAGTGGACACAGCACAGGGCGGTTCTGGCAGACAGGTGCAACACACGGAACAGGCAAGGGCTGCTGCATTGTAGCTGGCCAGCGGTTGCTGGGCCAAGTACTTCGTGATTAAAAAAAAATGTAAGGTTGTGAGAGTAAATTACCTTCCAATACAACCTCTGGAGAAGAAAAAAAAAAAAAAAAAAGGAGGGCGTACGCACTCACTGTATTTTGCTCCCGTCTTTAGCATAGGAGGCCGCTCGAAACAAACGGGACGGCCTCTGATTGCAACACCACCGATCTTTCATACAACCCTCGTGCAGCACCCTTTGGTCAATGTATATCTTGCACGTGGGCCCAGAGCCAACTCGACCCCTGACCCTGACCCTAACCCTAACCCTTTCTTGGGGGGCTCGAAATCGGCAGGGGCGGTCTGCCGCGTGTTTCGGTGGTGTTTTTTCGAAGAACCAATGGCTTGCCTGACCAATCAGACAATTACAAGCCGTGTTGTTGCACGTATTTTTTTCAAGAGTGGCGTTTCACTTTGAGGGCCAAGGGAGCACGATTGTTGTTTTTCGGACGCTACGTACACACACTCCACTTTTCGAGAGCCCAGACAGAGAGGGGGGGTATACTAAAACCAGATAAATCAAAACTTGAAAAAAAACTAAATTTTCTCGATTCGTAAAGAAATCCCAACGCTCTGTTTTTTTTTCTTCATTTTGGTCTTTTTATACCACACTGTCTCGGAAATATAAGCACATTTTACGTGTTGAAATTAGAGAAAATGGTGCTTATATTTCTGGACAGAGAGGTATAGGAGTGCGGCGTCTGGGATTTCGGATACGCGTGCTCCCCTGGGTCTCTCGGAAAAAAAAAGAAATAAAGGAGAAGATTAGTTAGAGATCGGGAACAGTGCCGATAACAATCCCGTTGCTTAATGTAAGAAGGAGGCGTGTCGGTTCTCATACGATTTTCTCCTCTCGTTTGAAGAGTTGACGTTCTTCGTGGTAGGGGTAGGCATGGTTTGCTTGATCGCGTACGGATGTGACAGACACACTGATACTAATAAGGGTAGGGGTGGATGGAAATTATTAACTAATGACTCGAACTATTACCGGGGAACATCGTAAATATATACATATTACCGGGGAGTATAGTAAATATATAGGACAAAACATTGTTATTATAGTAGAAATAGGTAAATGCATAGGTTTTGTGTACACCGTCGGTCCTATTTACTAGTGTTTACTATGCTGACGCAAGAGGGACACGATATACGAGGTGTAACTGTTTTACACATCGGACCTATCATCGATTCCCGCATCACGGACTAGATCTTTCAAAGAAGATAGGTTCCTCATAAGTATGATCTGTATGATCTGTATGATCTGTATGATCTGTATGATCTAGATCATGTTGCCGGGTGGGAGCCGTACCATCTGCATGATACAGGGGATGTTTTCTGGGTTGGCCTGTATTCCACAGATCCTGCACCGCATATCGTAACGGCATGTTAGTATCTAGATTATCTAGATTATCTATCTGGCCTATTTGTCGATGATTGGTCCGACGTGTAAACTATGCCAAGTGGGTACATCAGCATGGGACGGTGCTGGCCAACTGGCAGAAGACGCGAACACTCAGCGTTGATGCTACGGCGTATAATACGTACCATGTACGAACAGTACGTACGAGTAGCTGGCCAGCAGTTGCTGGGCCAGACAGACATACCGTGAAAACGGACCTTCTTGGGTGAACCGATTTGTTGTCGGAGCCTTTATTCGTTCTCTCCATCAATAGATCAACACGAACACGAACAGTCCATACCAGTAGACTAATACTTAGCTGGTCTATGGTAACTAATAGTGACACACGATAGATCTTGTTTTTTTCTCCCCCATCCCATTTATTATCTTCGCTCTTCTTTCCTCTCCCCCTCTCCGTCGTAACGCAGATCCGGGGTCACTAAGAAGGCTCTTCTCCCTCCCCACTACGGTACGTGCCTCGATCTACAATACTTGGCATACAACAACAAAAAACTGCAGTGCTGAAAGTGCCGTTTTATTAAAGTACATTCGATATTCGAGCTTCAGTAAAAGGAAGGGAAGACAACAAGGTAGAAATATATTTACTATGGACAATAACCAAAAAACGGGTATACCTGGTCAGTCTTCACCCCAAAACGGGTACAGCCTGGAATCAAGTACAAAACACGCCCAACGAGCCACCCGATTGGCCAAAAACAAATTGTACCCGTTTTTGAGAGATAGTGTCGCGGGTACAACTGTAAATGTCTACAAGCTATACCAATACAGCAGTATTACAAGGTACTATATTTGGCTTTCAACCGTTTTCGTTTTTTTTGTCCACTTGCCATTAAAGTGTGCTGTGGGGAACAGGTTTTGGGGAAAGTTCGTAGAATGGTCGTTGCACATGTACCCATGGAAGATACACCAGAAGTGTTATCACATCTGAGTATCTTTCCGAGAACCGGAGATCTCGGCATAATAACCGAGCCTCCTTGAAGTCGAGACGGGCCTTGTTTGCCCGCCCGAACCTCACTCGATCTATCTCTTCTCCACGCTGCTAACCCAACGTGGAGGGCTCTTTCCTTGCCCTAAATAAAAGGAAGAAAACGTGCAGCCCTTGGTAGCGGGTCAAAGCTACCACATCACTTGGGACCTTTGGGACTCTACGACAGTAGGCTTCCATAGTGCCTTTTTTTTTCACTGCGTCTGCGGCCGCTCTTTGGTTGTTTCGTTCTCTTCCAAGCTCTTTCGCTTTGTACGTCTAATACCTGGTATTGGTATTCGCTTAAACTCTATTCAACCATTCTATTATACACATTTAGGTACGTACGCCTCACAGTGATACGCATACGAGTATACGAGTACACCATCCGACTGGATGTTGGCCAATCAACCCCGTGACTAGCTCGTGGGATGTGTTTTGACTCGATTCCAGGGTGTACCCCTTTTTGACTCCAACGGGGCAGGTGTACCCTTTTTTGGTTATTGTCCACTCACTACTAATATTATTAAATAATGAGGAGATGTTCGATGAAAGTCGGAATGGATGGAACACGCATACTGTATGCCATATAAATAAAATACCTTATCGGAGGGCACAATCAATGCAGAGCATTACAGGACACCTAATCTACTAAGAAACAGGCTAATTAGAAAGCCAGGTTGAAATCTAGAGGAAAATACGAAATTCGCGAGTCGTAATCTTGAAATTAGTGTAGAATACATCCTCTCTCGAATACAAAATCTAGCCTGGACCATATTTCCTGCTTCTTGTTCGGTGTCCTGTACTGTAGTCTGTAGTCTGTAGTAATAATAATAATAATAATAATAATAATAATAATAATAATAATAATAATAATAATAATGGGGTCGCTACACATTGTCGGATGGCAAAGTTAATAATAATGGGGTCGTAGAGAGAAGGAGCGACAGCAGTAAGTGGGATGGCCTGCGTCAATCGCCATGCAAGCACACCTTGCAAGCACACCATGCAAGCACACCATGCAAGCACACCATGCAAGCACACCATGCAAGCACACCATGCAAGCACACCATGCAAGCACACCGCTACAACAAAAACTGCGTGCCTGCCGTGTGAAATGCATTGCTTGTCCCCCCGCTGCTGCTGCTGCGCCTGCGTCTGCGTCTGCGGCGGCGGCTGCTGCTGTGCTGCTACTGATGTAGTCTCCATAAAGTTGGTGGCGATCTTACAAAAAAAAAGAGGTATATTAATAGTGTACAGCATCGATCAGCCGTATCCAATACCTGGTATGCATTGCTTCTCAAGGCGCATAGAATGCTTCGTGTATTATACGAAGCACGAAGCTACCGTACGAGTGCTACTCCGGAGCATTAAATACATTGCGTCGTGTTATTGTTGTGCGTTTCTTTGATTATTGCTATATACCCACCGAAATGTATAAACCTAACCCGACAATCCTATACTTGTTCACCTAATAAGTTGGAGCAGCGTGCCAAATGGGATCTGGTCCGGGTGGGATCGGGGTATAATAGAGGTGTTGACCAATCAAAATGGAGGTGTAGTCTATTGGGCACCCCGATTCACCCCTATTTACACTGAAACGCCCATAATAGAGCGTGGACTGCACTTAAGCGCTGCAGTCCATAGGCTGTAAATACTGCGTAGCGTAGAAGCACAATAGCCAATTGGAGCCATATCGATTTTGATTTCCACAGGTATTTCAGAACACAACAGCTTGCATGTGGAAGTTCTGAGTGATCACACGACTTACCGTACTGGCTACCTGGCTATATAGAGCACAGTATTGGAGCACAACAGTATGATTGCATTAGTAGTAGTAGTAGTAGTAGTAGTAGTAGTAGTAGTAGTAGTAGTAGTAGTAGTAGTAGTAGTAGTAGTAGTAGTAGTAGTAGTAGTAGTAGTAGTAGTAGTAGTAGTAGTAGTAGTAGTAGTAGCAGCAGTAGTAGCAGTAGTAGTAGCAGTAGTAGTAGTAGTGAACGTGTAGTAGTGTTGTAGTAGTAGTAGTAGAAGTAGTAGTATAGTAACAGTAGTAGTAGTGCACGTGTAGTAGTGTAGTAGTAGTAGTAGTAGCAGCAGCGGTAGTAGTACGTAATAGTCCGGAATACACCGACGAAGAAACAAATCAAAGACTAATCGAAAATAGACCAGATGTCACACATCGACGCCCACCGGCACCGCCCTACTGCTGCCTACTGCTGATGCTGCGTTACATACAGTACTTTACTTTTTTGCTACATTCTTACTTTACTAAGTGGGCACCCCTATTTAAGAGAGGTAGGTGTGGTACAGGCCGAAAACACCTCTTTTAACTAGCCTTCTATTATCCACAGTGGGAAATATCTAGGTTTAGTGTAGGCGGGTCCAGCCGATTTGGCCTATCTTAACTGTACTTTTCTCTTATACAGGGTACTCTCTCTTATATAGGGTACTCTCTCTTATATAGGGTACCCTCTCTTATATAGGGTACCCTATCTTATATAGGGTACCCTCTTTTAAGTCGGGGTAGCCACTACTACTGTATACCGTGCGCCAGGTACACTAACAACAACACACTCCCGTGGCTCGGACGATTTTCTGTGATGATTTTCGACGCAAGTCGACGAGGGAAGAAAGGGCTCAAGTCTTCTCGCGATAAAAATGCAAGGCATGAACCGTAGTGGGGGAGGAGGGCAGAAGAGCCCACTTTGTGACCCCAGATCTGAGTTACGACTAGGAAGCAGAGAGGAAGAAGGTCGAAGATGAAAAAAGGGATAATAAAAAAGGGGGGGAAAGGTGGAAAAAAGCCGAGCGTTGCATGCCTCTATGGAAACCCCACGTCGAGTTATTTCCAAAGCCACCATGTTCGATGTGTGTGTCCCCTAAGCCGTGGCCCCTCCAAGGCATGCTTAGGAGAAACTCGGTTCGGAAATTCGTCCCAGGCTGTGTTTGTGTGTGTTATCTTATCACCTGACTACAGTATAGACCCACCAATAAGAACGAGCCTATAACGGGGGGCCATAGTAATCAGGACCCCATAAGGGACACAAAAACCTATAGATTCCAGTATTTTTACTGAGCGCATTTGGTCCTGGTTACTACGCTCCCACGTAAAAGTTCACATTTTAGTACTGCGCTGTACAGAAACCTCAATCTGACTCTAATTTCAAGTGTTTAGTAACCACAACGGAACTGCAGCCCTGGAAGGCAGACGGCTTAGGGCCAGGGATAGGGTTGCACTGACGCCTCACGACGGCATGACAGCACCAAACAAACCGACAGGCTCAGAACTCGGCTCACGTACATGTATGACACTGATGGCTATCTTGCTCGCTGCCCGTCTCGTGTGGGGTGTAATTTCAATGTCTCGTATGATTGTGAACGAACACACCGTGGTCTAGATAATGCGGTAATGGCCGAGACGTGGTTAATATAGCTGTACCAACTCCAAGGTAAAATATAAACTTGACTACAGAGTATGTGAAAATTGCTTCCGTATTTTAGTCCACAGCGCTATAATATAATATCACATAATACCAATTTGAGTCGAATCGACGAGGGAAGAAAATGGTGAACCCTACCGGAGGTATAAATGCAAGGCCATATTACATGTAACAGGTAGTGGGAGGGGGGAAAATCCTGCTACGTGGCCCCGGATCTGAGTTTCGTCTGTTAACCCCTTAAGAACTGGTCCCACGAATTTGGGGACAAACTACTTGGAATTAGTGTGGGATATTTTTATTAGTTCTGAAGGGGTTAGATAAATAAGGGCAAAGATAAACTGCTGTTGTATAACATGTATAACCGATGGCATGAGAAAAAAAAACCGACAACAATGGCTGTGACTAAAAAAAAAAACGATTTTAGATGGATGAGAAGAAAACCCCGACAATGCTGTGTATCATTTCAAGTTATATTTGTATACTATATTATTACTATTTATACTATGTTTAGCATCTCACTTGCTTTACGCATTCATTTGCTTTTATTTTGTTTTGGTTTTTATTTGTTTCACAGACTGTGACCACATAATTTGTATCTCTCTAGGACTAGGAATCAGGACAGACACTGGGTGTACTGATGTGGTTCGGGAGAAAGAGAACTGGTTTAATGTGAAGACAAAACACACCAGGTATGTTACACGAAAAAAAGGTGGGTGCCCAGCACGGCATGGCAAAAGCCTAAACAAGCGGCTCTAATCTCGACTTTTTGAAGAGCAACTTGGTCGTACTCCGGCGAGACAAGGGCAAAGAACACTGTCAATTGAAACCCTTTGCACTACTTACTACTGCAAGTTGTATACAGAAAAACTAAGCATGCCTCCAATCCCAAAGATTTTTTTCCCGACAATGATCGTGCACTCGAAAAACGTGGTTTCAAAGAGTCGAGCGAAACACGATCGATAATCACCTCCACGAAGCCACCGAGGCACCCGAGGGCATGATACACAACTTCAATCTTCCCAACCAAGTTGAAAGTTGGTGAAGGTGGGTTCCGACGTCCCCGAGCACACACACTCCACTCGCTGCGCAAGCAAGGGCATGCTATTGTTGGCAGACCGCTCTGTTATAACACCCGCGCGTTGTGTTCGGACTCGCCCTAGATGCGGGACGGAGATGTAACGAATTTCGAAACGGGTGTCCATCTGATTGGTCGAGGCCGGCCTTTTGCCCGCGCCAGGGTTTTTTAGGAAGAACGCCACAAAAAAACGCTGCAGAAACGCGCGACCACCCCCTGCCCACCTCGAGCCCCCCAAAGGGCTTGGGGGTAGAGTTAGGGTGGTTACACGGTTACAGTGCGCGACAGCAGTTTAAGAATCTCCTGTTAAGGCTCTCGGCTTATTGTGACGTCAATGTTATAACCCCTAAATAACTGCTCCCACAGATTTGGGGACAAACTACTTGGAATTAGTGTGGGATAAAATTTTTCAGTTCTGAATGGGTTGAACATAGGCTCTCATAGGCTACGTATTCTGTAGGAGTTAGAGCTGTGTTCCTCGCTGGGCACAAATGATTACCTAATAGCTGTAGATTATAATCTATGAAGGAAAAAACAAAACTTAGCCCGAAATTATCAACTCCCGAATTCTCAACCAACACATGTCGCGTGCTGGGGACGGGTTATATATAGTATCTGCGCCGGCGTGCAAAATTGAAATTGACCACAAACATCCATCACGAAATTCGTTGCATACCCGTCCTGCATTTAGGGCACGCCTTGCTTTCGGGGTTTATTTTGTGGTACCGAGACGTTACAGACCCGACTTAAGAGCGATTTTAGGGGATACAAGGGAACACGCTATTTCTTGTGTTGGTGCATATCATAGGTTTAATTTATTTCGTGGCAGTCAAGTCGCTTTGACCGTGTGCCCTTATGATGTTCGGGGTTATGTAGTGGCACAGAGGCGTTATAGACCCGACTTAAGAGCGGTTTTAGGGGATACAAGGGACAACGCTATTTCTTGTGTTGGTGCATATCATAGGTTAAATTGATTTCGTGGCAGTCAAGTCGCTTTGACCGCTCTCAACTCCCGAATGCTCTCATGATGTTCGGGGTTCCGAATGCTCTTATGATGTTCGGGGTTACCTAGCGGTACCGAGGCGTTACAGACCCGACTTAAGAGCGGTTTTAGGGGATACCATGGAAAACGCTATTTCTTGTGTTGGTACATATCATAGGTTAAAATTATTTCGTGGCAATCAAGTCGCTTTGACCGCTCTTATCTTCCGAATGCTCGTATGATGTTCGGGGTTATCTAGTGGTACCGAGGCGTTACAGACCCGACTTAAGAGCGGTTGTGGGGGATGCAAGGGAAAGCGCTATTTCTTATGTTGGTACATGGGATAAAAAAAAAACGTAGCAGTCAAGTCGTTTTGACCGCTCTCAACTCCCGAATGCTCTTTTGGTGTTCAGGGCTATTTAGAGGTACCAAGGCGCTACAGACCGGACTTAAAAGCGGTTTTAGGGGATACAGTAGTACAAGGGAAAGCGCTATCCCTTGTGTTGGTACATATGCTAACTTTAATTCGTGGCAGTTAACCCATTTAGGACCCCAGTCCCGATGTGGGGACAAAACACTTGGAATTAGACTGAAATATTTCGTTTTTAGACAGTGCAGTTCTAAAAGGGTTAAGTCGGTTTGACCGCTCGTAACTCCCGAATGCTCTCGCAATGCGCGTTCTTTCGACCGGGGGTATCCACTGCTGTACCAGGTGCCAGGTACCAGAGGTAATGACTGCCATACACAGGTATACCTGGCACCTGGTATTATTAATAGTAGATCATTGTTGCGTGTGCCAACATGCCGTAATATATAAAAAAAAAAACGACGGAGCATTGCCCAGCAAAAGAGCGATGAACTTGTGAGGAGGTGGCCGCTTGTGGGACCACAATAAAAAGCGAGTGTCGTTGCACCACCACTTTTGCTTGGGCCTTCCTCCCGCATGCCCACTATCTTTAACCGGAAATATATAATCGTGGACCTGATACATGTACAAATAGATGTATGTATGAATACAACAAACAAGGTATGAATATATGAATCCAACACATGTACCAGGTATGTCTGGGTACATAATAATATTCTAGCGGCCTGACAAAGCAGCAGTATGGGAACTAAAAAAGCTTGGAGAAGCGCGCGAGTTATGGACTGTTGTTCGGGACAGACAACCCGCGACGCACAGACTCCAACACAGCGACGACAAAAAACGCGTACGATTGACAGTTGTTTTGTGCTGCTATGGGCGTATGACGCTGTGGTATGACCTGAACACGCGCGTCCTACATCAAGTTTTTATTTTTTTTGTCCATCCCACTTATTATCTTCGCCCTTTTTTTCTCTCTTCCTCTGTAGTCGTAACTCAGATCCGGGGTCACTAAGTAGGCTCTTCCCCCCCCTCCCCACTACGGTACTTGCCTTGCATTTTTATCGCGAGAAGGTTTCAGCACTTTCTTCCCTCGTCGACTTGCGTCGGATTCCGCCTGCCCACGCCACGAAGTGAGCAATTGGTTCCTTTTTATGTTATCAAATAAAGTCAACATCTCACCACGGCGGTGGGATTCGAACTCGGGTACCAATACTATAACGGGGGACCATAGTAAACACTAGTAAATAGGACCTGTGGGTACAGACAAAAACCTATATATTTTCCGAATTTTACTAACAATCCTTGGTCCTATTTACTAATGTTTGCTATGGTCCCCCGAAATAGTAGCCTTTGAAGCTGACCACTTCGTAGTCTACCGGGGGCGACCGGCTTCGAAGTAAATATCTATACCAGGTATAGTATATAGCGCCACGTTGTTCTGAAGCTCCTCAGACTCAGACCCCGTGCAAGAGCTTACCACTTTTTCGATGCCTATGGTCACGATGGTTGAGGTACACTGTGTACGAGAAAAAGGGAACTACCCCACCCAATGGTTGATTCGGTCTGATCTCATTGGCTTAGGGTGAGTGTATCCCACTAACCCCGTAAGAACTGGTCCCACATATTTGGGGGGAAACTACTTGGAATTAGTGTGCCATATTTGTTTCAGTTATGAATGGGCCAAGAACCGGTCCCACGTTTTTCGGGGGAAAACTACTTGGAATTAGTGTGAGATACGTTTTTCAAATCTGAAAGGGTCATAATCGTCTTGTACACAGTGTGTACCAACCATTGTCCCTTTCTCGAATAAGTGGTAAGCACCCTCCCTCAGACCCGTCGCTACGTACGATGTACGATACGTACATACACGAGAGGTATTTCTTTCACTTTTTGTCCGATTTTTTTCTGACTAAATCGGTTGAAAGCCCTGTTGACTGATTATGTTTTCCTTCCCTATTCCCGATTTACCACCCCAGGACTGGTGGTTGGTGGTATGAATACTATAGAAAGAAGAAAAAAAACTCTCAACGGAAATTTTAGAAAATTAGAAATTTGGAAGAAAAATATAAACAGAGTGAACAGGGCGAAACTACCCAAAATCTTATGGAATTCCATTATAACGGTTTAACGGTCACTTTACACCATTGTTCGTTGTATAAAGCCATGGGGTTGTTCGTCTTGCTTTTTTGGTCATTTTTTGTATATTATGTACCTAATAATAGCATGAGATAGATATAAGACCTCCTCAAGTGAGCAGCCGTAGAAGCTCTTATCTGTTACTGAGGACCATGATCAAATAGGACCAAATATTGTTACTGTAGTAAAAATAGGGAAATGTATAGGTCTTTATGTGTACCTTAGGTCCTATTTACTATGTTTCTCCGAAATAGGAGGCATGTATACATAAGAGTACCTGTTATGATATAAGAGTACCTGTTATGATATAAGGATTACCCTGGGCTGGATAATCGATCGATATTTTGCCCCCATAGCTCAGTAGGTAACACCCCTCACATTTGGCGTCGTCGGCAGGACGTACCCCTATACCCTGGCCTGGATAATCGATCGATGTTACCCCCATAGCTCAGTAGGTAACACCCTTCACATTTGGCGTCGTAGGCAGGACACACCCCCATACCCTGGGCTGCGTAATCGATCGATATTTTACCCCATTAGCTCAGTACGTAACACCCCTCACATTTGGCGTCGTCGGCAGGACATACCCCTATCGTAGTACGCGCCCTTGACCTCTACATTAGTTGTAAGTCACCCAAAAAAAAAACGCTTTGAGAAAAGCTAAAAGTGGAACCCGATGAACTAAATTATGCAACATCTATTATTAATAATAGGTATTTAACTAAAATGGTATAAGGGAGCGAACAAATTGTAACCCGCGGGTAACACATAATTTTGTAGCCCTACTCGTAGCTGAAAAAGCCGAGAGGCACCCCCTAAGCCTAACCCTACAAACCCTATAAACCCTAACCCTATACGGTACACCACCTCAGATAGCTACGTACGTCGTGTTAATAGCTGCTAGTTCCATGAACCAACCACTCAATAAAGCGGCCGAACGCACAGCTGACGTTTTGTATTCTACCTATGAGGAATACTATGCCCTATGCAAATATCCGAGGGCATGATTCGGGGTTAGGTTAGGGAGTGGTAGGTGGTGTATTCGGCTAGGGTTAGGGTTAAGGTTAGGGGGTGCCTCTCAGGTTTTCCAGCTAGGGGCTACAAAAAAGTATTTGCAACCTGCAGTGAACCCGCCGGTTACCGCGGGTTGAAGATAGGCGCCCCCCTTTGCAGTGCGAGTACTGCCAGGCCGCCAGGGGGACAAGGGAGGAGGATGGAGGGGTTACTTCCCATGGCGTGGGGGTGGCATGTAGGTGCGGAGTAGGACACACGGGGAACAGAGATAGCAATGTGTAACTCAATAAGAATATATCAAAGAGGGTACAGTATCATAATTGGGTAAAGGGTGGCAGTGCGCATGCAGGAAAGGAGAATGGATTGGATGACATTGGTGGTATTCGACGAGTTGTGACAGTTTTTGAATTCTGAATGAAGAATGCCCTGCACATTGTCGGAAGGCAAATTAAATCATACTGGTAAACATAATAACGCCACGGGCGGAGCCGTGCCCGTACCGCTAGTAATAATAATTGCCAATAATGAAAAAGGTCGACGTTTTTTTTTGTCCCGAACTCTTTTTTTTGCTCTTCCTTTCGCCAAAATTGACGAGGGTTTTCGTTTTTTTCGATTACTGTTACTACGCATAATATGTGTGGATTAAACGGGTTTTTTTTACAAAATCACTTGAGGTACGTACATAAATATAGCAGTGCGGATTAATTAAGTTTGACGTAAGGGACAAGATATCACGAAACACAGTGCAAACCATTAAGGAGGACCATAGAAAATAGGACCAAATATTCATATTATTGGTGAAAATATGGAAATATTTAGGTTTTTGTGTTTACCGTAGTCCTATTTAGTATGGCCCCCTGTAATAATAATGGTATTCCAACGATAGTGGGTTAATACTGGTCCCACGTATTTGGGGAAAAAATACTTGGAATTAGTGTGGGAAAAAATTGTTCAGTTCTGAATGGGTTAAGGAGCCCAGCCAGTCGGAAATATGACCCCTATCGTATTATAGCACGCGTACGAAGTACTGGTGCTGGAAACTTCGAAACTTCAGCAGTAAGCAACCACGCTCCACAAAACCCACCCACACGCACGCGTGCTCGCCCGTTGGGATGTCGGCTACGAGTAGTCGTCGTCTCTGATCTTTCATCCTTCATGTTATATTACTGCCTATATTTTGCGTACTATTAATACCAGGTATTTAATACTTTGTAAATATTTTGATAATATTTGCTGCTGCTGTTGTTGCTGTTGCTGTTGTCACCCACAGCAGTAACAGTAGACTACTACATACTACTGTACACAGTACGCAAGTACTACGTAGATGTGGATTGCCGGCTCCACCAGCAGTAGCAGCGTACGATAGCAGCACATCAGTACGTGGCAATGCTTTTACGCGTGTACTCGTACTGTGCCATACCTAGGTGCGATTTAAATGAGCTGAAAAAAAACACCATTTCTGCGCACGACCACTCCTATAATACGACTACGAGTATACTGCTGATGTTGTGCGCCAGGTATGATATGTATAACGGTACTACTAATAATACTGCGGTACGACGTATACTTCGAGGCTACGAGTACTGCTGCTGTGTGTGCTGTGTGTTTCATTTCGAACGCACGAACGACAGCAGTACCCTCTGGTATATTTGAAAATAACGAACTACTGACTCTTAATGTAAGCTGCTGCTGTTGTACCATACTATCCAGTTGCTGCAAATACTGGAAAGAGTGCAACACACACGACTGGATGTGCTACTGGACGCTACTGGACGTCGACGGGTAGAAAGTAGAAATTAGAAAGAACGAACAACACGCACACACACTTTATATATTTATTTTGCAGCAGTATCATACATCATATTTTATATCATATTATATGTACGCGGGTGACCTGATCTCCTCTGTGTCGGGCGGCCCGATGTGCGCGGATTGTTTTTCAGGCAACTTTCAAGGGGTACCACATACCCCTCTGGTCTGGAATACACGGAGTGTTTGGTCTTCATGTAACATTCGAAAAGTTCCTTATATTTCCGTCCAGAGTGAGTGGTACTACGTACGTACTGGTAAGCAAACAACCCGGGCTCTCTTTCAGGGAATTGCACATTGCGCGCAGGGGGGGGGGGGGGAGCTATACGTATAAGCGCGTTGGCCGCAACGCGGGCCGGTTCCTTTGCGAACGACCGAGATGGGTCTTGCTCGCTAATTACCAGAATTGCTATCTCTGGCCCATCCAGGTACAGCGGGCGCCGGGCCGAGCCCGCCGCTCTCGCCTTCTCTATTCGTAGAGGGGGTGGGTGGATTGGTTGTGTCCAACGAACGTACGGGTCAGTAATAGAGAGAGTCACTGAGTTAGTATACCGTAACCCATAACTCTGCTTGTTGTATGTACGTATCGTATATACCACCCGTGGTGTACTGATAAGTATGATACCTTGTATGTGGTTACATAATGTATGCTATTGGTGCCCAATCAAGCATTATTACCTGTAAAAACGAATATTATTACTATTAATACGATATGTACCTATCATACGATTTTAAATATCATAAAATCGGAGAAAACAAGAAAACATTTTTTTGCAAAATAATAGGAAATCAGTGTTGTTGTATTGATGCTCGTATTATTGTTGCAGTAGTATTTGTATTTGTGCTATGTATAAGTTGACTACATTTTTCAAATAGAAAAGTGTGCTCTCCGCAATAAACTCAAGTTTATACTCGTACGCGGAGGTGGGTATCATATATGATATTCCTGGTTATGTGCCTGGTATACAGCAGTAGATGTACCCGGTACAGCTATTAATAGTATGCGATACTATTAATAATTACTATGTACAGCAGTAATGGTACATATGATTTTATATAGATTTTATAGTACATGTATACTCGTAGACTCTAATACTACATACTACATACCTCGTAAACCGTAACAAAAAATCATGTACTCGTATATACTATTAATACGTACTGCTGCTGTAGGCTGTACTGCTGCTGCTGCTGCTGTGATGGCACAAACATACTCCGTTTTCAGTACTGATATAATAAGGATACGCCATACGACTGCTGCTGTTTTGTACCACAGACCAAGAACAAAGAGCACAGCAAAGAGCACAGCAAAAGTTCAAGCGCGCAAGGCGCCGAGCACAACAACAACAGCACAACAAACAGCACAGCAGCAGCAGCAGCAGCAACAACAACAACACACATCGTACAAATAAATCGAAGTGTAACACAGAAACCCAACGAAAACAACTTGAAAAAAACACGAACACAACAGCTAAAATGCACAGAAATCTCGGTCGTTGGACGGAGCACAGCAGCAGCAGCTGCAGCAGCAGCAGCAAGCAGCAGCAGCAACAACAACACCACTCGCAAAACACCACCACACCACAGCTGCACTACCAACACAAAAAAGTGCGATTCGGCGTGCATAACATCATGATGCCTAATAGGTATCTCTCTCTCTCTCTTCTCACTAGTAGGATGCGTTGGCGTGGTACATGAAGGGCACATCCCCGGTGTCTTCCTCGCTCAAGACCTGGGAGGGGGACCAGTTCGAAGCAGCGTCGTGAGAGTATCCCAAGCTCGTGCCATTTTCGTCGAACGCTTCCAGAACCACCGAGCTGGCGTCCCCCTCAAACAGCCCCCTCGCGCCATTCCGATTTCGCTCTCCCCGTCCTCGTGCTCCTCCTGCTGCTCTCCCTCCTCCTCTCCCTCCTGATACCGTCGGCGGTCCATAAGCGTCGCCCTCCGCAACGAGCATCCCGGCCAAAGCCAGCAGCTTTGCTCGCAGGGCAAAGTGCATCGGGCGCACAGAAACACGATAAAAACGGAAACGGTGCTTTGCTGGAGATGATTTGGTCAGGTCTGTTGGCGTTTCTAGGTCCGCCTGAAACCTGAAAGAAGATCTGTTCCTTCGCTCCTATCGCCTCCTACACTCCGGAGGAATGCATGCGCCCTCTCCAGCTCACGCGCTCCAAGCAGCTTGGGAAGCTATCAGCGTCGCCTCTTCTCCTCTACCGCAAGCCATCAACTGGTGGGGTTCACCTATGCACACGCGGAACAAGAAAAAGAGGGACAAGGATCATATGCAGCCCAATAATATTCCATGATTTTGTTTGTAGCGTTTTATAAAACTTCCATGATTTTGAACTGTTTTGTGGAAGAGAGGTTCTGGTGCAGTGTGGTTCTTGTGTGCTGAAGGATTGGACCGGTGCTGCCTACTGCCTATCTATCTGCCTACACCGCTGTAAGTATCTACAGCAGCGCTCTGTGGAGCTTGTAGCTGGCTGTACCCATGCGATACCCGTAGTACGTGGTGCGAGATTCGGTCCGCGGTCCGATCGCAATGCGCCACAACCACTTTTTATATATACATCCTGTATATACTACCACAAGCGTTACCTGGTACACTTTATATTCCTATGAAAAAGGTTGATTATACGAGTATTGCGGCGGCGCCGAGGTCGTTCGTACTCAGATTTAGTCAGCATCCGAGTACGACCTCACCATTTGTTAGATTTTAAGACCAGTTTCACATAATATAATATTTACCAGGAATACTCGTAAAATAAGTATTATTGTATCATATCATATGATGATGATATCATATTATACACTTAATTAATAATATCAAAATAAAAATACAACCGATTTTGAGATTAAAAATAAAATTATCGTAATTTTTTCATCGTAGTTTGATATATACCTCGTGGTATAACAGCATCATCGTCAGCATGCTGAGGTCCCCTAGTACTACTACTACTGCTGCGTTCGAGATTGGAGGCCCATTACGTATCAACGTCCCTCGTCAGTTATAAGAGTTGGTACTGGTCGCTCGTAGCCCATCATAGTGGGCGACGACGGTGCGGAAATCTGAGATACCGGTAGAAAAGGTAGCAAGGAGTCTCTGTGACACTTTTACGTTCAGCAATATACGAGTACGAGTATACGTCGTAGTGTCATAGACTATCCTTATTATTGAAAGCCTTTTTTTCTTTTTTTTGTCCATCCCTTTATTATCTTCGCCTTTATTTTCTCTCCCTCTTTAATCGTAACTCAGATGCGGGGTCTCTTATTAATAGTAGAGGCTCTTCTCCCCCCTCCCCACTACGGTACGTGCCTTGAATTTTTATCGCGAGAATAATATTTCAGCACTTTCTTCCCTCGTCGACTTGCGTCGGATTCCTATGTACGAGTATCTACGTACTACACTTACTTCTTCTGTTCTATAACAATAATAACAGCAGTATATCATATTATGTAGGAGGTGTAAACCACCGGGGAGCTCCACAGAAAGATTTAGCTGCTGCTGTTGATCTATCTTCGCTTCCCAGCGATGTACTCTTTGAGTGACAAAGTAGCAACTAACTCTGATCGATGACATCACGACGTTATGATATCATATCATTACTATACTATTCTACAGTAGCTAGAAACTCAACCGATTATGAAATGGGGTTTGCTGAGGGCCTGGCTGTTGTGTGGAGATGTGGTGACGTTTATCAAAAACAATCTGCGAAAATTGGCCTCGCGGAGGCACAGCAGTACGAATACAACCACTCTTTTTTTGGATCAGCAGGTAGGAGCGCTCGATTCCGCGATGGCAAAGCCGGGCTTCGAATCCCGCCTGCGTCGCATTCTTGCTTTTTTAAATGTTGTTCTGCTAAATAAAGCAGTATACCAAAACCCATACATTTGTTTTTCTTCGTTTTTTTGTTTTTACCCGGCGAAAGAACGGACATTGGCTCATTTGTATTTCGTCGTCTAAGTGATATGCCGAACCCTTCACGTCTGTCTACACGACCGAGCCACGGATGTTAGTATGCTGAAACCCACACGATTTTTTTTCCCGATTTTGTTTTGTGTTCACCAACCCCGGGTGTCAGCTCGGGTGGGCTGATGCCCCAACTCGATCATGCTGTTTTGGGTGGGCTTCCTTTCACCTCTTCGGGTTTTCGCGATTTTCGCGCACACGGGCCATGTATGAGGATTGACGACCTTCCTGCTCCTTCGGGGAAATTCGCCGCTCGCGTATGTGCTTCCATCGCCACTGTCGATCGCCGTCCTGGCCGGGGGCAAAATTCATCTACCGTCAACACCGCTTCCGCTTCGGTTTTTGTCGTACCCTCAGAGGGCGGCAAGGGATCTTCAGAAGCCTCCGCTGCCGCGGCAACTGCCGCCCAGCATGCTCCTCTCCCGACAAGCACTTTACAAGGAGGATATTCCGCCGCGATCACAGATCCGGCCGCGTCTGCCCTTTTTTGCCGCCTGGCAACCCGGCGACTCTGACTGTTTTGTCACCTTTCGGGCCGCATCTCCACCCGGACCCGCCAACGAACAGCCGCTGCCACTGGCACTGCGTCGTCTGCTCTAGAGTATGGCTTCGGGCTCGGCGGGGCCCCTCGACCATTCGTCCGGCGTGCTATTACCCCGCCGCGAGTTCCTCAATCGTGACCGCCTCCGGTCGTCGTTACGGCCCCTGCTCCTGCTGCCTCGCCTGTCACGACGGCACCCACCATCCCGTCCGACCCGACCGCGCCGAGACTGTTGAGACTCCTCTTTTAAGACTTCCGACACCGACTGGAACACCGTCCGTCACAACGACCGATTTGCACACCCTTGGCGCAGCTGCTGAATTACAGTTCGGTGATTCCGCAGCGCGCTACACGCACGCCAGCTGGGCGCTGGAGCAACAGGCCGAGCCCGCGTCCAACGCCGACATGCGCTACATAGTTCTTGGCTGGCCGCGCACCTTGCCAGCCGACTTGTTCTCGTGTTTTCCTTCACGCCAGCGCCCTTCCTTCTCGGAGGTTTAGGATCTTGCTGGTAACAAACAGCTACACACCACCGACGACGGTATCATCCTGCTAATCCGACAGCCGTCTCCACCCCTAGCGCCTGAATATCCGCGCCCGGTGGGCCGCACGGCTTGTTTATTGAACGACGAGCCTCTTCGGATTTATGTACCGCTGCCCATGCGCCCCAGGGTCAGACAGGCTTACCATTCCACGGCTTCCTGTCACCTGGGAAACGCGCGCACCCGGCGCGTGCTCGAACGTTTCTACTAGTGGATCAGTATGGACACCTGCACTCGGTGGTGGCCACGCAACTGCCTACAGTGCCAAGCACGTAAAACCTCGCGACTGACGGTCCTGCCGCCCACCATTTCGATGCCCTTGCCAGAAGGGCCCGGCATCACTGTCAGCGTCGATTACTTCGGCCCTCTTCCGGTCACGCCCCGAAGTAACACCCACACCTTGCTCTTCACCGATCGTTTCAGTCGCCGCGCCGATGTGTTCGCAGTCACAGCTGCCGCATTCACCGTTGAGGGCACGGCTAACATTCTTCTCAACCGGTATATTCCCCTCTGGGGATTGCCGCGCAGCATACTCTCGGGCAACGGTCTCCAGTTTTTTCTTCGAGATTTCCCACGCCGTCTATCAGCTTCTCGGGGTTCGGAAAATCGCCACTAGCTCCTACCACCCGAACGGCAACGGTGGGATGAAACGTGCAAACCACACGGTGGCCCAAGTGCTGGCGATGGTCGTCTACGAGCTCCAAAACAATTGAGACCAACAGCGCCCTCACGTCGAATTTTCATGCAACAATTCGGTCAGCGCCGCCACGGGTTTGGCTTCCAACGAGGTCCACATGGGTCGGTTGACACGCCTCCCTCTCACGATTTTCGAGCGCGCTGGGGTCGCCGGCCACCAGAGTTTAGCCCGCTACCACCTTACCTACTGTAACTTGGCGACGGCCTGCTAGCAGCGCGCGTACGACATCGTCCGCGAACACCACGCCCTCACCACTGCTCGTGTGAACGGGCGCAACTCCGCCCTCTCCGACGCACTGCATCCGGTCCCCAAATTCGCCGTTGGAGGCTGGCCGTGGGTGTACAATGCGGCTGCCACCATCCGCCAGGGCGCGTAGACTGACACGAATGCCAACGTTCTCAAGGCCAAACTCGCGCTCAACTGGACGGGCCCCTACATAGTCCTCGCAGTCGGCCCCTGCTCCTCCGCTGACACCCGGGACGGACCCCCTCTCGGTGCTCAGCTCCTGTATTTTGATCTTCCTTCCGACATGCCCGGCGCTGACGCTCTCCGGCGAGTGTCGGTACAACGCTGCAAGCCCTGCGCCAACCCCCACCCCCACGAGTGTGGAGATATGCCGAAGTATTTGACAGCGGGGTAATATGTGCTCAACAACTTCTCCAAGAACCCCCCCCCCCGTACCACTTCACCCAAGACGACGTTGTGACTCCTCGACGATTCGAAGCGGAGAAGATTACCGGGCACCAATCTGTTCGGGGCCGAGGTGGAGTCATCGCAGGGATGTACGAGACGTACTCGACGGGACTCTCTCGACCGTCCTGGGAACGGGAAATGGACCTTCAGCTCTCTCGCCACGATGTTTTTGCGCTACTGGGCCTGCACACCGAACCGGCACCACCGAACCAACAGCCTGTGCCGCCGGGTTGAATTGGCGCGGCGCAACGGGATTTTTCTCGGAGTAACGGCGAGCGTTTCCTGGATCCCGGCTATGACTGCGTACCGCACGCCGATTGGCTTCGCCGATACATCACCACCGTGCGTCCCAACGGGGCTCACGTTTGGTACAAGGGCGACGACGGTCTGTAGTGGATTGGGAAAATCAGCGCGACTACAACGACGGGTGGGTATATTTTGGTTGGATGGTTGGATGACTCCCGACCGATCAAGCTTCCTCTTGCTCCGGTGCGCTACACGACTTCAACATGAACTGTACGGGGTTCTTGGTGTGCACACTTAGCTAGCGCGTTTGCACGCGGGGTCCAGCATGACGTAGATGAATCTCGAGGCACAGCCGTGGATACCTGAGTTTTCGCATCGCTGCTGCACCCGGTTGTTTTCCCGTTTTTCTGGGTTTTGGGGCGTTTTCTTGTACTTTTTCATTGACGTTTTTCTCGAGCCTTCGGGTCGGGTTTTTTTCCTTCTCGGCATTCCCTTAGCGCTTTTCTGTTTGTTTTTGTGGGCCGGGTTTGGGGATGGTTCTTGGGCATTTCGTTCTGACTACGCCCCCCCCCGCTCAGTGCCGGGGCTGGTCTCGGTAATTGGGCCACTTATTTGTGGCACAGGACATGCTTTCTGGGTTTTTGGGCCGGGTCTATGGGAGTTTTGGAGTATTTTGTGCTGTGCTTCTATTCGTCCTGTCGACCCCCCCCCCCCGCTCGGGAGCTCAGGGACAATCTACTGCATGTAAAAAGGACTATTACTCATACTGCGGCACAGGACTGCATGACGTTTTGTTCCAACATTTCGCGTTTTCGTCGTCACATCCTCGCCCCACCCTCCCCCTTGCTGGTGGTATGGCGATGGGTTTCGACTACCTGGTACGTTTTAAGCCTGCCCCTTTCGGGTAGGCTTTCCTTTCTTTCTTAAATTGGCGTTCTTTGTCAGCTTCGTAGCCTTGCCATTCAGAGGTGTGGGAGTGGGTTTTGAGGAGCCGCATCTTCGACTCATGTTCTAGTTCGGGGAATCGTGGTTTCCATGGATTTATCATATTTCTGAGTATACGGCTCATCAGAGTGGGCTAGTGTTATGGTACTGATTTGAATGACGCGGAAAGGCCAATAACTGCCTGGTTACAGATATCAGTGTCGTATTTGTTAGTACTCGAGAGGCGTATCTTAGATGGAAAACCAGGGGTTCCAGCGAGGCAAAGTTAACTACCTCCAGTCAGGCTGCCATCGTGCTAAAAAGAGTGAAGCTGCTCCTCTTCTATCTCTAAGCAAACAACACACGTGAGTACCAACGGGTGCCGGTCCAATAGACAAACCTGGCAAGAGATACTCTGTGTCCTTATCCTCATCTTACAACAGGCGAAAGAGCTGGTATTGGCTCGATTTATTTACCCGACCCCCCGCATCTACCCGTACACGACCGAGCCACGGGTGCGTCGTTCGTACAAACACAGGGGTGGTGTAGCACGTATTCAGTTTCGTACGAGATCATATACAGCATGAAAATGAAATGCAGCGCCAATTAATGACAATGGCGTGCTGTTCCCAAGTGTACCCTGGTGTTCGAGTTGGTAGGAGGAAAAGTACGTGTCTACAAGTAGTAGGTGAAGAACAATGAGAACCGATGCAGCTGCGAGATCGATATGTACGAGCGAGTTGGGTTGGGATACACATTTTTTTGTAATGTCCCCGATTAATTTGCATTAATTCGCGCGCTGTGTACAGCGTATTCTTAGAGAGCAGTTGAAGGTGGTCGGCTGGTGGTGGGTGGGTGCATAAAGAGTATTAAAATCATAGGTACGATCGAATATCAGTACGACGGCCTCAGATAACTATTTACCCTTTTAGTACTGCACTGTACAGAAACTAACATTCCAGTCTAATTCCAAGTGTTTTGTCCCCACATCGGGACTGCAGTTCCTAAAGGGTCAAGGTAGCCTACATTATGTATTTGTTTGCTGACAGAAAGTGTGCGGGACACCAACCAGCGTTGGTCCCCATTTTTGCGTCCAACGAACGATGTGAATATGCTTACCAAGAAGAAAGCGTTGCGACCCAGACTACAACAACAGTAGAGAGTCTTACAAAAAGGTGCTGCAACCTAGAGGCAAGCCTTTCCAAGGCGCTGTGGCCTGTAGAGTCTTACCAAGGAACAAGGTGTTGCGATCTAGAGTCCGATCGAGCCCACCAACCGAGCATCAGGTATGCGTTAGGGACTAAGTTAGGGTTCATTTCGCCGGTCGGGATATTTATTGGTCAGTATGTTTGTTCACACATGGTTTATGTTATTGACCCACGCTTCTCTTATGTTTCTACTACTCTGTTGTATTGGTGCACAAAAACGGGGATCAAGGCTGGTGTCCCGAAAATACCGCTGATGATGTGCATGCTGCTGTCCCGAAAATATTGCTGATGTACAAACAGAACCTGGTACATAGTTACCTGACATCGGGCTCTGTCTTGTTCATCCGTGGGCCTATACTACTACTGTTGCAGTGGTAGTGTAGTATACGTACGAGTAGTAAGTGGCAGTGTAGATTGCTGTGTCTGACATGTAGCTGCTGCCACAGCGAGTGAGATACGTCGTCTATCTCGCGTGTTCTACCTTCTACCTTGTCCTGTCCGTATGTATATATGTCCGTCTGTTGGCATATATATATATACCTGGTACACGTTGTCATTACCGGTATATTGTCATTTTCTGCCATTAATATTAGTACAATATTACGGGGGACCTAGAGTAAAAAGGACCAAATATTGTTAGTAAAGATAGGTAAGTACATAAATATATAGGTTTTTGTGTCTATCGTAGGTCCTATTTACTAATATTTACTATGGTGTCCCGTAATACTCATGTACACTGATGTTCAGCTACAAGCGGTATGCTGCTGTAATTGCAGAGAAATATACGAAGCAGACCGGACCGTTGGGTTAGCCGAGGGGGTGACATCGTGACATGTATCTTTGCTTGGCGTCCGACCTGCAATGCAAGGCCTTGCACGACACACACACGTGCAGCACATATTCCTACTAAATATGTAAAAAATGTGAAGACCTGAACCTGGTTCGAATACATGTCATATATTTGATTGTGTATATATTTATCATATTTATATCATACATATGTATATATATATTATATATGTATATACCTCCTCTACATGTACTACGCGCACACTCCGATTCAAAAACCATGCGGCGTATTATATGTATAATAAAGACCGAACTCCTCGTCTTCTTGGTCGCTCTGTGCGTACTTACTATACGTACCCGCTGGGTCATGAGTCATGACCTTCCGCTTCCGACTGGCTTCAGACTTCAGGCACCCCAACCCCAACCCACTTGACACTTGACACGCTGGCACTGCTTGCTGAGGAAATACGGAAAGACCTTTGTATACCAGGTACAATTATATATTTATGTATTACTGCTGTAGTATGTATGCGTTATGTGCGCGTTTCCCCCTCGTGGCTGTGAGTTGTGAGTGACGGGTTGACTATGATTTCGTTTTTTTTTTTTTCCCCCCCAAGTGCCTACCTGGTACGTGCTTATGCATTACGTATTACGCATGCAGTCAGAGTGGGACCGTCCGCCGTCGTCTGCCAATACGCCAACAAGGAACAGTAAAAGAGCGATAGAACATCCAAAAAAAAAAAAAAGTCGGTCGGTCTTATACTTCGACATCGCTCATTCATACACAGGCCCTCAAGCGCGGGTTGGGTGTATGTGCGTATTTATGCATTTTTTTACACCTTCCTGCTGCGTGGAAGCAGCGCTGATCGTGACTGTGACCACATCAATCGGCTGACCGCGTCATCCGAGACACGCGACGCAAGCAAGCGCCAACACTACGTACGCTCGGCCGCGGGACACGTAAAAAGGTATGGTAAGTGCCTCCCCACCAGTAAAACCACAGAAGAATACCCACACCTTGGCGGGGTGGCAAAGCAGCTATAATAGCTGTGGACCGAAGCTCTATGAAGTAAGTACAAAGATAGGGTGGGACGTTTAACTGTCTCAAGCTGAAGAGACTAGATTTTTGAAGGTTAGGAGGGTTAACTTCGCTCACGGGTTGGGCCGACCAGGCGAGAAATTGACGGGCTCGACGTTGAGTAGGCATCGACTTTACTCCCGTCTGGATACCCCCCCCCCCCCCCCTACGCTGAACCACATTATCATTCGTATGGGGATATATAGCTATGATAGCCGAACGGACATCGAGGGAAAAGCATGAACGCGCGCGCGCATGAAACTCGAATGACGAAGAATGATCGAACTATAAGTGCGGCGAGGACCGAGAGATCTGTCTCCCCGTTTTGGTCGGGTATGCAGAGGGAAGCCCGTACGTACGACGCCTGCCACGGTAAAGGTGCGCCATGTTTTTGCCTTATAAGGGTGGCCACTTGAGGAGAGCTCTATGTCATAAGGATTACCCTGGGCTGGGCAATCGATCGATCTTTTACCCCTGCGAGTACAGCTCACCAGATAATACCCTTCACATTTGGCGTCGTCGGCAGGACACGGATTCGAGTCTCACTTCGAACGTTTCTTTTATAGAAACGCTCGCGTGTGCGTCCCTAAACAAACACGTCTTGCCGGTTCCCCAGATATCGAAACGAAGCGGGTAGGTCAATGCACGGCCGTATGTATGCGGTACCGACGTCCCAAACATCCCCCCGTTCAGAGGGAGGGAGAGGGTTATCAGGATTACCCTGGGCTGGGTAATCAATCGGTATTTTACCCCCCTATAGCTCAGTAGGTAACACCCTCACATCTATAACCCGCCCCAAAACTGATTATGGAGGAAAATAAAAATGCTGCCCGACGAAGAAACACGATGGCCCAACTACACAATAAACAATATTGCGACGCAAGAAGAATAGTGAAACTCCGACGAATTTGGGTTAAGGGCCCGTTTTAACGAAGACAAAAAAAAAAAAATCAATTTAGGAAAAAAAAAAAATCAAGTCCGCTTTTCATTGGTCAACACGCGCACCAGCACCAAAGATTAGGATCTTGGGGGGTGCTGGTGCGTGTGTTGACCAATGAAAACCCCCCCCCCCCCCCTCTATGGCCGTGCACGTCATGAGTACACCCCCCCCCCCCTATCTTGGAAGATAGATGGTGGCCACAGGCGGCGAAACAGGAAATAGATCAGATTCGTAAAACAAATATTTGTAAGGTACTGGTATGGAAACACAAACGTAATGAGCGCCCAACTGTTGGAGGTGTCTCTATTAGGAGTGGGAACGGTGCACCGTCTCGAAAGGGATGCATGCGTGGTCAATGGTCAAATTACTAAGGCAAGCAACAAATGAGTACCCCCCCCCCCCCCCCCCCCCCCCCCCCCCCCCGCTCGCCCGACCGCCACGAGAAACTCGCTGCCAGCTGTGGCAAAAAAAAAGGGAGGAAAGGGAGGAAATTAAGAAGTGACGATTTAATGCAATACAGCAGTAGTACGTGACAGATGTTAAGAATCTGATAATTTAAGAATTTTTGAGACTGAGATTTTGGGGGGTTAAAAAATAAGAATACGACCTCTTCGTGTACTGAAAATAATAGTGTGGAAAACACCCACCCAGTCTTACATACATGCTATTTCCAGTCTTCTAGCCAAAAACAAGAGATTCTTAACACATTCAGAACTGAAAAACAATGTACCACACTAATTCCAAGTAGTTTGTCCCCAAATTCGTGGGACCAGTTCTTAACCCATTAACATCTGTCGCGT
>MEHQ01001439.1:394670-406508 GCA_008828725.1 Saccharina japonica | reverse complement strand
GGGTACCGGAGGGTCCATCCACGAAGAACAAAGGGGTACCGTGTTATCGCCCGTGTGATGAGATAACACACTCCTC
The DNA here is from genome assembly GCA_008828725.1 of Saccharina japonica. Lineage (NCBI taxonomy): Eukaryota > Phaeophyceae > Laminariales > Laminariaceae > Saccharina > Saccharina japonica. Next base: position 406,432 of record MEHQ01001439.1, on the reverse strand, counting down.
CCGTGTTATCACCGTCGGGCGAATTTCATACCACTATGTCTCTAAATATAAGACCCCTTTGAATTAATTTTTAGTATACAATTGTTCATTATATTTAGGGACAGCGTGGTAGCTGATTTTGTGGAAAAGGCCAAGAGGTGCACAAACGCCGAGAGAGATGCGTTTGTTACGGAAAAAAAAATAACCCCAGACGAGATATTGTTTCCAACGACGCCATTTTCGGCGGGTTAAATTACGGTATATGCATGTTATCTTGGCTACAGTATGCGGTATGTGTTGTCTTGATTACAATATACGGTATTTGTTATATTGATTACAGTATACGGTATTTGTTATCTTGATCCCAGTATAAGGTACATTTATTGTATCGATTACAGTATAAGGTATATGTTATCTCGATCACAGTATACGGTACAGTATACAAGTGAGGGAGCGCCTGTTGTTCTGCAGATCGCCTCCATCACCACCCCCAGCCAGGTTGCCATCTCGGGGAGGGTGTCCCGCGTCAAACTACAACTAACTGCGAGATCGCCAAGAGGCTAGAAGGACCGGGGGGGGGGCAGACCCGCACCAATGACGTAAGGAGGGAGCCTGGATGCGGCTTAGGGTAGGATTTAACTTTTAGAACTGCAGTCCCGTTATGGGGAGAAACCACTCTAATTCTAAGTAATCTGTCCCCTAAACGGGACTGCAGTTCTAAAAGGGTCAAGGTTTTGAGGGTAGACTAGAGTACAACAAGTTGTCAATGGTATGACTAAATGAGAAGAGCTAGCTGCACATTGGCAGATGGCAAGTGGAATACTAATAATAATATGTTGGATATCGAACAATAATCGAGTTCGATACCATACGATGCCGATAATAAAATTAAAAAAAAACTACGGTATTCGATGTACCGATCTCGATATTTTTAGAGCAAAATACGTTCGATACGATTTCAGACATCGAAAAATCGATATACTTAAGTGTGATATATTGAAACTTTGGATTCGATATCGAGCACGACTATCACACGGGTGACCATAGCAAAATAGGACCTACGGTACACACTAAAACCTATATGTTTACCTTTTTTTACTAAGGGCAGCGGCCAAAAACAGGTACACCTGGTCCGTTCGGGGCCAAAAACAGGTACATACTAAAATCAAGTTTAAAACGCACCCCACGAACCTGCCGTTCCTTGCAATGCAAAGTAGAGTTTTTTCATGCTCTTCGTGCTCGCCCGGTGGCTACGTACGAGTAGCTGCTATTAATAGTACGAGGAACGAACGCCTGCTGCTGTATTCTCCCTTCTCAACTTTTGTGACACCCCTGGTATTCCAAGTCAACCACAATCCCGAAGGGGGTACTTCTATCTCGTATTATTTCGGCGGAGGTGTGCAGGCGTGCAGGCAGATATGTGTGTGTGTCGCTCGAGTGGCGTGTAGTGCGAGGTGCGAAGGGAGAAGGGACGTCGGCATTAGTATAGGGGGCATAGGGTGGAACTATGAAGGGCCTCTGATTGGCTTAAAAGCGACAAAAAAAAGGTGAAAGTCAAGCAGAATAGACAACATCAGGTATACCTGGGTTTTGAAGAGGCAAAAACCGGTACAACGAGTTTTGGACCAATGGCAGCGCACGTGGAGTGCGTTTTTTACTTGGTTTTAAGTATGTACCTGGTTTTGGCCGCAAATGGACGAGGTATACCTTTTTTTGGCCGCTGCCCTTTTACTAACAATATTTGGTCCTATTTACTATGGTCCTCCAAGAAATAAACAAGGATGGAGAATAGAGGGCAAAATTATTCAAGTGTGTGTGTGTGTTCTTCACATTAAACCTTCCTTTCTACCCGTCGGCATCCAGCACACCCAGTGTCCGTGCCGATTCTTCATCCTAAAAAGGTACCAGTTCTGTGGTCACAAGACTACGACACAAAGATACTACGCTCAGTGCAGTGCCGGGACAACGCTGAATTCTTTGTGCCAGGGGAAATATAAAATTGATGGTTGAGACTGGTGCTACGTAGGGGGGGGTCATGTATCGTAGGTGTTGTTTTTTCACCTGCACAGAGCCACTCGGCCAAGTGACTGCTTTACTGCGTTGTACTCATATTATTTTTTTTGTTTTTTTGGTGCTCTATATGCACCGACATTGGAGGTTTTGTAACGCAACTCCAACAAACTTTCTTTAGGTCGAACTTTCAGTTAGATTCGGAGCCACTCGTCCGAGTGGCCAACACCCGGTTCGATGAAAATTTGGGCACCCCCCCTATCGTAGCACCAGTCTTGAGTCTTGAGTGGCGACAGATCTATATATACCAGGTATATATATATCGTATATATATGGTTTGGTTGGAGTCGGGTTAAGCAGGAATTTTACAGGGAGGGGGTGGCTAAACCATGAAACATGGGTGGCGGAATTAGATGTTATAATAGCTTCGCAGGTAACGAGAGGAGCTATTAATAGACAAGTAAGTATGGTGCTCTGCGCAGGCTTCCATGTTTCGATTTCCCTAGGTGTTCTTATTTCTGTAGCTAGCTGTATTATATTATACGAGTGCATATTGACTGGCGGAAAGCGCGAGAGCGTGGTGAGTTAGCAAAATTCGATGAAAATCGACGAGCGTTGGGAAGGCTGAATGAACCCTCTGCGCGATAAAAACCAAGGCAAGGACCGTAGTGGGGGAGGAGGGAGAGGCGCCTACGTTGTGACCCCGGATCTGAGTTACGACCAGGGATGGATGGAGAAAGACCAAAGTGCGAAAAAAATAATTTGGATGGAAAAAAAAAACAAAAACGAGGGCGCAACGTTGAAGTTTAATGCTGCACAATGTCAGATGGTAAACGCGACATTAATAATAGTATGAAAGAAGAAGGTGCCGAGGGGGGGGGGCGGGGGTACTTCATTTTCATGCATGGCCGTAATCGTATGACCATAGACCCTCGCATCCCTACAATGCCGGGACGGAGCATGTGGGGGTTTCACTGACCAGACAGACATTGATTGCTAGCACCAAGCGCGAAGCGCCGTGAGGTATTGAGCGAGTCGCATGGAGGGTGAGCTGCGTCCTGCTAAGAACCGCCTGTGAGGCGGACTTGCATATTATATATATATATATATATAGACGACAGCCTTCAATGGATTGAAAGGGGTGGCAGACCAACACTGATGGCGTGGGGATGGGGCCTGGACACCGCTTGAGATTTAAGAGTAAAAGGTAGAGGGGCGTGTAATCCGAAGGAAGGGACTAGAGACAGTAAGAAGTGTAGAGTAGATACCGAAGTAGAGGCCAAACCGAAATCTCAGCTGACAGGTACAGGTTGGTGGTCCCACCCAAACGTTGAATTTCCTTACTGACCACTGGCGTGGAGTCCTGTTACTTCACCTCACCCAAACTTACGTTATTTGTAGCAATATATACCTCCATGCGCCCCCCCTCCTTGGTATTGGTAGTAGGTACAGCAGGGAGTTATTATTGCAGGTAAATATATAAGTTTTTGTGTGTACCGTAAGTCCTATATTTATTAACAGTAATTTCCCTCTTTCGCTAAAATAATTAAAGTATCCCCCCCCCACACTCCCCAACGACAACAACAACAACAGACAGACAGCGCTTCTCTAGAACGTAAAAACAAAAACTATACCACGGTTTTTGAAACTACTGGGGGAAAAGGCGCTTGCCAGTCTTCTGTGGCTTTGTATACGTGGAGCGCCGCTATGTATCCGATGTTGTTCCTTTGCGCCCCGCCGCTCTGTGCCTCCTTCAATGTTCGCTCCTCTCTACAACAACACTGCTCGCCGCGGGTAGCTCCTCTCTACGATACTAACAACCAGGTCCTGGAACCACAACCCCAAGGTATTTAGTACACTCTCCCGCGCCACAAACTACAGATTATTGCTCTCTCGTTCCTTCGGTACTTACAACCCATCTTTCTCTTTGATGTGTTAATTTTGTCCCCCCCCCCGTGATAAAAGACTTGGTTGATAGTCTCCTTCTTCTTCTTCTTCTTGCGGCCGAAAAGCGCATGACAGATCTCGGTCCCTATCCTTATGGGCAAGAATTAATGAAAATCCTTACCCCAGACCCTTCAGACGCGCGTTCATGACGATCTCTCGATCTTCATCCGGCTAGCTTTCCCATACGACTGCTGTGGTTCTGCATAGGGGGGTAGACAGCAATGAATCAACGCCTACTCAACGTTGAACCCGGCAATCTCTCGTCCGGTCAGCGCGTGAGGAACTCTAATCCCCTAAACCATTAAAATAAAATATCTTCAGCTTGTGACAGTAAACGTCTTACACTACTCATCATGGAGCTTCGGTCCACAGCGATAGTTTTTTTGTTGTTGTCTCCCTTCTTGGTGATTTTCTTGTTTCGGGGAAATAATGTTCAATGTTTATGAGTGATCAACGTTGAAGCATCACCATGCTATTACGGGGGACTATAGTAAATATCATATAATAGGAACAAACACTGCTGCTGTTCCTAAAAATAGGTAAACATGTATGTTTTAGTGTGTACCGTACGTCTTATTTACTATGGTTTCCCGAAGAAGACTCTCATCCCACGGCGGTAGGTACTACTGCTGCTGTGTAGATAGGGCTTGCAGTTAGTTTTTGCATTCTGAGGCGGTATTTTTGTGACTGACTATTATTAGTATACTCATAATATCCTGATATTTTTACTATTTAGAATGCTGTAGTAATAGCATGCGCTTGGAAGGCCGATAATTACCTCAGTATAGTAGGTAGTAATAGGTCCGTTCAATCACCCACCCAATCTTACAAGCCTTACAACAATGTCTTAGGACCAGCGCACAGTCAGTATACGGATTGTTTGGTCGGGCCGCGTGAGCAGTCAAGCTTCTTCGCAGCCGTCCATGTTCCGGGTGAGGTAGGTGTTGAGCTGCTCATATGGGGAACTCAGAAAACGACTTATCAACCCTATCGTGCTGTTGTTGTTGTGTTGTTGTGTTGTTGCTCTCTACCCATTCATTGTTGAGAACGGCAAACACAATACTACTACTACTACTAATAATAATAATACTCGTACTACACTGTAGCAGCAACTTTGTATTTCTATAGTTTGCCCTCCTGCAATACTCAGCTCAATCAAAACTCGACCTCTTACGGCCAGCGCGAGCCATAAGAAGCATACAAACAGAGCGGGCCGCTGCTTTTCAGTTTCTTGGCTACTATTACGGGGCAACATTCATACACTAATACATACATACATACATACAGCAGTAATACAGCAGTAACTAGTGGTAGTAGTAGTAGTAGTAGTAGTAGTAGCAGCAGCAGTAGCAGTAGTAGCAGTAGCAGTAGTAGCAGTAGCAGTAGCAGTAGCAGTAGTAGTAGTAGTAGTAGTAGTAGTAGTAGTAGTAGTAGTAGTAGTAGTAGTAGTAGTAGTAGTAGTAGTAGTAGTAGTAGTAGTAGTAGTAGTAGTAGTAGTAGGAGTAGTAGGAGTAGTAGGAGTAGTAGGAGTAGTAGGAGTAGTAGGAGTAGTAGGAGTAGTAGGAGTAGTAGGAGTAGTAGGAGTAGTAGGAGTAGTAGGAGTAGTAGGAGTAGTAGGAGTAGTAGGAGTAGTAGGAGTAGTAGGAGTAGTAGGAGTAGTAGGAGTAGTAGGAGTAGTAGGAGTAGTAGGAGTAGTAGGAGTAGTAGGAGTAGTAGGAGTAGTAGGAGTAGTAGGAGTAGTAGGAGTAGTAGGAGTAGTAGGAGTAGTAGGAGTAGTAGGAGTAGTAGGAGTAGTAGGAGTAGTAGGAGTAGTAGGAGTAGTAGGAGTAGTAGGAGTAGTAGGAGTAGTAGGAGTAGTAGGAGTAGTAGGAGTAGTAGGAGTAGTAGGAGTAGTAGGAGTAGTAGGAGTAGTAGGAGTAGTAGGAGTAGTAGGAGTAGTAGGAGTAGTAGGAGTAGTAGGAGTAGTAGGAGTAGTAGGAGTAGTAGGAGTAGTAGGAGTAGTAGGAGTAGTAGGAGTAGTAGGAGTAGTAGGAGTAGTAGGAGTAGTAGTAGTAGTAGTAGTAGTAGTAGCAGTAGCAGTAGCAGTAGTAGCAGTAGCAGTAGCAATAGTAGTAGTAGTATAGTAGTAGTAGTAGCAGTAGCAGTAGTAGCAGTAGCAGTAGCAGTAGCAATAGTAGTAGTAGTAGTAGTAGTAGTAGTAGTAGTAGTAGTAGTAGTAGTAGTAGTAGTAGTAGTCGTAGTAGTAGTATTTAATAGTAAGTAGTAGTACGTAATCAAATGAAATCTAGGAGGACACTTGGTTTTTGGGTCCAGCGTGAGTTCTGATTACTACGTACCAGGGCATTAATTATTAATTAGGTGTTGTGCTGTTGTTGCGCTGGCGCAACATTTGGGCAAAATAACCGTTTTACGCAACAGTCGTCGCGAGGCTGGTTGCGCGCAGCGCAACACGTGTTTTGGGCGCGCAACATTTTCGCCGCAGGCGAAAAAAATTGTTGCGCTTTTTTTTCTCGCCGGAGGCGAGAATTTTTTTTGGGGGTCTTTTTTTCTTGATAATTAGTCGTAATTGAACATCTTTAAGGCCCCTTGCCGTATTCGCCATAGTCGAAAACAAAAATTAAGCACCTTTTGCTATTCGCCGTAGCCAAAAATATATTAAAAGGCTTTTTACTTAGTTTGGAGGCATATATTCGCGCATAGATCGCAATATTTCCGCCTCCGGCGGCCCTCCGGGGGCCCTCCGGGGGTCCTCCGGGGGCCCTCTCGGGGGGCCCTCCCGTGGGGCCCTCCGGGGGCCCCTGCGGGGGGCTTGCGCGCCTGCGGCGCGCAACACGCGCCACAGGCGTGTTGCGCTGCGCGCAACACTGCTTGAGTCGCCTGTTGCGCTGCGCGCAACAGACGCCGAGCCACTACGTACTACCTGGATGCATTACTGCACTATATGATGAGCTTATGTGAAGCGGGGGTTGTGAGCGATCATGCTGCTTCCCTCGCCCCATAGGTTCAAGCTGCACAGTTAGTTGTAGTAGTAGTAGTAGTAGCAGTGTCGGCTGACATATATTAAATATATGTGATGGTCAGCTATTTCTGATTAGGACGGTTTCAGTTCGAAATGATAACTATTTCGCGCATGCGCACACGCACGCACGCACGCACGCACGCACGCACGCACATACACCCTGCAAAAAACAAAAAACGACCCCAGGGGGAACTAAACTTCACTACAACAACAACAACAACAACAACAACAACAACAACAAAAACGGACAATCGAACCCGGCGTATTGATGCGAGCTCAGACACCTATCTATACTAACCACGACAAGGTGAAGTGCCCCCCTCATTATAACAAAAGCCTCACGAGTAGAAACACTGCTTCACTGAGATCCCGGGGGGGGAAATAATTGGGGGGTGGGGGCGTTACCAAAAATATACCGGTACCTACCTGGTGGTACTGATATTATACCACTGAACGAAGATTTTTAGAGCGTGCGACCCCCCTCTCCCTTCTGGAAGATGAAAGCCAACCTGGGTCATCTATTTCGGGGGTACATAATAATCAGGACCAAATACGCTTACTATAAAAACCGTAATATATAGGTTTTTGTGAATGTGAAGGGTCCTGATTACTATGGTCCCCCGTCATAATACTCGTAGTCATCATACCTGGTTTTTGTGAGTGGGTATGTATGCACTGAGCGTAGAATCTCTGTGTCGTAGTTTTGTGGCCACAGAACTGGTACCTTGTTTAGGATGAAGAATCGGCACGGGCACTGGGTGTGCTGGATGTCGATGGGTAGAAAGGAAGGTTTAATGTGAAGAACACACACACATGTATGGTGCTCTGTGCTCTGTCAGCCAGTGGCTGGCATTTACAGGCACGACAGACGGTCAGCCATTGTTTTGTTCACAGGTTGTTGTTTTGTGTACCAACCAGCTGGTACCAACGTACCAACCAGTAGATAGAGTACCAGATAGATAGGTTTGCATGCGTACGTACCAAGTCCAACCCATGAGTGAGGATGAGTAATTATGAGTATAATACTATGGTGGTATCATGTGTGTGTGTTCTTCACATTAAACCTTCCTTTCTACCCGTCGACATCCAGCACACCCAACCGTGCCGATTCTTCATCCTAAAAAGGTACCAGTTCTGTGGTCACAAAACTACGACACAGAGATACGCTCAGTGCAGTAAGCAGAGCAGACAATGCAATGCCATATACGACAGGCAAGACCTACCCTGCTAGCAATCCAGGTGCGTGCAAGAGAAAAAAGAGAAAAAAAAGGAAAAAAGCGAAAAAAGCGAAAAGGGAAAAATAATCAAAAGTAAACATACTGAAGCAAATCAACAATCAAGCAAGGGTAGTTGATGCACCTGGATTGCTAGCAGGGTAGGTCTTGCCTGTCGTATATGGCATTGCATTGTCTGCTCTGCTTACTACACAATGGACATGATGGCTTTGGTTGGCTGTTCTTTTTCACTTTGTGNATGTATGTATGTATGTATGTATGTATGTATGTATGTATGTATGTATGTATGTATGTATGTATGTATGTATGTATGTATGTATGTATGTATGTATGTATGTATGTATGTATGTATGTATGTATGTATGTATGTATGTATGTATGTATGTATGTATGTATGTATGTATGTATGTATGTATGTATGTATGTATGTATGTATGTATGTATGTATGTATGTATGTATGTATGTATGTATGTATGTATGTATGTATGTATGTATGTATGTATGTATGTATGTATGTATGTATGTATGTATGTATGTATGTATGTATGTATGTATGTATGTATGTATGTATGTATGTATGTATGTATGTATGTATGTATGTATGTATGTATGTATGTATGTATGTATGTATGTATGTATGTATGTATGTATGTATGTATGTATGTATGTATGTATGTATGTATGTATGTATGTATGTATGTATGTATGTATGTATGTATGTATGTATGTATGTATGTATGTATGTATGTATGTATGTATGTATGTATGTATGTATGTATGTATGTATGTATGTATGTATGTATGTATGTATGTATGTATGTATGTATGTATGTATGTATGTATGTATGTATGTATGTATGTATGTATGTATGTATGTATGTATGTATGTATGTATGTATGTATGTATGTATGTATGTATGTATGTATGTATGTATGTATGTATGTATGTATGTATGTATGTATGTATGTATGTATGTATGTATGTATGTATGTATGTATGTATGTATGTATGTATGTATGTATGTATGTATGTATGTATGTATGTATGTATGTATGTATGTATGTATGTATGTATGTATGTATGTATGTATGTATGTATGTATGTATGTATGTATGTATGTATGTATGTATGTATGTATGTATGTATGTATGTATGTATGTATGTATGTATGTATGTATGTATGTATGTATGTATGTATGTATGTATGTATGTATGTATGTATGTATGTATGTATGTATGTATGTATGTATGTATGTATGTATGTATGTATGTATGTATGTATGTATGTATGTATGTATGTATGTATGTATGTATGTATGTATGTATGTATGTATGTATGTATGTATGTATGTATGTATGTATGTATGTATGTATGTATGTATGTATGTATGTATGTATGTATGTATGTATGTATGTATGTATGTATGTATGTATGTATGTATGTATGTATGTATGTATGTATGTATGTATGTATGTATGTATGTATGTATGTATGTATGTATGTATGTATGTATGTATGTATGTATGTATGTATGTATGTATGTATGTATGTATGTATGTATGTATGTATGTATGTATGTATGTATGTATGTATGTATGTATGTATGTATGTATGTATGTATGTATGTATGTATGTATGTATGTATGTATGTATGTATGTATGTATGTATGTATGTATGTATGTATGTATGTATGTATGTATGTATGTATGTATGTATGTATGTATGTATGTATGTATGTATGTATGTATGTATGTATGTATGTATGTATGTATGTATGTATGTATGTATGTATGTATGTATGTATGTATGTATGTATGTATGTATGTATGTATGTATGTATGTATGTATGTATGTATGTATGTATGTATGTATGTATGTATGTATGTATGTATGTATGTATGTATGTATGTATGTATGTATGTATGTATGTATGTATGTATGTATGTATGTATGTATGTATGTATGTATGTATGTATGTATGTATGTATGTATGTATGTATGTATGTATGTATGTATGTATGTATGTATGTATGTATGTATGTATGTATGTATGTATGTATGTATGTATGTATGTATGTATGTATGTATGTATGTATGTATGTATGTATGTATGTATGTATGTATGTATGTATGTATGTATGTATGTATGTATGTATGTATGTATGTATGTATGTATGTATGTATGTATGTATGTATGTATGTATGTATGTATGTATGTATGTATGTATGTATGTATGTATGTATGTATGTATGTATGTATGTATGTATGTATGTATGTATGTATGTATGTATGTATGTATGTATGTATGTATGTATGTATGTATGTATGTATGTATGTATGTATGTATGTATGTATGTATGTATGTATGTATGTATGTATGTATGTATGTATGTATGTATGTATGTATGTATGTATGTATGTATGTATGTATGTATGTATGTATGTATGTATGTATGTATGTATGTATGTATGTATGTATGTATGTATGTATGTATGTATGTATGTATGTATGTATGTATGTATGTATGTATGTATGTATGTATGTATGTATGTATGTATGTATGTATGTATGTATGTATGTATGTATGTATGTATGTATGTATGTATGTATGTATGTATGTATGTATGTATGTATGTATGTATGTATGTATGTATGTATGTATGTATGTATGTATGTATGTATGTATGTATGTATGTATGTATGTATGTATGTATGTATGTATGTATGTATGTATGTATGTATGTATGTATGTATGTATGTATGTATGTATGTATGTATGTATGTATGTATGTATGTATGTATGTATGTATGTATGTATGTATGTATGTATGTATGTATGTATGTATGTATGTATGTATGTATGTATGTATGTATGTATGTATGTATGTATGTATGTATGTATGTATGTATGTATGTATGTATGTATGTATGTATGTATGTATGTATGTATGTATGTATGTATGTATGTATGTATGTATGTATGTATGTATGTATGTATGTATGTATGTATGTATGTATGTATGTATGTATGTATGTATGTATGTATGTATGTATGTATGTATGTATGTATGTATGTATGTATGTATGTATGTATGTATGTATGTATGTATGTATGTATGTATGTATGTATGTATGTATGTATGTATGTATGTATGTATGTATGTATGTATGTATGTATGTATGTATGTATGTATGTATGTATGTATGTATGTATGTATGTATGTATGTATGTATGTATGTATGTATGTATGTATGTATGTATGTATGTATGTATGTATGTATGTATGTATGTATGTATGTATGTATGTATGTATGTATGTATGTATGTATGTATGTATGTATGTATGTATGTATGTATGTATGTATGTATGTATGTATGTATGTATGTATGTATGTATGTATGTATGTATGTATGTATGTATGTATGTATGTATGTATGTATGTATGTATGTATGTATGTATGTATGTATGTATGTATGTATGTATGTATGTATGTATGTATGTATGTATGTATGTATGTATGTATGTATGTATGTATGTATGTATGTATGTATGTATGTATGTAT
>MEHQ01001439.1:364670-392170 GCA_008828725.1 Saccharina japonica | reverse complement strand
AATGCTCTTTATATTCAGGGACAAAGTGAGTGGTATGTGGCATCGGCCCGAGGTCGAGTAAAGTGAGTAAGTGAGTGTGCCATTTATTTGTTTTCATGCCTCGTTAAGAATCGTCATCATCACAATCAATCATCAACCAATCATCAATCAATCATTCAGCGAGAGAGTGAGGGGAGAGGCTGAGTGTGATGCGCGTTGTGTTGGTGCACCAATCAATCAATCTATCTATCCATCACCCCGTTCACTTAGTCAAGTACTACCACCGACCCCCACAATATATTCACCCACACACAACCCCTCTGAACAAGTAGTACCTTCTGCTCGTACATGATGCAGGAGAGACTTTCATATCGCCATATATATCGTCATCATATTTTTTTCAGCCCGTAGCGGCACCACAATCCACTACGCAACGTCCAGCAAGCCAAGCCGAGCAGCAGCAGCATCAATCACTTTTGTTTCACGACAAATAACTTCCCGATCGGTAACATTTCGTGATATCTCGCGATTTTTCATGTAATTGTTGAACAAATAAATTAATGATTATTTAATCCGATGGTCGGCCGGCCAAGACCGTTGTCAAGTTCGGTATATATAATACTACTACTATTTCCCGAAATATTATGATTTTTTTTAGTGCATATTAATGTGTAAAATGTCCTTATGTTTAGAGACAGAGTGGTATACTATAGCGGGAAATGATGCCAGAGGGAATGCTACCATTAACAATACTACACGAAGTACTTGTAGTACGCATGATATTATATATAGTATTAGTGGTATATATTGGCAATATCAGTAGTGTCAAGAATGTGTTGACATCATAATATTAAGTGATAATATTACAGTATTAATGCAACTACGGCGGTGCAAACACAAGAGTAGTTCTCAGTTTCTGTTCTAGCCCGTTGTTGTTGTTGTTCTAGCCCGTTGTGTGTTGTTGTTAGTGTTCTGGTTCGTCCTTCTTCGTGATCATACACAAATCGCCAATCGTTCTACACTACTGTAGTAACTCTCCATCTCTCTAGTCTCCCTATCTACTACTATTCAATAGTAGTAGTAGCAGTAGCAGTAGCAGTAGCAGTAGTAGTAGTAGTAGTAGTAGATATATTAATAGTAGTATCTGTTATCTCGGTGGGAACCCGGCGTGCTCCGTCGCGGCACTGTAGGGCTTCAGGGGTGTGAGGGTCCATGGTCAAACGATTACGGCCATGCATAGCACAATTACCCCCCCCCGTAATGAGCGCCCAACTGTTGGAGGTGTCTCTATTAGGAGTGGGAACGGTGCTCCGTCTCGAAAGGGATGCGTGGCCAATGATCAAGTGACTGAGGCGAGCAACAAATGAGTACCCGCCCCCCCCCCCCCCCCCCCGCTGAACCCCCGTCTCGAAAGGGATGCGTGGTCAATGGTCAAATGACTAAGGCAAGCAACAAATGAGTACGCCCCCCCCCCCCCCCCCCCGCCAATCCAACGCGCTCCGTCCCGACATTGTCGGAATGCGAGGGTCTATGGTCATACGACTACAGTTATGCATGACATGAGTACACCCCACCCCGAATTCATAGCTCTCTCAAAAGGGATGCATGCGTGGTCAATGGCTGTATGCCTAAGGCAAACGACAAAATAGTACCCCCCCCCCCAAATTAACTCGTTAAAGCTCCTGAAGGAGGAAACGGGAGCGGAGACGGAGACACCACTCGACCGCGTACGGAGGGCGGTGTGGGGGATGCTGTATGCCGATGACGCCGGCGTTGTATCGAGGTCCGCCGACGGACTGGCGAGGATGATGACCATTATCGTGCAGGTGTTTGGGGAGTTCGGGCTGACGGTGTCGGAGAAGAAGACGGAGACTCTCCTGATGCGCGTAAAGGAGAAGCAGCCAACACCGCCCCCGCCGCCGCGATACAACCGAGCAGCGGGGCAGAAATAACAACCCAAACCCACGTATTCCGGTACCGGGGGCGCCTCGTCAACGAACAGGCGACTCACACCTCGGAGATCATACTTCAGGAGCAGAGCAAGCGTCGGCGTGCGTGCAGGAGTATGGCCGGAGCTCTTCGATAGAACCGAGCACCGTTCGACTCAAGCCCCGCCTGACTTCAAGCGGAAGGCGAGGAGCAACGCTGCTAGACGTCGTTCATGACATGGCACCACGTCGCGACCAACTACGACTGTGCGGACGATACACCCCACCGCTGCTGCCGCAGTTATTGGTACCACGCAAACAATGCACCTACGGCAGCTGCATACGCCAGCCCGAAGAGGGTCGGTGCCACGACAGTGAAAGACACTTCCCAACGGCGCCTAACTGTTCGCGCCGTGGCAAGCACCCAGAACGAGCGACTCCAACGAAACGAACGATGTTCGGGACATGGTGCGGGGAACGACCCGGTGCGGTGCCACGATCCAGCGGAACTGGCGAGAACGTGCCTGAAGGAACGACATTCAACGTCGAAGCTACGCACGAGCTCTACGGACAACCAAGACTGCTTCGACCCGAAATCAGTTTGCGCGGAAGCAGCGAAGTGAAGGAGGAGGCAGGTACATAGAGTGCTCAGGGACATAAGTTTTATGACCTCCAGGACAAGAAGAAAGGAGCCTAGCCGGAACTGAGGCGACCGACGAGAAAAGAGCGCAGCAACAACAACAGAGACACCACAAGAACCAACGGACGCGGAGCGGTGCGGAAAAAGGCGATCCGGCGAAGGAAGGAAACAGCGAGCAAAATGGCCGGACCGATGGCGCGTATATGTGCCGAGATTAGACGTCCCTAGGACTGTTGTTTGTTATTGTTTGTTCTTGTCTATTCCCCGCCCCGCCACGGACCCCCCCCCACATAAATATATGCAATATTTATAGGTGGGTTGGCCGTCGGTGGTCAACACGCTGTAAAACAGCGACGCCATGACTTGCCGGCCACTCGCTACGCGACTACCGCCAGAGACAACCAGGTCCGTTTCTTTTTTTTTTAATTTTTTTTTTTTTTGGGCGTCACCAAACTGGCGGTCGAGAAATCATTTGTCGGGGGGATAAACTTGCTCCCACATAAGGGGAATGTCCCTCACGCACGTATGTTAATAGGTAAGATGCGCCCGTAGGACAGTTAACATAGTAAAACCCATTGCTGTCTCCGGAAGTGCCACACCCAGAATAAAAATAACTCATGAAGCATGTCGCCATAATGCATCCGCCAGAAGCGGTTCTACAGGACGCAGCTCACGCGCTCCATGCGACTTCGCCAATACCACCAAGGCTTCGCAGCCTTGGTGCAAGCAATGTCTGCCCTGTTCGGTGAAACGCCAACGCGCGATCGCGTCCCGCATGAGGATGCGAGGTCTATGGTCACTATGACTTACGGGCCTGCACAAACATTATACATCCCAGCCCCCCCCCCCCCACCGCCGCACCAATTGCAGCCGACCCCTGCGGATGAACGATGTCAATGGGTGGTCTCTGCGGTCTTGCCTGTGTGTGTTGCTTACTTTTGACTTGTCTCTTTGCGTCTTTGTCTTCTCTTTTTCCCTTATCGTTGCTTTTGACCTTTTGCAGTTACACTGCGCTACGCAGCTCGGGTACCATTCAGTCACATACGGGACCTATTGTTCCCTTCCCCCGTATCTATGTCTGCGTCTATAATCCGCGGTGGAGCGGACTCGAATTTGTTGCCTGACGCGCCGTGAACCCGCACCGAACACACAACGGGCAATTATAGGGTGCACCAAGATAAATCAGGGCGTGACCCCGATGTGATGTTGACTTTTCCATTTAATTACCTCACAAGCGTAAGGAGCGAGGGCCTTCCAGAACTAACTCGTTTTTACCTTCACATAGCGTGTAGAGGGGAGCGGAGGGCTCCAGACTATCTGTTTTTGACTGGCTTTGATCGCTTTGCGGACCCTTCGGGTTCCACTTTTATTTCAGTATACCTTTTTTGGGTAAGTTAGCCTGTGACCACGGGAATCGACCGTGTCAAGTGTTGGATTAGTACGGACAGATGGAGGTACTGGATAGAGAGACCGGCACGGTTTTTAATGTGAAGACAACAACAACAACAAGCTGCCATCCGTATGCAAGTCCACCTCGCAAGCGGTCCTTAGTAGGATGTAGCCCGCCCTTCATGCGACTCGCCGAACACCTCACGGCGCCTCGCGCTTGGTGCTAGCAATCAATGTCTGCCTGGTCGGTGAAAACCCGACATGCTCCGTCCCGGCATTGTAGGGATGCGAGGGTCTAGGGTCATACTTCGTGCGACTACGGCCATGCATGAATATCGAGTACAACCTCCCCCCGACCCCATTCACCAAGTCGGTCGCCCCGATGGTCTACTAATAGTGGTACCCTCGAATGCTTCTAAGAGTCGGTTACGGGGTTCAAACCTCACGTGGGTCGGACTTTTGAGTTTATTTGGAAAAAAAAAAAAAAAAAACAGAGTCAACTAACTGCTGAGAGCGCTATTAATAGTTACTAGTAGCGTGGGTAGGCACACTTCGATGTGAGTCGACGAGGGAAGAAAGGGATGAATGAAGTCTTCTCGCGATAAAAATGAAAGGCGCGAACCGTATAGTGGGGGGGGGAGGGAGAGGAGCCTACTTTGTGACCCCGGATCTGAGTTACGACTAGGGAGGAGAGAGAAAAGAAAAGAGTGAGGGTATTAAAAGGGATGAACAACCAAAAAAAAAATGCAAATGACTCACTACCAGGTACCTGCCGCTGGGATTAATTTTGTGACCTGGTTTTCTCCAAGGGCGCGTCACGCAAAGAAAATAGCGGCTTTTTGGACAAGCAAGATCTCCACCAGACCTTTCCGTAGAATAAGCATCGCTCTCGGCGGCGTTTGTGCACCCTGTTATATACCTGGTAAGGCTTAGATTGATTGGGTCGTGGGTAGTGAGTAGGTAGTAATGATTGATGGGTTAACCTTTTGCCAGTACTACTACTACTACTACTGCAGCCCAACGGACCAATCAATCAATGCCTTCACAAATGGCGTCGTCGGCAGGACATGGGTGAATAATAAGTAAGTGGTCGTGAGTTCGAATCTCGCTCACGACCACCACTATTTATGAAAACGCTTTTTATAGAAAAAAAGGGAATCTCCTCATCATGTTTACAGAAGAAGCACGTGACCCATTTAATGCCTACCCACTATCTAAAAAAGCTTTTATAAAATAAAACAACTCTCCCCGACGTCGAGAAAACTGACTGTGAGGGTATTACCTGCTGAGCTACAGGGGTAAAACACCGATCGATTACCCAGCCCAGGGTAATCCTTATAACACTCTCCCCCCCTCTGAACGGCGGGATATTTGGGACGTCGGTACCGTATACGGCCGTACGTTGACCTACCCGCTTCATTTCAGTACCTGGGGAACCAGGGAGACGTGTTTTTTCAAAGCGCTCCTAGCTCAGCGGTCCTGCCGACGACGCCAAATGTGAGGGTATTACCTGCTGAGCTACAGGGGTAAAAGACCGATCGATTACCCAGCCCAGGGTAATCCTTATAACATGACTGTGTGTGGCTTGAAAATTCGACCGAGGGGTTTTGTGTTGTGCTGCAGTAGTTGTGGTGCTATCTCATCACACGTGTCATTCGGGTATGATAGTACGTACTGCTGCTGCTGTTGTACTGCTGTGCCTACTCGGCCCGGGTCAGTGGTCAGTGGCAGGAATACGTGAATACTTCGTACACATCATACTATATACCAGGGCATTAATTAGGTGTTGCGCTGTTGCGCTGGCGCAACATTTGGTCAATAACCGTTTTGCGCAACAGTCGCCGCGAGGCTGGTTGCGCGCAGCGCAACACGCGTTTTTGGGCGCGCAACGTTTTTCGCCGCAGTCGGAATTTTTTGTTGCGCGTTTTTTTCTCGCCGGAGGCGAGAAATTTTTTTGGGGGTCTTTTTTTCTTGATAATTAGTCGTAATTGAACATATTTTAGGCCCCTTGCCCTATTCGGCATGGACGAAAACAAAAATTAGGCGCTTTTTGCTATTCGCCGTAGCCAAAAGTAAATTAAATGGCTTTTTACTTAGTTTTGAGGCGCATATTCGCGCATAGATCGCAATTTTTTCGCCTCCGGCGGCCCTCCGGGGGCCCCTGCGGGGGGCTTGCGCGCCTGCGGCGCGCAACACGCGCCACCGGCGTGTTGCGCTGCGCGCAACACTCACTGAGTCGCCTGTTGCGCTGCGCGCAACAGACGCCAAACCACTAATGAATGCCCTGCTATATACCTACAACAAATGGAGTATTGTGGATAAATCTTGGCGGGAAGCAGACATAGAAGGGTGTTAGACTGTACGCATACGTAGGTTTCCTTGGTTTCCGTGGTTTTCTGCTTTTGGGAATTTTATGAGTGATCAACGCTGAAGATCATGCTGCACATTGTCAGATGGCAAAGATAATAATAATAATATACCTGGTACCAGGTACACTTTAATATGACATAACAACAAACTTTTAGAACCTCACCAACGTATTGGGAGACAAAATACTTGGGTTTATTAATGTGGAATACTATTTCCAGTCTTAATAGCATAAGGGTTAAATCGAGTTTTTCCTACAGTACCTACTATTAATATGTAGAAAATTAACTATTTAATATTAACCTTTGTGGAACCCCTTTTGAGGGATATAAGGTCCCTTTTAAGGTATATAAAGTTCCTTTTAAGGGATATATGGTCCCCTTTGAGATATATAAGGTCCCTTTTAAGGGATATACAGAACCTTTTAAGGGACATAAGGGATATAAGGGATATAAGGTCCCTTTTAAGATATATAGGGTCCCTTTTAAGGGATATACAGGACCTTTTAAGGGACATAAGGGATATAAGGTCCCTTTTTAGGGATATAGGGTCCCTTTTAAGGGATATAAGGTCCCTTTCAAGATATATAGGGTCCCTTTCAAGGGATATACAGGACCTTTTAAGGGACACATGGGATATAAGGGATACAAGGGACCTTTTTATTAATAGGGATATAAGGGAGACGTGCTACGATAGAGGTATGCAAGGTATACCTTTTTTTGACTGAAACGTTTTCTGCATGACCCATTAAAGCATTAAAGCATTAAAGCCTCCTTAACCCAAAACCGTCCGACTTCCATTATGGTGTTGCAATGTGTTCCATAGTGGTTGAATGAGAGTGGTGGTATTCGACGAATAGTGTCAGCTTTTTCATTCTGAATGAGTAACGCCCTGCACATTGTCGGAAGGCAAATAATAAATAAATACAGCAGTATTCTTACAGTTCTTACAGTATTCTTACTGTAGACCATAACATTGCTCATCGGGTAACAATCGTATTTTCCTCAAAAAAACAGTTTTGGGGGTGAAGTACACAGAGCTCTGTTAATTAAGTGTTAAGGCATTAGTCTGTTGGGCTACTGGTAAAAGGTTAACTGATTGCGTACCCAATCTACGCCTTATAACACTCTCCCCCCCTGGAACGGACCGGATATACGGGTCGACGCGTGTGACTGCGAGCACGCGGTTCCTGTTTATGGGGATCCAGAATGGTTTTCAGATTATTGACACGGGGAAATTCGCTTTTCTATAAAAAAACGTTTTCATGGTGGTCGTGGGCAAGATTCGAACTCACGACCACATAATATTAACCCATGTCCTGCCGTCGATGACATTTGTTAAGGTATAGCATTAGTATAGTCCGTTGCGCTACTGGTAAAAGGTTAACCAATCACCTACCCAATCTAAGCCTCATAACTGCTCCTCAAGTGACCGCCTTCACAAACAGCATGGTGCACCTGCATGCAGGCTACCGTAGCATGCGTCAATGGATATAAGATATAAGGGACCTTTTTTTAAGGGATATGCATACAGCACCGGCCCTCTTATAAGAAAGTGCCCCACAAGATACTCAACCTAAACATTACGGGAGAAATAAGAAAGTCGACAGCTATTATACTGAAGTTAGTGTGGGACACACCCCTTTCTCAAATAAGAAAGTCAGTTTAAGCCCGATTTCTGGTTTCTTATGAGCGGGCCGGTACTGTATAAGGGATATAAGGGATAGCGACCAAACCAATGATATTTTTTTGCACTTATTGGGTGGTGGTATAATATCACAACCGCCAACGAGCAGCGTGAGCGCCCAGCACGGGTAGGACCATGCTGCATTCGTGCCGTATGTACGCCTTCTTGCTTGTTAACTCGGACACCATAATAAATAATATCGTGCGCCTCGTATATATGTTATAAGGCTTAGATTGGGTGGGTAATTGGTAATCGGTTAACCTTTTACCAGTAGCCCAACAGACTAATGCCTTAACAAATGGCGTCGTCGGCAGGACACGGGTTAATATGAAGCGGTCGTGAGTTCGAATCTCACGACCACCATGAAAACGTTTTAAAGAAAAGCGAATTTCCTCGTGTCAAGAATCTGAAAAACACTTCTGGATCCCCATAAATAGGAATCGCGTGTTAGTCACACGCGTCGACTCGTATGTCCGGTCCGTTCCAGGGGGGGGGAGTGTTGTAAGGCATACATTGGGTGGATAATTGGTTAACGTTTTACCAGTAGCCCAACGGACTAACGCCTTAACATATATCATACCTGGTAGGTGATAACTATTTTAATGTCTCGATTACTGTGCGAGTTGTATGAAATAATCATTATCTCGCACGCCTCTCGGAGATGGAATTGCTTGCCCCGCCCGAATGAGAC
The DNA here is from genome assembly GCA_008828725.1 of Saccharina japonica. Classification (NCBI taxonomy): domain Eukaryota; class Phaeophyceae; order Laminariales; family Laminariaceae; genus Saccharina; species Saccharina japonica. Next base: position 383,490 of record MEHQ01001439.1, on the reverse strand, counting down.
ATCTATCTGACATATGGGGGCTACCGGGGGCTTCAACAGTGTTACTTTCGTATACGATATATTACGGGGAACCTTAGTAAATAGGACCTATGGTGCACACAAAAACCCATATATTTTCGTATTTTTACTAACGAAATGTGGTCCTATTTACTATGGTCCCTCGTAACAGGTGTTGTTGCACACTTCGGTCAGATCATTGATTCCCACTTCATTATCTGTAAGCAGTAGACCTTTCAAGGCAGATCTATCTGTTCCAGATGTTGTATGGTGTGATCTAGCTCATCATCATGCTGCCGGGTGGGACCCGTATAATCTGCATGATCTTCGTAGAACATGTTTCCTTGGTGGATCTGTACTATGCAGATTCTGCACAACCTTTCACAACGGCAGGCAAGTGAGGAACTAGATTATCTAGATGATCTATAGATGATCTATCTGTGATGATCTATCTGTGATGATCTATCTGAGGATGATCTGTCCGAGGTGTGAAGTGTTGGGGCTGAAGAGAGAAGCGCCGGGTTTCTACCGGCTACTTCACTAACCAGTATTCGACAATTCCCAGTCGTTGGTCGCATAAATACTGCCAGGTACTGTTAGATGTGTCGGCGTGCTTCATTGGTCAACACAACCACCAAAGCACAATCACAAGCAAACGTGTTTGAACTATCATATTCGCAGTAGTGGTGAATATCGAACGTTTCGATACCCGATCGATACCTGGTACATATCGTATCGAATGTGTTTCGCCCTCCAACGAGCAACTTTCTTCCAAAATTTCCAATATTTGTTTTCGCGCAATTTTCCGTGTATTTTCCGTATTTTCCTGAAATAATGTCCAAATATTGGAATGTGAAGCCTTCAAAATATTTTGCTTTCTGTGAATATTAATATTCCAAACTTTTCCAATACATCTGTTTTTTTTTTAATATTGGAATTTTTGGGGAAAAGTTGCTCGATAAGAACGACCCTTACACTGAACGAAAGCTTCCATGTATCAAAATTCAAAATTCGAAATCGTATCGATTATTTTATTTTTTTAATTTGTTTTGGTAAGTATCATATCGAACTCGATTTTCGTTCGATATCCAACACTAATTTGCACCTTCCTCACTACCCGCACGCGTGCATGCCTCTCTCTCCCACGCGCGCCAAACGCTAAAATTTCCCGTGCAGGAAAAAATAAATATACCACACAGACGACAGCTACTGTAGCTGCACACCGCGACAAAAATAACGCCAACTTCAGAAGAACAGCAACTAGCCGCCGAAGTCGTGGACGCCACAAACAGTCAGCAGAGCTTATACCCTGGTACCACTTTTTCGATGTGCTCGTATGGTCACACTGGTTGAGGTACAACTATAGTATGCGCGAGACCAAAGGAAACAACGCGTAACCATTGTTTGGTTGATTCGGTCTGATCTGATTGGCTTAAGGTTCGGGTTCGGGTTGGAGTCAGTTTCTGGTCGTCTTGTACACAGTGTGTATCAACCATTGTCTATTTCTCGAAATTGCGGTATAAGAAAGTAATGTAAGCACCCCTCCTCCGAAAAGCCTCCCTCCAAACTGACCCCGCGATATAGTATAGCTAATAACTGCAGCCGCCGGCAGGGCCCATCACTTGGCAGACTGACCCCACTCTGACAACAGATTATATGGTCAGAGCTCTAAAGAAAGTTCTGAGAAACTTGCTGTCGAACTGGTTGTAGGTAAGGCTCCCCAGTCAGCCACCCAGCCGCCGTCGCCACACCCGCCATCACAAGTCGAGAAATTTCCGTGAATTTTCTCCCCTGAACACCGCGTTATACTACAGAAGTAGCAGTACGGCGATGTGGGTGATACCTAAAGCAGTGAAAGCCGGTATAGACTACCTGGTAGTGTATACGCCCACCGGGCGCCCAGGAAATGAAAACGGGAAAAAGTTCAGGGGCAAAAAAGCCAAAAAAAAAAGTTAGTGACTGATGAAAGAACAACAGCAGTAGTGTGAGACGTGCCCGTACGCACGCGCGCACGCCGCACGAGCACTCCCGTATACCGCTAGCCCCCTCCCTAACAAGAAAACACAGTACGACGAATCAACCGCATCGTGGGGATCACCTGTTGTAGTACAGTATATACTGCAGCTGCAGAGTCTATTGTGCTATCACAGTAGTCTACTGCGCTGTCACAGTAGTCTACTGCGTGGTCACAGTAGTCTACTGCTGTATTGCTAGACTTACAGTAGCCTCGAGGCTTCCCCGCCTCACGCAGGCAAAAAATATATATGGAAGGAAGAGAGGGAATACGGAATCGCATGCGACAAAACACTTGCTCAGCCCAGCCTGGCCTGGCCGGGCACAACAACTATATACCGTCGCTGGTTCCTGTCGGCGCTCCTTATTTGTCACGAATGTATCCGTTGGAGCCATTGGATGCATCCGTTGGCCATGCGTTGGCTCGTTTGGAGACGTTGGACGTATCCGTTGGCTAATTGGAGACGTTGAATGTATCCGTTGGCTAATTGGAGACGTTGAATGTATATATCCGTTGGCTGAATTCGAGACGTTGGAGGTATCCGTTGGGTAATTAGAGACGTTTGAAATTATCCGTTCACAAATTGGGGACGTTGAAAAAATACCCGTCGGCCAATAAGAGACGTTGAAATGTATCCGTTGGCTAATTGGAGACATTGAAATAATCCGTTTTGGAAACGTTGACAGTATCCGTCGGCCAATTGGAGACGTTGAAAGAATGTATCCGTTGGCTTAACAGGAGACGTTGAACGCATAAACCCGTTGGCTTAATTAGAGACGTTGAAGCGGAAGTGGAGCACGTCCCCCTCCTTGACTATGTACTCCTTCCCTTCGCTCCGCAATAACCCCTTCTCCTTCGCGGCCTTCTCGCTCCCACAATTGACCAGGTCTTCGTACGTCATCGCTTCCGCTCGGATGAAACCCCTGACACAAAAAAAACAGGGCACGAAAAAATGCGGGGCAAATAAAAGAGAGTCGACGCGGGGGGAGGGGGCGTAGAAGGAGTGCGGAAATGCATGGGCGGGGGGGGGGGGGTAAGAGAAAAAAATGAGAAGAAAACAGCAAAAATGAAAAAATGGCGGGAGAGCGGAGCGAAGAGTAGACCGCGTCCGCGGGGAAATATGAGTCTGACGGAAAAGAAATGTAGGCAGAATGACGACGAAAAAATGGCAAGGGGGTGGCTATGAGAACATCAGCGACAGCGACTGTGACAAGAACGGCAAGGGCAGGCACAATACTGACAACAATTACCACAATAATGATGGAACAATCGCAATACTCATGGAACAACAACCTTACTCATGGAACAGACGCATGGTACGGTAGAGGCGCACCATGTTTTTGCCTCATAAGGGTGGTCACTTATCACTTGAGGAGCTCCATACCTCACCCGAAAACAGATGTTGGAGGAAAAGAAAAGTGCTTCCCGACGAGCAATGCCATGACGTACGTACGTATACAATGAAAAATATTGCAAGACAAGCATAAGCATGAGATTGCGACGAGTTTGGGTTAAGGGCTCATATTAAGGGCCCGTTTTAACGAAGAAAACAAAAATTCAATTTGGAAAAAAAAAATAAAAAATCCGCTTTTCATTGGTCAGAACCCGCACCACCACCCAAGATTATACCCCAAGATCCTAATCTTTGGTGCTGGTACGTGTGTTGACCAATGAAAAGCGTATTTGAATTTTATTTTTTTCCAAATTGAATTTATTTTGTACTCGTTAATATGGGCCCTAACGAGTATAAAATAAATTCAATTTGGAAAAATAAAAATAAAAATTCGCTTTTCATAGGTCAACACACGCACCAGCACCAAAGATTAGGATCTTGGGGTATAATCTTGGGTGCTGGTGCGGGTTCTGACCAATGAAAAGCGGATTTTTTTTTTTTTTTTTTTTCCAAATTGTTTTTTTTTTTTCTTCGTTAAAACGGGCCCTAAGGAGGCTTCAATAGATCATTCAGAAAAAAGAAACAGCCAAAAAAAGGTATACCTCTACCTCTACTCTAAACGCTGCCAGCGATGTGTCAAAGAGAGAAGACACGAGGCGAAAATACTCGCACTACTGCCTATCTTAAAGCCAGATGAATACGGAAGTTGCTCACGTCGTAAAAAAATATAAACGTTAACCCCTTAAGAACCGGTCCCCCGGTTTTGGGGACAAACTACTTGGAATTAGTGTAGCATAATGGGTTAACGCCTAAGAAGAGACTGTAGTCTGGGGGCCTTTCCTCGCTGATATCTCGCGTTCTCCCGGCGAGTTGAACAAGGTTGTGTATATACAAAACGTTAACTTTGGCCTATCGTAGCACGTGTCAACATCAGCATTAATCATGGAACATCAACAACCGTGATGAAGGATAAAAGACAAAAACGATGGAACCACAACACTAAATAAAAAACACCAACATTACGTACGCAATGAAACCACACCAACAAGATGCAACCTAATAGAAGGAGGGGATGCAGGGCAAGGAGCGCAGAAGGAGGGCGGGGAAGAAAAAATGACCTATAAGCAGTACACTTCGAGTCTCAAATTGTGTGTTTTCTTTCATACGGCACGTCGAAGTCGGTGATAACAGGGTATCGATAAGTTCGTGGTCCTGTCACCATGCCAAAAAAGACGAGAAAAAAAAAAAGCGGAAGCATACATGCACATTTAGTACGCAGGAGAATCATACGTAAATAAAATACATCTACAACTGCTGCTGTAGAACCACACGCTACTGCAGTGGATACCAGGTACCGCAGTAGTACTGCTGTAGCAGTAAAATCATTTGGATAGATATTTCACTACTGCTGTACATAAGTTCAAGAGCACAACGTACAGCAGTAGTACGAATCACAAGCACTATTTTCCTGACGCATATACTTACGAATATTGTGTGGCTGGTTGCTATTCCCTTCTTTCTTTGGGCTATTAATAGTATATAGACTTCCAAATTTCAACTGATGGCGGACTTTTCAAATGTGTTTGGGCCATAGACTTCAGAATTTCAACTGCTGGTGTGTGTGTGTGTTTTTCACATTAAACTTTCCTTTCTACCCGTCGACATCCAGCACACCCAGTGTCCGTGCCGATTCTTCATCCTAAAAAGGTACCAGTTCTGTGGTCCCAAAACTACGACACAGAGATACTACGCAGTGTAGTAAGCAGAGCAGACAATGCAATGCCATACACGACAGGCAAGACCTACCCTGCTATAGCAATCCAAGTGCATGCAAGAGAAAAAGATGGTGGGCCTTTCGTTCTATTTTTTTTTTTAGGTGCACAAACAGCTGACATGTCCTTCACTCTATTTCAGGTTGGGCTACAAAGTATCCTTTCTCAGTAGGGCATACAAGGCGCTTCGCGTAGCGAGCGGTACCGCCCGCCACGCTCGCTGACAAGGAAGAATGAAACGGAGCAGGTGGTAAAATATACCAGCAGTCGCACGGTCCCCTATACACCGATGCCCGCGTACATGCACTGACTGCATCGTAAGTCAAACTCACAACCACCATGTTTACCTCTATAAAAGGACTACAGAACAAGCGCGCCCGATGTATCACGCAGCCTGCAAAGTAGAGAATCAACCATTCCATCGGTCAAACTCACAGCTGACATATTTGATGATCATTTTTCAAGATAACAAAACAAGAGGGTATCATAGGGGTGGGTGAGACAAACTACTATTGTAGATATATCTACTGACTTGTTACTATTGTGAATTAAACTTCCGAGGCACACGAGGGTGTACAAGGGTCTGAGTCCCTGACACCCCACTACCCCCAGAGCTCAGAATGAAAAACCAACCGGACCGTTGTGATCCCAGGAAACAATGAGTCAACCTTTTTTTTAATAACCCCCCCCCCCCAACAGCGAAAAAAAAATAGGAGGGGTCTCTAAAACCAAGTAAAAAAGGGACAAAAAACGAAGAAAAAAAATGATTTTCGCTTATTTCGTCCTGTGATCACAGCGCTCCGGTTTGTTTTTCATTCTGACCTTCCTAGGAGTGTGGTGTCGTTTTCTCTTTTTGTTGCATACCCCTGAGGCACACGATATTTCGGGAAATTGTGGTGCGATGTGTATATCGAACAACCGTCGTAATTAATTACATACCAGTAACTGTTTTTTTTAAGAAGCTTTACATATAGAACTTAGAGTGTACAACTGATCCGTCCGTGTCTTCGAGGTATTTTTAAAAAAAACTACTAATTTATTTTCCGATTCGGGGATGCAATCTGGTCAAAACGATTAAACAGTTTCCCTCAATCTCGAATTTCATTATTTCGTGCCGGAATTAGAGCTAAACTATATATTTTTTTCCGAGTTCGAGCACACGAAATGCCAACACGGCGCACCTTTCGAAGTCGCTGTGGATCACTCCCGCTGCCTGGGGAGCTGTCCAGCCTGAGCAGATTGTCCACGCCCTAGTCTCTGTCTCGCCCGAGGTGAAGTAGGTCTGCAGCCCGAGGGCGGCGTAGGCCTCTTTCACCATGGCTCGGAGTCCGCAGGTCTCCTCCGTGACGCCTTCGCCGCGCGTTCGGTATCACCACGACAGAAGGTAACGATACATGATAACGATGAACGAAAACGATAACAGATAAAACAACACGCTACGAGTATACGGTAACGATAAACGACAACGATAATGAAAAAAACGATACTGCTGTAACGATAATTATACTGTTTGTACCGATAAACACACGAGCTGGGTCAGGCATATCACCCCAATTTTCGTCAGGCACGAATGCCGCATGCAATAGCAACTCCAATGTCACCTATTTGGTATCATACTGACCGCCATGAACAGTGAAAGAGGGTGACATCGCCAGTTTTTTCTTCAAGGACCTAGAACTGGCGCTACCGCCGAAAATGTGGCCCGACCAATCACAGGTCTTCGAAGAGGTCGACAATAGTCAGGCGTTTACGTAGGAATACATCCCCCCCCCCCCAATTTTTTTCTGAACGAGCCGCTTCCAGGTGGTCCAAGGCATGTTTGTACAAAGTGTCACGCAAATAATCGAAGATCTGACTGCGTATGATCAATATTAAGTCATATTCAACGCCCAAAATCGGTTCTATACTGCAACTACAGTGAGTTATCACGAGGCAACGCCTATTTATTGCACTTTTACCGCACAAAAGTCCAAATGTCCACGCCATTTTTTGGGGATACACCCTGAAAATTGGCACACGTGTTTTATGCGCCTTACCCGAGCCTTTAACGAATGTTTTTTGTTTGTTTTTTTCGCCGGAAAAATTGGATCTCTCAAGACCCAAATTTCCTGAAAAAATATGGTGCAAAACAAACAATATCTGGCGAAAACAAAACAACACACACACTCGTTAACGGCTTGGATAGGGCGCATAAAACACGTGTGCCAAATTTCAGGATCTACCTCCAAAACACGGCGTGGACATTGGCTACTGAATAATTTTTGGGCGGTAGGACTTGAACCAGTCTGTAACCATAAACGGCAACGATAAAACGATACCTGGTATACGATAGCGATATACGATACCGATATACGAAAACGATGGACGGTCATGTCGATGGAAAAACGATTACGCCAATGATAACGATACCCATAAAATGTTACCACAAACGTACCCTTAAACCTTAAACGGTAACGATAAACAATAACAGTAACGATAAACCAAAACAACAAGGGCATCGGTGAGGGCATCGGAAAACATATGAGGCACGCAAACAAGCGGTCACTCAACACCTCCACACCTATACCCCTGAACTCAGCAGGAGCCCGGGGGCCAGCATAGCTGCGCACCCGGCTAGATAGATAGGTGGACTCGAAGAAGCACACACAGGTAGCAAAATACAGAGTGATATATGTGTTGGTATCCCAGCAGGTATTCACGGATGGCCCAGACGCCACAAACAACAACGATAAAAAACAACGGAAACGACAAAAAACAACGAAAACGAACACAAAATCAACGACAAAATAAAAACGGCAACAAAGTCAACGACAGGGTCAACGGCACTATTAACAATACTCAATGTCGAAACAACGACAAGAACAAACAAAAAAAATGACACAAAAAACAACGGCAACGACAACAAAGCAAGCGTTAAAATCTACAACGAGACATATGTAGCACACACAACATCATAATAATTGAAACGACAACGTCAACTGCTACAAACAAACATCGACAAATAACGACGACACCGACACAAAAAAAATGCAACGCCAACGATAACTAAACGACAACGAAGCAGAACGACAAATGTCAATGTCAAAATGACAAAAAACAAAAAGGACAACGATGATAGCGAACGGCAAATAACGACGACGTCAAGGACAATGACAACGACAATAAAACAACGATAAAACAACAACGACAAAAACACCAACAACATCGACGACGAGGAACGAACAGATTTTTTTACGACTACGTTCACACGTATTATATTGTCGTGTGTTAAAACAGCAACACTCCACGTACGTACGTACGAACGTACGTACGTACGAACGTACGTACGTACGCACGTGGAGACCGCTATTACAACATTACACATTATAAAAACCCTTTGACCACGCTGCACAATTTAACCTACACTGCCCGTAGTTCCAACTTGTTTGTAAAAAAAAAAACGTGGGTGCGTGTGATTCTGAAGGGATTCACATCAACCCCAATAATAGGAACAAGAGGTACTACCGGTAAACCCCGAACGGGGTGCCCACTATTGCTGGGGGCCATAGTAAACACTAGTAAATAGGACCTACGGGACACACTAAAACCTACATATTTACCTATTTTTACTATAACGGGGGACCATAGTTATTAGGGCCCGAATTAACGTGTATAAAATAAATCCAATTTGGAAAAAAAATAAAATTCAAATTCGCTCTTCATTGGTCAACACACGCACAAGCACCAAATATTATGCCCCAAGATCCTAATCTTTGGTGCTGGTGCGTGTATTGACCAATGAAAAGCGAATTTGAATTTTTATTTTTCCAATTTGATTTTTTTTCTTCTTCGTTAAAACGGGCCCTTAGGGCCCGAATTAACGGGTATAAAATAAATTCAAGTTGGAAAAAATAAAATTCAAAAGAAGGGCCCGAATTAACGGGTATAAAATAAATTCAAGTTGGAAAAAATAAAATTCAAATTCGCTCTTCATTGGTCAACACACGCACCAGCACCAAATATTATGCCCCAAGATCCTAATCTTTGGTGCTGGTGCGTGTGTTGACCAATGAAAAGCGGATTTGATTTTTTTTTTTNGGCATTGAACACCGATAAAAATTACCGCGCTCCCACCCGGACCTGATCCCACCCGGATCTGATCCCATTTGGCACCTTGCTCCCACCCACAAGGTGTTGAAATATAATCAGCCCTCCGCAGAAGCCGCCGGAGGCCGAGAGCGCGAAGCGCGAACCATAAATCGATAGCTCGATGCGCAAACCGTCCTCCTACGTATCGGTGTTGGGATCAGGGTTCTTGGTGCACTACGAGTACACATTAAAACCTATATAAAATAATAGCTGGGTGTGCAGTAAATTTCCACCCAGATTTCCACCCAGCGGGGTGCACCGTTTTTTTTCGCATTGAACACATAGTAGTTTAGTTGTGGTAGTGCAAAGATCCTAGCTTTTTATGAAAATAATTACGTTTTTCAACGTTCATGTAATAAATAATAAAAAACGAGAAAACCTGCCATCCCCCAGTAAATTGATTTTCTACTGCGACACTCATATACAAGAAGCGGGGACATTCGTGAACCCTTCATTATAAAAATAATTACGATTGTTCAATACTAACAAAAAAGCAGAAAATCGGCCACCCCCCCGCGAATAGGTTTTGTACAATTCATAATATGACACTCACACAAAAGAAGCTGGAAAGATAGGTGAACCTTCAGTATAATAGGTCGCTGAACACACAGTAGTAGCAGTAGTACGAAGATCCTAGCTTTTTATTGTTGGAAAATGAAAAACATAGGTTTTGCCAGGTTTTGCTGGGTGTTTTCACAGGCAAAAGGGTAATAATGTGGTGCTGCGGTTTCCTGAAACCGGGGAGATAGGTGCGATTTATACGTTCCAAATATTCCTAATTAATTACAGTTACTCAACGTATCCACCATGTAGATTGGTAGAAACAATACCGATTTGCCGCATATAAGCTGGGTACGAACTGCGAACTGGCTACACATGCACTTCTAATAATGCACTCCTGCTGTACGTACTGCTGTGCTGTTATATACTGCGAGGCTATATTTATAGCAGCTGCAACCCGAGTACGAAATTTTTGCTTTATTTTCAAAAAGAGCAACAGTCACTTTAGCGACAATTCCTCTTGCGTTCATCGTGGTTTTGCGTTGCTGCTGTACTTCTTTCTGCGCATTTCATGCGCTGACTTCCAGCTAATGGCAACACATTCAATGCCAGTAACGTGTGTTGCAACTACTCGTATGCTTGCTTTATTTGTTGTCAACCTTTGTCTCCTGATAATTCATGAATTCGGATGGAACCCTTGGCATTCCTTTCAATTTCTTTTTTCGTTTATGTCGGATGGAACAGTTCCAACTCCTTCCCTGCCCTACCCGAAGCATGGGTGCCGGCGAATGCCGGCACCCATGCTGAGCCCTTGTAATATCATATTTTTAACTGTATCGAGGACCTGTTAAGGGCCCGAATTAACGAGTATAAAATATTCAATTGGAAAAAATAAAATAAATTCGCTTTTCATTGGTCAACACACGCACCAGCACCAAAATTAGCCCCAAGATCCTAATCTTTGGTGCTGGTGCGTGTGTTGACCAATGAAAAGCGAGATTTGATTATATTTTTTTTCCAAATTGAATTTATTTTCTTCTTCGTTAAAACGGGCCCTTAGGGCCCGAATTAACGAGTATAAAATAAATTCAATTTGGAAAAAATAAAATAAATAAGGGCCCGAATTAACGAGTATAAAATAAATTCAATTTGGAAAAAATAAAATTCAAATTCGCTTTTCATTGGTCAACACACGCACCAGCACCAAATATTATGCCCCAAGATCCTAATCTTGGTGCTGGTGCGTGTGTTGACCAATGAAAAGCGGATTTGATTTTTTTTTTTCCAAATTGATTTTTTTTTCTTCGTTAAAACGGGCCCTAAGATAGGACAAAATATTGTTAGTAAAAATAATAAATTATAGGTTTTTGTTTACCGTAGGTCTCTAGTTTACTATGGTGTCCCGTAATAACAATATTTGGTCCTGTTCACTTTGGTCGCCCGTAAGTGTGTGCCGGGGTCAACGGTATAAAACCGCCTGCCAGGCGCAGAGAGAGGTGCCCAACACAAAGCGCAACAGGCACACAACGAGCACAAAACAACATGCCACGGTAAAACATAAAACAACAAAAACCCAACAGCACAACAAACATAAATAAGTGGAACAAGCACCACACACACAACAAGCACAACCACGTACTGTAGTTTTAAGGCCACAGAACTAATAATAGTACCTCTCTATTATAGGATGAAGAATCGGCACGGACACTGGGTGTGCTGGATGTCAACGGGCAGAAAGAAAAACGGTTTTAATGTAAAAAACACACAACAACAAACGCACCAAGTACGTGTAAGAAACGAAACAAACACAACAAGCAACCAACACGGACAACCACAACAAAGGCACAAAGTACACCATTCTACCAAGAAGGCCAAGGAGCACAACCGGCACAAACAGCCCGGCAAGAAACACATTCACAGCAAGATATTTTTTTTGTAGCACAGCAGCAAGTGCGACGAGCACGACCAAGCAAGGGCATCAGCCCAACAACAAGGATGGGTAACCAGCCCACATATATACGTAAACAAGCCCGGCCAGTAGTAGAGCTCACCAATTTTCCGTCAAAATGGTTGAGACACACTGTACTCAAGATAAAGAGGAAAACCTAGTATCCCCCTTTCGTACGAGTATGGGTTATGACTTTGCCTCGTATGGGCTATGACTTATTACTTTGGAGGGTCAAGAGGGCGGCTCCGGAGAACTTGCACGTACGTGCGAGTCTAACGAATCTGCACGTACATTCAATACGGTTATATGTATAGCAGGAGTTGTTGTAGATATGTATGGCCTACATGGGTACCAAATGGGATCGAGGTGCCAGGTGGGCCTCCGGCGGCTCCTGCGGAGGGCTGATTACATTTCTGCACCTTGTGGGTGGGAGCAGGGTGCCAAATGGGATCAGATCCGGGTGGGATCAGGTCCGGGTGGGAGCAAGGGTAAAGATGGTGCAAAAATACGTGCAGTTCTAACAGCCCACAGCACGTACGTGCAATTATACGGCTGGTGCATAGAGGGTCATAGTCCATAGCTCCTTACCGTTCCTGAAGAGGTATGCGCTAACCATTGTTAGTTGGGCTAGGTTGTGCCTGTGGTAGGGTTCAGTGGCAATCAGCCCTCAGCACCACAGAGCTTTCATGCGTCTCTAGTAATAGGATGAAGAATCGGCACGGACACTGGGTGTGCTGGATGTCGACGGGTATGTAGAAAGAAATACACTCACAATAACAAAAACAACAACAACACCAACAAACAACAACAACAACAGCAGCAGCAGCAACAACAACAGCAACAACAACATCAACAACAACGACATCGACAACGACAACGACAACACCAACACCAACACAAACACCAACACCAACACCAACACCAACAACACCAACATCAATCAACAACAATAGTCACAACAGACACAACAACGGTATCAGGTGGGGCTAGAGGAGGTCGTGGGAGATGGAAAAAAAATGACCCTGGAGGGCTCTAATGAAACGATGGATGGAGGCATGGAGGCAGATCGAAAAATAGTGTCCAATTAGAATCGGGCAATCATATTGTATAGAGGTTAGACCACAGCAATGAACGATCAGCAGTAGTGGCTGTTGCTGCCGCTGTTGTATGATGCTGTGGTATTGTAGCTGTTGTTGGTGATGATATTATCGTAGTTGCTACGTTGCTGTCGATGATGCTATTGTCGTCATTTGTTGATGTTGCTGTTGCTGTTGTTGTTAATGTTGATGCTGTTATGGATGGCAATGTTATTATTATTGTTGTCGTTGCTGCTCGTGTTGTCTCCTCACGATTTAATAGTTCACCACCAAGATCTAAGTCCATGGCGGTCGCAGTACGCAACACCAGTGTAAATAGTAACTACTGGTCGACAAGAACCCGTAGAATGAAGGGACAGAGCCCTGTAAAGAGTCAACAGCAACATCCATATCAAAACTAAAATCACCGTAAAAACCAACATCAACGTCAATATCGAAATCAAAATTGAACTTAAAAATCAAAATCGAAATCAAAATCGATCTTGAAATCAAAATCGACCTTGAAATCAAAATCAATGTCAACATCACCATCAATATCAATAATATCGAAATCAACATCGGACTTGAAATCAAAATCAGTATCAACGTCACCATCACTATCAATATCCAGGTTCGAGTATTTCAACATCAACATTCATATTAACACCAAACACCAATATCAATATTATACGTGAATATGAGTGTATAAAACGTCAAGACAAGAACATTTGCCTTGTTTTTCGGACATTTTGTAACGCCTTTTCGATATATTGTATGTAGCATTGTAGCATTTTCGTATTTTTATATTTTCGTGTTTTTCCCCGCGTTCTGGCGTCAAGACGATAGCATACATGACCATGATAACGCCAAGTGACAATTACCTCGTACAAACTAATAACGCCTTTCGCTGCTACAAAAACTAACACCATACCTGGTATTATACCGGTAGCAAGTAGCGCATAGTAAATAGATATTGTGGTGTTTTAACAGCAACATTAGACTACGTAGACCAGTATTACGGAGAACTATAGTAAACAGGACCAAATATTGGTAGCAACAATAGTTAAATATGTCATATTTACTAGTGTTTACTATGCCCCCACGTAATACAGCAGTACAGGACACCTAATAAGAAACAGAAAATCTGGCCCAGGCTGGATTTCTTATTTGAGAGAGGGTGCTTTCTACACTAATTTCAAGATAACGACCCCATAATTTCTTATTTTCCTCGAAATCTCAGCCTGGGTTTCTTATTAGCTTGTTTCTTATTAGGTGTCCTGTATTGTAATAGTTTCGCGGGCGTTCCGTGGTGACAGCAAAAAAAAAAAACGAGAAAAAAAAAAATGAAATTTCGTCTCGGATTCATCGAGGATTCATGCAAAATAAACGAGAACGAAAATGGTTGCCTACTCGTAGCCGTTGTGGTCTCAAACGTTACAAGCAACAACGGCCTCCTTCCCTAACAACATCGTTGCGAGCGATAGCGTTCGTCCGTTCGTCGCAATCCAACCGCTGCTGAGACGTGTCGTGAGCCACAAGCAATCCCCCGAAAAAGCCTGCTTCCAAAAGTGTCCGCACTCCGCAGACAGTGTCAGCTGGATGATCAACGATCGTTCATGGTTTCAAGGCATTCAAGGTAAGTGTTATAATGATTACCCTGAGTGAGGCAATCGATCGATATGTTACCCCTACGGTGGTACAGCCCAGTAGCCAATACCCTCAAATTTGACGTCGTCGAGGACACGGGTTCGAATCTCGAATCTCGCTTCGAACGTTTCTTTTATAGAAACGCTTGCGCGTGTGTCCCTAAAAACGCATATCTCCCTGGTTCCCCAGGTATTGAAACGAAGCGGGTAGGTCAACGTAAAGCCGTATACGGTACCGATACCCCAAAGGTCCCGCCGTTCAGAAAGGGGGGGGGAGTGTTAGAAGGACCACCCTGGGCTGGGTGACCGATCGACCTTTTTACCCCCTATAGCTCAGTAGGCAACACCTTCACATAATAAGCCCTGACCGCTAACAACGCATGCCTTAACTAACTGTCGTCTTGAGTCGTTTCCCAGCAGGGTTCGACGCAGGTCGACGGGAGAAGAAAAGCAGGGTTCGACACGAGTCGACGAGGGAAGAAAGTGCTGACCTCTTGTCGAGATGAAAGTGCAAGGCGCATACCGTAGTGGTGGTGGTGTACTTCATTTTCATGCATGGCCGTAGTCGTACGGCCATAGACCCTCGCATCCCCAGTGGCGGGGGGGAGCACCTCGGGTTTTCACGGACCAGGCAGAGGCATTGCTTGCACCAAGCGCGAAGCGCCGTGAGGTGTTCGGGGGGGAGAAGAGCCTACTACGTACGTGACTCCGGATCTGAGTTACGACTATTAATACTATTACGGGGTGGGCTAATGTAGTAAATAGGACCTACGGTACACATAAAAACCTATATGTTTACCTTTTTTTACTAACAGTATTAGGTCCTGTTTATTATGGTCCTCCGTAATAGTATAAATAGGAAGGGGCAGGAGCAAGAAGGGCGAAAATACTAGAAAAAAAAAATTGGGATGGAAAAAAACTAAAACTAAAACTAAAAAAGGGCGTTGCCTCAGCAGGCGCTACTTCGTGTCTGACGTGTCTTATTACTTCGGGCATTTTTGTGCACCAAAGCCGGTCGCCCCGGTGGTCTAACTGGTAGCCACGAAGCCTGTAGGCCCGGATGTCGAGGGTTCGATTCTCCCCATGGAGGTTTTTATTCTCAAATGACACCGTCTGTCGAGAGCGCATATTATAGCGTGGGTAAGCAAAATTCGACGAGAGTTGACGAGGGAAGAAAGTGCTGAAATCTTCTCGCGATAAAAACCAAGGCAAGAACCGTAGTGGGGGAGGAGGGAGAGGAGCCTACTTTGTGACCCCGGATCTGAGTTACGACTAGGGAGGGAGAAAGACGGAAGTGCGAAGATAATAGATGGATGGACAAAAAAAAAAAAAAAAAAAAAAAACAGCAGAAACGCCGTAAAACACACAAGCTCCCTACGTATATAGTACCTGGGGTTCGAAGCCACCTGAGGCTGCAAGTCCAGTCTACGGCATTTTACGGCGTGCCTTAGCGGTCACGGGCTGCTTCAAGGCTTCAAGGGAACGCGCATCAGCTGCAGAGGTAGTTTCATGTTCCAAGTATTTCTATTTTGAACACAGTTTTGACTCGTGCTACGGTAGAGATTCGCCATGTTTTTTTTCTGGGCCTCCTAACTTAAGGCGCTTTATACTAATACTAAGTAAAAAACTGATTTTGGAGGAACACAAAAGGGCTTCGTACTCGTCGAACAATCCGATGGCCTAAAAAAAAAAGGTATCGGCGATTTTGGGTTAAGGTATCAAATGAGAGTCCCGTCCTTCAGAAAACGTTTCAGCCAAAAAAAGGTATACCTTATATCTCTACCGTAGCACGCATCAGAACCACAGTACAGCAGTACAGCAGTACTACGAATAGTACTGCTGTGTCATACATTAGACTACGCACCGCAATATATACATATATATATATGTATATATGGTACCTGGTATTACTCTACACCAGTGCCATTATTATCATGAACTATTTTGATTAATTTACATGTATCCACGGTCGCCCCGGTGGTCTAACAGGTAACCGCGAAGCCTGTTAGGTTGGAGGTCGAGGGTTCGAGTCTCCTCGTATGGAGATTTTTGTTCTCAAATGACACCAACTGTCGAGAGCGCATATTATAGTGTGGATGAGCATTCGACGAGAGTTGACGAGGGAAGAAGAACTGAAATCTTCTCGCGATAAAAATGCAAGGCAAGAACCGTAGTGGGGGAGGAGGGAGAGGAGCCTACTTTGTGACCTCGGATCTGAGTTACGACCAGGGAGGAGAGAGAAAGGAAGGGCGAATATAATTAATGGGACAAAAGAAAAAAAATGTAAGTTTTACTGCATGTAGGGGATCGCGGCTTACGCCGTCGGCTCAACGAAGCAAGTGCGAGACCTTGATACCTGGTGCAAGACTTGGAAGTATGTACCAGGTATGGGTATACAAGGGCTCCGCTTCGCGTAGCGGGTGGTTCCGCCCGCTACGCTCGCTCACAAGCAACAATGGAGCTATTCATAAACAGATGGTCCAAAAGTTTCGGTGCAAACAGGCGACTTGCACACGCCAGGAGCCCCATGCCCCAGGAGAGCAACCCGGACGCCGTATGGAGTATATACGTACACATTTATTTTGATACCTGGTACCAGGTATGTATGTACGAAGATAAGCAAGGCGCAGCACCGCACGGCGCTGCGCTGCTGCGTGAGATGGGCTGAGCTGGGTATGCCTTTCTTGTGATTCCATATGGCACTTCTTCGTAATGCTACCGGGTGTCTTGAAGTTAGTGTGTAGGGACTATCTCGCTCAGTTTTGACAGACTTTCGATTCAGATTCGAGTTCCGAAAATCCTTTTTTGGTTGTTTTTCTACCTTGTTTTTTTTCAACTTTTTATCTCGAATTCAGTGCGGGAGCGGCTATCTCGCTTAGTTTTGACTGTTTTTCGATTCTGACTTAAGTTTTGAAGATCCATTTTTTTCGACTCTCCAGAAAAATATCGTGAAATGAGTGTGGGATTTTTTCCTCTTGGATTTGGTGTCTGTGATTTGCGAAAAAACGAAAAAAAAACGAAGAAAACGAAGAAAACGAATAAAGGCAGGAAGGTTCCGCACCCCCCTCCCCACTAACAACATTACCACCCCCCCACCACCAAAAACACCATCACCCCCCCCCCCCTCCCTCCAGCTTCGTTTGCAAACAATGTCTGGCCTGCGTTGGTGAAAAACCAACTGCTCCGTCCCGGCATGAGAGATGCGGGGGTCTATGGCGTCATACGGACTACGACCTGTGCACATATGAAGTACAACCCCCCCCCCAAAAACTGACCAACAACACCGCACCTAAAGACTCCAAGAACTCCTGCTTGTCCTCCCCGTCCAGCTCAACCAGCTCGGATTCCATCTGCGCGGAAACGATGACAGCCCTAGCCCCCTCCGCCTCCGCGAACTTCCGCACGTCATCCACGAAAGCATTGCCATCCGCGAGGTCAGAGTCCGCCACGTTGCACGCGTAGATAACCTATGCACGGTAGCGGTGTCAACCGACGATCAGAGTAGGAGGGGAGGGATGGGAGGGAGGGACGGAGGCCGCGCTGAGCCAAACCGAGCCGAACCGAGCCAAAGTCAGCCGAATTCAGCCGAATTCAGCTAAACCGAACCGACCTGAACCGAATCAAACCGAACTGAAGCAAACCGAACCCATTCGAACCGAACCGAATCGAGCCGAACCGAATCGAGCCGAACCGAACCGAATCGAGCCGGAGCGGTTCAAACCGAGCCGAACCAATATGATTCCATCCGTTTCGAACTGATCCTTTCCGATCCAATAATATCCAATGCGATCATTGGATCCCATCCTTTCCGGTCCGATAATCTCCGATCCGATAACATCAGGTCCCATAAATCTTCCGATCCGATAATGTACGATCCGATAACATCAGGTCCGATATATCTTCCGATCCGATAATGTGCGATCCAATAACATCAGGTCCGATAAATCTTCCGATCCGATAATATCCGATCCGATAACATCAGGTCCGATAAATCTTCCGATCGGATAATGTCCGATCCGATAACATCAGGTCCGATAAATCTCCCGATCCGATCATTCCGATCCAATCCTTGCCGATCCAATCAATTTCCGATCCGATCCTTGCCGATTCGAGTATTCCACCCCATCCGATCACACCCGATCCGATCGTATCCGATCCGATCATATCATCCGATCCGAGCCCGACCGCGGCCATTCACCTTCTTCTCGGTTAGCAACCCCAGCCCTTGCGTTTCTTTCGCCTCGTCATCCGTCAACTCTACCGATCGAGCGGGGTCCCCTATAATATATCAACACGGCGTACAGAAAGGGAGCGATGGGAGGGAGGGATGGGGAGGGAGGGAGGG
>MEHQ01001439.1:317688-358460 GCA_008828725.1 Saccharina japonica | reverse complement strand
GCTTGCCTTAGCCATTTGACCATTGACCACGAATCAGGCAGTATATACAGCTGTCGCTATTCCTGGGGGGAGGGGGCATTTGTTATAGTAATCAAAACCCACGATGAGCCCAAAAATTAAGTATGCCCCCTACGTAATGTTTATACATAATATTTGGTTCTGATTACTATTAATAGGTATTACTATTAGTACTAGTAATATTACGGGGGACCTAGAGTAAATAGGACCAAATATTTTCAGTAAAAATAGTTAAATATATAGGATTTAGTGTATACCGTAGGTTCTATTTACTATGCTCCTCGGTAATAGTACTATTAGTACTATGTTCCCCCCTAACAGGAGCTCGCGCAAGCATGAAATCGTGACTGTCGTCAAGTTGTGTGCGTTGGTGGATGGTGGGCGGTTGCCGGGCAGGACCCGTATGATTTGCATGATATAGGACATGTTTCCTGGGTTGGATCTGTACTGCACAGATCGTGCACAGCATCTCATAACGGCATGATATGATCTAGCTGATATATCTGTAGATGATCTATCTGATCTGTAGATGGTGTACCAGGTATCTGATCTGTCTGACGTGGGAAAGTAAATTGTCCCCGAAGGGGCTATAACAGTAGTGGGAGCGTAAAAAAAAGGCATCATAAAAAATGTGATGGTGTTACCTGCTGAGCTACAGGGGTAAAAGATCAATCGATTACCCAGCCCAGGGTAATCCTTATAACACTCTCCCCCCCTCTGAACGGCGGGATATTTGGGACGTCGGTACCGTATACGGCCGTACGTTGACTACCCGCTTCGTTTCAATACCTGGGGAACCAGGGAGACGTGTTTTTTTAGGGACGCACGCGCAAGCGTTTCTATAAAAGAAACGTTCGAAGTGAAATTCGAACCCGTGTCCTCGACGACGTCAAATCATCAAAATCGTTTATCGTATACAGTATACAGTGGGTACCCCGACTTAAGACAGGGTACCCCTATTTAAGAGAATAGTACAGTTAAGAGAGACCGAGTCGGCTGGACCCGCCTACACTAAACCTACATATTTCTCACTGTGGATAAGAGAGAAAGCTACTTAAGAGAGCTGTTTTAGGCCTGTACCACACCTGCCTCTCTTAAATCGGGGTACCCACTGTATACTATACGCCCGAAATAAATAAATAAATAAATAAATATCTCATATTATACCCCCGAAAGAAAGAAAAACGGACACATATATATTACATGTGTTATATTTTTAAATACATGTGTTATATGTATAACTAGGGAATAAGTGGCCCTCCCGCCCCCACGGCGGTAGGGCCAGATTGAAGCAAGTAGTAATGGAGATGTTAGAGGGTCGAAATAAATATAATAGGAACAAATAGGAAACAAATTGACGGTGAAGGTTAATAGGAGTACAAATAATGGTGAAGAAAATAGAAACGATGGGGACATAAAACACAACCAAAGATACAAGAACTGCCAAACAGTTAGACTTTGCGCATAGGTTTCCTTTTCCTTTGTTTCCGTGGTTTTCTGCTTTCGGGAATGTTATGAGTGGTCAACGCTGAAGGTCATGCTGCACATTGTCGGATGGCAAAGATGATGATAATAATGATAAGATATAATACGCTGAAGAAGACAGGAGAAGGCAAGAAACAATAACGAACATATAAACACAAGACTGTCAACCTGATAACTCCGGAATTAAAGAAGAGTAAACAACGTCGACAGCTCTAGCACAAAGCGTGTAGGGGCAAACCTATCCTCGGTTGTCAATATTACAATGTCGGCGGATTTCCGAAGTCTAGATATAGGCCAACATACGAGTATAAGCATCCGTGCATGAACACATCCCTGCGTAAATATAAACGATCTTGCTCAACGACTGTGGCCTTGGCTAGGGTGAACAGTCACCGTCGCCAGTGTACGAGAGAGTGCTGTGTGCTGTCTTACGTACTCATATATCACTCGTATACCTGCACATACATACTCGTACGAAGTGCTTCTTGGAGCCGGGTCGTGGATACCAAACAACAACACATATACTACTGTACGTCAACTCAACACTACTATGATACACCATCATCAGCACTTATACGAGTACCATCACCAGTGTGGTACGAGAGGAGAGTGTCTTATGAACTCGTATACTCGTACATATGATATATACCTGCACATACATATATCTTGTCGGAAGCGCCCGGTAACATCTTGTCGGAGATCACCGTGAGGATCTCCCATGCAAGTATCACCAATTCACCCTGTCATAAGATCTCCGTATCTTATCGTGCAAACCAGATCTCGTGTGATCAACAACCTGGCGTCTCTTCGACGCGTACACAGACAAGAAGGAAAGTGCCACAGGCTCAAGCTGTGAACCTGGAGCCCGTATTCATACTTGTATTCATACGAGTACGCATGTACGACGGGGATGTGTAGTTGATACCAGGTTCGTTCATACCAGGTACCAGACAGCACATACATATACTCGTACATACGTCAAGTACTCGTACGACGACGGGGATACTTGGTTTTTTATACCAGGTACGTATCATATACAAGAAAAAAATCGCATTTTTTCAAGTTTGACATTTTGACATATCGATCGACAAACCCAACGACTGCGTCATAAACTCTGAACGGATCGCGCTGGTGAGGACCTCCGATCCACCCTACGAGCGTAGTGCCACAGTTCTCACGCCTCGGTCGATGATATGCGGAGGGCGCAGAGCAGGCGTCTGACGAAAACACAGTTGGCAGCTGAGTTCAAAACAGAACACGAAAACTCTATCCAATCGCAAGAACGAGTGTTTTAAGGTTTTTCGACGAAGACCGTCGGACGCCGCAAGCAACCGCTCGCCCCCTAGACTACGAATCGTAATGATACCTTCGAAGCCGCTATGTACACTGGCTGGCCTTGCCTGGTACGAAGGTCGTTAGTCGTGGACTGAGTCTATGTCGAGATCGAAGGTCAATCGTCGCATGCAGAATATATGTTCTATTTGTGGTTGATTTGGGAATTGGGCATCAAAGCGAACTGCTGTACGAAGATTTTTTTTTTTTCATCAGCGCTACTCTAAATTGCTATGATAAAGTGGGCATCAAAGATCACTTGATTAAAGTATTGTTTTTTGGGCATCAGACGAACTATATATAATAGATAGATATCATACATGTACGGGATAATGTTCGATTGGTAAATATATTCAGATAGGCGCTGCACATGGTCGGATGACAATCGAAATACCACAAAATCACACTCGTATACTATATGATTACTACGAAATAATCACAGTTAATAATCATTAAGCTCAATCGTATTCATCTTTAAAATATTAATTCCAATCATAGTCATCATCACGAACATGTAAAACCCCCCCGGAGAACATGAATAATTGCAAGGAATCTCGTATTTCAATGGCATCCTTCTGTATACTACTGCCTGTAGCTCGGCACGTGGATGTTTCGCTGAGCTCGGTACGTGGCAGGCGCAAGCATTCCCCGTCTAGTCGCCACGTCGTCACAAGTCAGTACTGTTTGTATGCCGATGACGGCGACAGCAGCAACAGCAACAGCAGCAGCAGCAGCAGCAACGGAGGCGATGGATACGTGACATTTTGCGTATCACACGAAACAACAACAAAAAAAAGACGCGCTCCACAAGGCTCATTTTACTGCTGCACGTATATACGAGCGAATGAGAGTTTTCCAATTTCGAGGGCGCCAAAACAATACGTCGGGACTCTTATACCTGTATGAGCCGGTCGCCCCGGTGGTCTAACTGGTAGCCACGAAGCCTGTAGGGCCGGATGTCGAGGGTTCGATTCTCCCCATGGAGGTTTTTATTCTCAAATGACACCGACTGTTGAGAGCGCATATTATAGCGTGGGTAAGCAAATTCGACGAAAGTTGACGAGGCAAGAAAGTGCTGAAATCTTCTCGCGATAAACATGCAAAGCAAGAACCGTAGTGGGGGAGGAGGGAGAGGAGCCTACTTTGTGACCCCGGATTTGAGGTACGACTAGGGAGGGAGAAAGACGGGAGTGCGAAGATAATGAATGGGATGGATAAATAAAAATTAAAAATAAATAAAACTAGCGTTGGGATATCGTATCGAAAGTTTCGATATATCATATATCGAACTATCGAACATTCGATATATCGTATTGAACGTGTTTTAGCCATCCATCCCCTGCCATCCCCGTGTTTTGAATGCACATTTTGAACCAAAGCTTCAATCTATCAAATATCGAGATCGTATATACATATCGATCTTTTTTATAAATTGTCGGTATCGTATCGAACTCTCGATATCCGGTATCCGATATATGATATCCGATATCCGATATCTGATATTTAAAACTACTAGGGATGGCTTTCGAATTACCCGATGCGTCTGGCGCACGCCGTACGAAGTCCACCAACGCTCCCAAGTTGGCGACAGTTTACAAAATGTGCTGTGTGCGCGAGTTCTTGCAGTAGTGACAAGCTACACCGTCGTTTTTGCTCTCAAGGACCCCCACTCCGACGCCGAACTACTCGCGAACGACTATAACACGACTACGAGGTACTGTACCGTAAAGCAATACCACTCTGTACCGCAACATAAGGACTGTTTAAGGATTCGATATCAATATACAAAGGGTACTTCTATTTATAGAGACAGAGTGAAGTCTTCTCGCAATAAAGAAGCAAGGCAAGAACCGCAGAGGGGGAGGAGGAAGAAGAGTCTACTTTTGTGACCCCGGATCTGAGTTACGACTACGCAGGGAGGAGAGAGAAAAGAAAGGCGGAGAGAACAAACGGGATGGGGGGGGGGAAACAAAGTGGTAACTTGTAATATTGATAGTGATCAGAACCAATCATGGTTCGTGAGCAATAGTGGATTGTATAGGGGGATATACTGCGAGTGCTGCGAATACGCGCAGTGCCAAAGTATACGGTTTTAAAGTCCATCGTGGAATCTGATCACTATGACAAATGCCCCCCCCCTGTAATCCCGTAAAGCAGGTATGCACATTATTAATAGTATTCTTATGTAGAGAGGGGAGGGGGTGAGGCAACGTCATCCAACCAACAATCAGCAATCAACAATCAACCAACTGCGTCCGGCGGGGCGGAAAGCACGCGCGCGCTAACACCCTCCCAAAAGGCGCCAAAGGCTCGTCTCGTAGGGCTATAGGCTATAAAGGGTGGCAGCACCGGCACCAGCACCAGAAGCCGCCCGGCACCCGCCCTAGAGGTCTTTCGACAAATGATTCAGTACGCTCTGAGCAGAAAATACTAGGATCGTTCGGGTATATATATATGAATACGAAACAGTCCTTACATTTATGCCCAGACTGGCAAATGCTAATAGTGTGACCGGTACCAATCTGGCCGTAAATATAAGAAACGGTTTATGTTCACGTCAGAGTCTAAATGGGGCCTATATTCCCGGCAGAGGCCAGCGTGGTAGCTAGCTCTTCAGCCAAATATTCCATATTCCAGGTACATTTTTGCACATCATGTGTCGAAGAGATGGGGGGTCGCTTTGCTGACGAACATGCCTGTTCGACTGGCGTATGTGTAGACCACGACGTATCATGTGATAACACTATACCAGCACATCACCCCAAGAGCGAACAGCCAAGAGCGTACAGCTCGCTCATAAAAAAAGCGAAAAAAATCAAAATCAAAATCGATTGTTGCTATCCATCGACCGGTTTGGTCCAGATCACTCTCACAGTTGGACGTATAGCATGCTATATGCTACTGTGAGCAAAACGATACGCTAATCATGTCATGGTCAGATCGCGGATACATTTTCGTTCGAAGGGACCAAGAGAGGGTTTCGAAAAGCTGGATATGCGATAGATAGCCCAACCGCTACCCCAACCGCCATGCCGTCAACCGCCAACGCTCTCTGTTTAATTTTGTTTGTGTTTTTGTTTTTTCGTTTCAAGGAACGCTGACACGTTAACTTTACGTACCCGTTGATGAGATAGCTGGCGATGAGACAGCAGTCCACTTAATATTCTGCCGCTTTTGATACGTGTCGCTGCCTCGGGGGGCACCGAAGGGGCCAAGGGGAAAGACAGCTGCGTACTGCGACATGGCAAGAGCCTACTGCAGGGTGTCGGAGGCTGCTATTGCTAGAGACAGTAGACTGCTGTGGCAGACAGTGGATTGTAGAGTGTTGTGGTGGACTACTTGATATTGCTCTAGGTCGTGGACTTTAGACTGCTGTAGCCCATAGACTGTCTCGTAGGCTGTTGTATACCAAAGCTACTGCTGTAGACTGCTGTTAACCATAGACTGTGCCCGGTAGACTGTTCTATACCGTAGGCTACTGAACATTACTGCGGACCGTAGACTTCAGACCGCTGTAGACTATACACTGGTGTACACCCAGTAGGCTACTGCAGACTACCGTAGATGGTAGGCTCTAGACTGCAGTAGACTTTAGACTGGTGTACTCGTAGACCAGTAGACTACTGCTGTAGATCTAGTAGACTACTGTCCTAGATCATAGACTCTAGACTGCAGTAGACCAGTAGACTAAGTTAGACTGCTGTGTAGGTCGTCGGTTATAGACTGATGTTGACCGTCATATAGACTGCTGAACGCGGTAGAATACGGCGGTAGATTGGTGTAGGCCGTAGGCTATTGTAGACTGCTGTCGACCGCAGACCCCAGACTTCTGGCCGTAGACTATTGTAGACTACTGTTCTAGATCGTAGACTCTAGACTGCTGTAGACCAGTAGACTACTGTGGACTCGTGTAGACTATAGGCCCAAGACTACCGTTCGCTGCAGACAACAGACAACACAATACAGTAGACTGTTGTCCTGGCCGAGAGATAGAACAGCAGTCGCTTCGGCTAAGCTGTCATCATGTTCAATCTACTTGTAGCTTAGTTGTTTGGTTGCGGCTGGTACTGGTACTGATCATCCCACATCACCGAGCACCGCGTATTTGAAGACAAACCCCTAGGAATTAGAGTTGAATTGAAAACACTGTCCAAAGTCTGTAGTTAGCTTAGGCGTAAGTCGAGGGGTTAAGCCGTTAGCCCCTTCGGGCCTTTAGCTTGATTCTACAGTAGATTAGATTAATCGCTTGGCACAGAAGGGGGTCACCAGTGCGGCAGTGTGCCGAGTAATAGTGCCGGTTGCCCTATATAGTGCCGGTATTGTAGACTGGCGCATACCGGCACTATAAAGGGACCGGCACTGCTGTACTTGGTTGTAGTACAGCATCCTCCACTCGAAGCAGCCCGGGCTGCCGGGACAGGGGATGTGTCCGAACTGAAATGCAAGGAGCTACTATGCCACCGAGACATGCCCGGCGCGGCGATGCTCGTACTGCTCGCTGCACGCCCTTCCAAGCGTCTTGATGGGATCGCACCCTGTTTTTTAGTGTTGGTCGCTGTACATGGGTGCCGGAAGGGATACTTCCTAGCCTCTCGATGCGATCGCACTCCATTGTTTTTTTTGGTCGCTATCTATACACATACAGTAGGCGCCAGAAGGTCTATACTCCAACCCGGCGCTGCTGGTTCAGGGTCAATAAGCCATGAGACAGCACTTTCGCTTTCACCCCTCGACAGAAACTTAGCCTTGACATGGTCTTGACTGACACCAAACCACTAGGTTTTAGTGTGGAACACTCGGCCCTGAACCCTTGACAGCGCACGTTTTGCCTTGCCTGACATACGTATAGTATAGGACACCTACGTAATAAGAAACAGGCTAATAAGAAAGCCAGGCTGAGATTTCGAGGACAAGAAGAAATTCGGGAGTCGTTATCTTGAAATTAAAGTAAAAAACACCCTCTCTCAAATAAGAAATCCAACCTGGACCAGATTTCCTGTTTCTTTTTATTTATAGGTGTCCTGTACGAACTGTATCTCCTGACAATATTTGGCTGGGTCAGGGTCCGTGGGTCCAAAACGTTTTGAAGCACAGCACTTTTTAACAGTGTGAACTTTTCGCCGTTCGCGAAAAATCAAGGGTCAAAGATCAAGGTCGGCGTTTTGATTAATCGTGATAATATTCCAAACGTTTATCACAGCGTCCAGATGATCAAGATGAACGCGGCGCTGATGGTGTATGGATGTACTGCTACTGCTGTAGCGATGTATGGTGTGATGTGAGACGTCGGTCTATCGATTGTTGGGTCTGAGGGTCCTGTCTGTTACTATAATACGACTGCTGTCTATTGCGGGGAAACCTAAGTATACAGCACGTATTACTGTATCTATGCCCCCTCGTGATAGGTGTTGCTGACGTGAGGCGTATACCAGTACCAGGTATACCATACCAGCCGGCGGGTATGATAGGTTGTTGGGTTCGCTCTGCTGTTGTGCTGCTGCTGGATTGTATAAAAAGCGCTCAGTAGTCTGTATGATACGTACATGGTACCATGATGGTACTCGTACATGTCATAGAGCTGAGCTATCATACAGCAGTACTGCACTACTGTACGTACGTAGAGTAAGCTGTTCATCTCTCGTCTGTTCATACTTCAACTGCTGTACTCAGAAGAGAGACTGAAGAAAGTAGTTGCGCCCCAACTGCAAACCACGAACGAGACTCTTAGACCCCACGTATACGTACGTACTCTGCATGTAGACTTGCACCATCTGCTGCTGCTACTGCTCCTGTAACTGCTGCTGTAGAATGCTACGCGTACGGTTTGGGAGGGGGGGGTATGCCGTATGCAGTGAGATTTGCGACGCACGATTTGGTATGTACGTCGTCACTGCTGCTGCGATATATACGCAAATACGAAGCAAGTACGGAACACTCGGCCAATCTGCCGAACGTGTACGACCACCGGTCGCATGCCACACTCAGAACTATGTCCCTGAGCCGACCATGAGAGCGGGGCCGCTTGTCGGCCCGTGTGCAGAAGTCGGTGGTGGTGTGTTGCATCAGAGAGGGGATGCTACCTCAGGGAAAACGGGGGGTAGCCAAGCAAGCTCTCACCTCTAACGCCCCATATCGTTGATGGTGGGCGGAAGGCCAGCGTCCTCGACCCGGCAAGAAGGACCGTGGTCGCCCCAGTAGCCATGCACCTCATCAACATGGTCATGAGATAGCACCAAGCAGCTGCTACAAGGTGTCAGTCACAGCACGACTACAACAGACTGGACAACAAGTTAGGCTCAGGGACCATGGGTAGGGGTTGGAAAAATATATATAGATTGTTCGCGCGAAGCGCGAAAAAAATATAAAGGCGTTTTTCTCGGGCGAGCTAAACTACAACACCTCGATTCCTCTCCGATGGCCAAAAACAGAACTTTTTGAAGGTTCAGACGAAGACCATAGGACGCGGCAGGCAACTCTCGCCTCCTAGACTACGNTTACAGAGTACACAACAGGGGGGCCGATGTTATCGGGCGGTACGGTATTTATGTGAAGACGGTGTTATTGATTTTGTTTGAAGGTTTTACCAGCATACCCACGTTTGTTGGATTTTCCCCTTCCCGTAGTTACTGTCTTGCTACAGTTTAGGAGATATGTACTGGAACCGAGATTGAGAGATTTGGTATCGGGATTGCCGTGTTACGTTGGCAATTCTTGAGGATGGAATTTGGGATTGCCGTTTTACCTTGGCAATTCTTGAGGATTTAATTTGAGATTGCCGTTTTACCTTGGCAATGATGAAGGGTGGAATTTGGGGTTGCCGTTTTACCTTGGCGATGATTTATTATGGAATTTGGGACTTGCCGTTTTACCTGGCAATTGGCGATAGTTTATTCGGGACCTATCGTATCGCGCACCGAATAGGGGGGCTGTTTGTGGTATGCGGTTGCTCGATACTGATTTCCCGTATGTGGCGGTTTCATATATTGGTCTACGGAGATTGAGGTTTATATGATGTGGCGAGGCATTATGATCTTAGATGATGGATGCCTCGCGAGGAGCTGCCCCGAGAGGCAGTCGGCGATGATAATGATACGACCCGGGCTTTGATACAACGATACTGCCTGTCTATATGTGAGTGGCGCAGCCGGTGACAACGTTGGTGCGGCTTCCCTCCTGTGTGTGGTTTGGGCCTTTGACAAGAACGGTATTGGCCCATCCGGTGGTTTATGTGCGTGGCCTTTGACAAGAACGGTATCGGCCCATCTGGTGTGTGTTTGGTATTTGGTGTACGAGTATTTTATCTTTCCTCCTCGACCCACGTCATAGGGGCACGCCGCGTGGTCATACAGAACACGTTATACAGCAAGGTTATTCAAACAGGGTCAGGTAGTGAGTCGGAGTAATGGAGTCGGAGTAACATGTGAGTTCGAATACGTACCTGATATATAAATATATATATTCCAGGAATATATATGATACGCTGAGGACATGGTGCATAGTTTTACGTTGGAAGAACTGATTCTAAGCATTTCTATTGGACCACGGGATGACCGTAGCAAGGCTGATGTGGGTCATAAGATGGTTATATGAGTAATAAAGGGGTAGTTGGAACTTGATATATTTTGGAAGAAGAGTTGAAAGAGAAGACGGAACCCTCTCGTTCCTTCCTCGCAGTCTTATCTTTTTTCTCTGCTGCGCCGGGATCATCTGGATAAAATAATATATATATTTCAACATCATCGATTTTCTTATTCTCGGCGTCCAACCCGAGGCTCCATCACCCTCTCCGCGAGGCGAGCCGGGCTTTGTGCACGACATTGCGTCTTAATATACGCCCTTCGTGTACAACGATGTATGAAGTGATTGCCCCGCGTGAAAACAAGTTTAACGTATTTTGTACTGCTGAGCAACCCGCTTTTCATACATGGCTGTACACGAAGGAGCAGCAGCAGCAGCAGCAGCAACAGCGACACATGAAGCAGCAGCAGCATCAGCGACATATGAAGCAGCAGCAGCAGCACAGGAGTACACACAAACGAACAACTACCGCTGCTACTACTGTAGTACTGGTGCTGCTGCTTCCCCTGCTGTGGTTTGCTCAGCACAGGAAATGTGTAGTTGAACGAGGAGAAAGCAAATTGCCCCGTGTGGAAAATTATTTGTTTAACGTATAAATTGTCAGCAGTTCAAAGGTGAACATTATCTCGAGTCTTGTATTTTTGCATCAATTCCACTTGTTGTTGTTGTTGTTGTGGTCTTCACATTATACCTGTTCTTTCTACTCAACCACATCAGTACACCCAGTGCCTGTCCTGATTCCCAGTCCTAGAGAGATACAAATTATGTGGTCACAGACTGTGAAACAGAGAAAAACCAAAATAAAATAAACGCAAATTAATGGGTAAAGCAAGTGAGATGCGCAACGTACCGGGTACGAGAACACAACGACACGAGCCGACCCAAAATATAAGACCAAAAAGACAAATAAAAAACAAATTCTGAAATGAAACATACTACAAATGACGCGGGGAGACAGAAGCGCCCCTAGAAGAAAAGCCCAAGTGCCCACGAGGAACATATAACTGCTGCACGGGCGAGGTAACACGAAAAAGAGGGAGACACCGGCATAGGGTGGAAACAAAGGGAGAAACAAGGCAAAAAAGCAAGAAAGAAAGAAGACACGAGAGAGGAAAAAAGAAAAATCGTTCTCAAGGCAAGCTCAAGGCGATGGTAACAAGTTCCCGTCTCTGTTATGAAAACTGATGCGGGGACCATGTCACACCTTCTGCCATCTCATTCCCACTCTAAAAACAAAACGGTGTCAAGAGCCGGTACTACCTCTGCCGCGCCCCCCCCCAGTGAACACATCAACAGGAAACAAATAATAGAATTCAAGGACTAGTCGAGCCGATATCTGGTCACACGATCTACCATTTCGTTTCTGCATTCGTCGACAGCTGTATCAGTACGGCCGCCCCTGCCCCCCCCCCCCCCTCTCCTGGTCGCCTCTCTTGGCGTCCTCAGCTGTATGCCGTAGCCAGCTCCTCTCCGCTTCGGCCCTGTGCCACCTCGCCATGAAATGGTCCGCCGCCTCGCCAACCCCCCGATACCACACACCCCTCTTTTTAGCCGCCCTCGGCCGTAGTACCGTCTCTGCTCCGAGCAGTAAAGGGGAGCTTTCTGTGGAGCCCTCTGTCGCTCGAAAAACCCTGAGGTCATCTGCTAGACATTGTGCCCAGTTCTTTTCTGGTCGGCCAGGCCCCGGGTTCGTCCCACCGGCGATCGTCCCAAACATCACCCGCCTGGTCAGCCGCTCATTGGTCGTGCGCTGTACGGCCCCCGCAAAGAGGAGGCGTCGTTTTGCGGATGCTCGTCTCAAAGCTCTCGCATTGTGCCTTCTTGAGAGCCTTGGCGTAACGACATGAGATGGTCGGTGCGTTGTCGGCGCTGGAAACCAATGAGCCGAAGGAGGAATTTGTGGTGTGCCGTTCGGAGCTCAGCGAATGTGCAAACTGAAACAAATATGCACACGGGTATCCACTCAACTACATCATAGAGCCTTCCCCCGTTTGCACACAGACAACTAGCCAACTCGTGGCTGTTGATTACAACAGCGGCTGCTGTCTGGAGTCGTAGTAGTGATGATGTGAGTCAACAGTCAAACAAAAATGACCAATCACTACGTACGTACGTACGTATTATTTTTGTTCCTCAATTAATTGTGTCCAATCATAAATGGAGATTGCGGGCGTGTAGTTCAGTTTTGGACACGCATAACTTGCTGTTGTAGTGATTTTAGGTGTACCTCTTCGGACTGGTGTATCCTTTCCCTGCTATGATAAGTGTGCGTGTTCTTTAGGATTCTCTGATGGCTCTAGCACTTTTGTGACCACGGGCTGTGATCTTGCTAGATCAGACTATAGGGATTAGCAACTGAAACGAGTTTAATGTGAAGACAACAACAACAATCATAATCTTCTCGCGATAAAAATGCAAGGCACGAACCGTAGTGGGGGAGGAGGGAGAGGAGCCTACTTTGTGACCCCGGATCTGAGTTACGAATTGCGAGGGAGACAGACGGAAGTGCGAAGATATTGAATGGGATGGAAAATAAAAAGGTAATAAAATAATAATAATCACACCGCCTTGCCCTTGATTTCTTTATTAAGGGGCCTCTTCGGTATTTTGAAAAAGGAGAAAAAAAATCCGTTTTTGTTTTTTCAGTTGCCTTACTATTTCTGGTAATTTTTGTACCTTTTCATGACTCCCTACGGAAAATGATCTTAGGCCGTTTCTTATGGGATTTTGTTTTAGGTTAAAAAATGGACCCCTTTAGACTCGTCTGCTCGTGACTTCATTTTTGAAGTCCACTCGTCAAGTGTAATTTCTTATGGAAACGTATGACAATAAAAACGTATATCATTTTTTTTGTATGAGGCGGAGACCACGAAAGACGAGAGACCACACATAAACCAAGTACTGCCAAGTACTCCTGTACCGGTATGATACCAGGTACATGGTATATGATACCAGGCATGTATACAGCAGCAGCAGTGCTCACACCGTACAAAGCAGGTACCATCCAGATCGTACTCGTTCAAAGAAAAAGCTAGCATCGAGCCACCTCAACATCGCCCAGCACGTGCCGCCTCTGCGCGCGCAGCTCTATCGACCCCAAGAGAGCGATGACGGCACCCAGATGCCGAGCGTGCTCGGCGAGTCGAGAGCATCGTGTCGGCTCTGTATAGGGACAAAACACACGCTCACACCAAGATGCGGCTGCAGCAGTGGTAGGATAGGAGCTGCCCAGCGAGAGCTCTCGTTCGTCGACAGTTCCCCAGCCAAGACGATCGATGGCTCACATCCACCTCATCGTCCCTCCCCCATGCCGTAGTGAGAGTTCCTGACTGAGGGCCGGGCGAGTGTGGGCTTGTGCGCGACCGCTTCTTCAGTCTGTATATACAGCAGCTCTACTGGGGGTGTGCCGGGTAGATGTACGCCGTACAATATAGTACGAGTACACACTGGTGTTATACCAAACATATAGTATGCACACAAAAACCTATACGAAGTCTCAAATTTGAACTTCATTTTGTAACCTCTGACCCTGTTCATTCTGGGGCGCAGAATGAGTGAGGTGGCCTCGTCAAACTGATGTTCATATTTTTTTGTGGTCAAACTTCGTCGTTTTGAGTTCAATAAGATGCTGTTTTTTTGCTCTCGGTCAAAAGGGGTCCATTTCTGAACCTCAAAAATAAACCCATAAGAGACGGCCTTACTCGAGTTCTGCTTATCGGGTTGCCGACATATGAGTAGTTTTGGAGAGCCGAGGTTATGGTCAACATTTGTGTCTCAAGAGGCGTATCGATCAGACGCGGTGTTCATCACGGAAAGTGCCTCTTACTCGAAAACGACTCGTTGATCGTTTCGGAGCTTTTGTTTGGTATCTACCTTCTGCTGTGGCCACGTATGGTCCGTCCGGGACAATACTTCCAATTTCGTTTTTGTCATGACGTGTGAAAACACAACATTGGAAATGCAACACAGCGATCATCGTGACCGCGGCGTCGAGATAAGTCGATAGCCGTGGAGTTTTTTAAGGGGGGAAACATGTAACATTTTCGGCCGAAAACACTCTAAAAATGTTTGGAAATGGCCAGATTTGTTTTTTACTCCGGTATCGTCTGGAAGTGACCCGGCATCCCGCATTTATTTGAGGTTGCCGTTCGTAAATTTACGAGACCTGGTCGATGACGGTACTTCGGCAGTGAGGGAGGCCTGGAAGTCGTCTGAGTGTGTGGTGTATGGAGCTGTGTGGTAGCCAGTGTTGGGCACCGGGACCGAACTACGGCTATTTAACCGGAAACCGCGATCCGGTTATCGTAACCGAAAACCGGACATTTCGAAACCGGTTATTCGGTTATTTCAAATAACCGACCGGACATAACCGGACCGGTTATTTCCGGTCGGTTATTTTGTCCCCTATCCTCTATACCCCATAAAACGCCTATGTATCTGTATGGAAACCCCTATATGTCAGCACACAAGGCAAGTCTAAACCACGCGGGACAGAAAACGCCAGCCATCTACCAATCAAATCGCTTTATTACGGGAGCCACGACCAGCTATCTACCAATCAAATCACTTGTATTAACGGGGCAGCCAGCGAGGCGAAATCACGCCGCACACCAAGTCAAGCCCACAGCACTCAAAACACCGCATCACTCACGCGACAGCCATGCGACGATTGACCTTCGATCTCGACAAATACCCAACCCACGATTAACCCACTTCGTACCGGGCAGAAGCCAGTGAATATACATAACAGATCTCGAAGGTATCATTGCGACCCGTGTCTAGAGGCGAGAGCTTGCCTGCCGCGTCCTATGGTCTTCGTCTGAACCTTCAAAAAGTTCTGTTTATTGGCCATCGGAGAGGAATCGAGAGTTTTTTCGTCTGTTTCCAACACATTGGCTGCCAAATCAYTTTTATCAGACGCCTGGCCGACGCCCGCCACATACCATCCACCAGAGGGGAGCRACTGTGACACTAGCGTGGGTCGGAGCCTCTAACCAGCGATCCGTTCAAATTTCATGACGCAGTCGCTGTGATTTGTCGATCGATGTCAAACATGAAAAACGGTACTTTTCTTGCGACCAGCGAGTTATCAAGATTTTCTTCGTCTGTTTTCTACACACCAGCGGCGAATGTTTTTTTACCAGACGCCTGACCGGCCCACGCCACGTATACCGACCAAGGTATGAGCACTGTAAGCACTAGGAGTGGGTCGGAGCCATTAACCACGTGATCCGTTCAGAGCTCATGACGGGGTCTTGTTTTTGTCGATCGATGTCTACCGAGGATTCTCATAAAAGAGCTGTCTCCGAACCTGCCAGAACAGGAGTTTCATGAGTATTGCGCGGGCTTCGCCCGCGTAATTAAAGCTCC
This sequence comes from Saccharina japonica, assembly GCA_008828725.1. Taxonomy (NCBI): domain Eukaryota; class Phaeophyceae; order Laminariales; family Laminariaceae; genus Saccharina; species Saccharina japonica. The sequence continues at coordinate 342,677 of MEHQ01001439.1, read as the reverse complement.
CCGAGAGCTGTCCCGTACGTCATAACAGACCTTGCCTGCAAGTCTAAAACAGACGGGACAGAGAAACGCCAGCCTATCTACCAATCATATCGCTTTATTAACGGGAGCCACGCAGCTATCTACCAATCAAATCGCTTGTATTAACGGGCACGCCACGGCGAAATCACGCCGCACACAGTCAAGCCCACAGCACGCAAACACCGCATCACTCACGCGACAGCCATGCGACGATTGACCTTCGATCTCGACAAATACCAACCCACGATTAACCCACTCGTACCGGGCGAACCAGTGAATCTACATAACGATCTCGAAGGTATCATTGCGACCGTAGTCTAGGCAGGCGAGAGCTTGCCTGCCGCGTCCTATGGTCTTCGTCGAACCTTCAAACAAGTTCTGTTTATTGGCCATCGGAGAGGAATCGAGAGTTTTTTCGTCTGTTTCCAACACATTGGCTGCCAGAATCACATTTTTATCAGACGCCTGGGCCGGACGCCCGCCACAACCATTCACCGAGAGGGGAGCACTGTACACTAGGGTGGGTCGGAGCCTCTAACAGCGAGATCCGTTCAGATTTCATGAGCGCAGTCGCTGGATTTGTCGATCGATGTCAAACATGAAAAACGGTCTATTTCTTGCGCAATCAGCGAGTTATCAAGATTGTTCAGTCGTCTGTTTTCTACACACCAGCGCACGAATGATTTTTTTACCAGACGCCTGATCCGGCCCGCGCCACGTATACCGACAAGGTATGAGCACTGTAAACTAGGAGTGGGTCGGAGCCATTAACCAGCGTGATCCGTTCAGAGCTCATGACGGGGTCTTTGTTTTTGTCGATCGATGTCTACCGAGGATTCTCATGAAAGAGCTGTCTCCTGAACCTGCCAGAACAGGAGTTTCATGAGGTATTGCGCGGGCTTCGCCCGCGTAACTAAACTCCGCCGAGACTGTCCCGGACGATCAATAAATCTTTCTGGCAAGTCTAAAGACCACGGGACAGAAAACGCCAGCCATCTACCAATCATATCGCTTATTAAGCGGGAGCCACGACAGCCATCTACCAATCAAATCGCTTATAACGGAGCAGCCACAGGCGAAATCACGCCGCACACATCAAGCCCACAGCACCAAAACACCGCATCACTCACGCGACAGCCATGCGACGATTGACCTTCGATCTCGACAAATACCATACCCACGATTAACCCACTTCGTACCGGGCAGAGCCAGTGAATTACATAACGATCTCGAAGGTATCATTGCGACCGTGTCTAGGAGGCGAGAGTTGCCTGCCGCGTCCTATGGTCTGCGTCTGAACCTTAAAAACATTCTGTTTTTGGCCATCGGAGAGGAATCGAGAGTTTTTTCGTCTGTTTCCAACACATTGGCTGCCAAAATCACTTTTATCAGACGCCTGGCCGGCGTCCCGCCACACACCATCCACCAGAGGGGAGCACTGTGACACTAGCGTGGGTCGGAGCCTCTAAACAGCRGCGATCCGTTCAGATTTCATGACGCAGTCGCTGTGTTTGTCGATCGATGTCAAACATGAAAAACGGTATCTTTTCTTGCGATCAGCGAGTATCAAGATTTGTTCTCGTCTGTTTTCTACACACCAGCGGCCGAATGTTTTTTTACCAGACGCCTGACCGGCCCAGCGCCACGTATCACCGACCAAGGTATTAGCACTAAGACTAACATAGGAGTGGGTCTGGAGCAGTTGACCAGCGTGATTCCGTTCAGAGCTCATGACGGGGTCGTTGGTTTGTCGATCGATGTCTACCGAGGATTCTCATAAAAGAGCTGTCCTCCTAGCCTGCGAGAACAGGAGTTTCATGAGTATTGCGCGTGGCTTCGCCCGCGTAATAAAGTCCGTCGAGCTGTCCCGTAGCATCTCAAAATCCCTTGCAGTCTAAATAGACGCGGACAGAAAACGCCAGCATCTACAATCATAGGCTTATTAACGGGAGCCACGCCAGCCATCTACCAATCAAAATCGCTTATTAATAACGGGAGCCACGCGAAATCACGCCGCACACAAGCAAGCCCACAGCACGCAAACACCGCATCACTCACGCGACAGCCATGCGACGATTGACCTTCGATCATCGACAAATACCATCCCACGATTAACCCACTTCGTACCGGGCTGAAGGCCAGTGAATTACATAAGCGATCTTGAAGGTATCATTGCGSCCCGTAGTCTAGGAGGCGAGGGTTGCCTGCCGCGTCCTCATGGTCTTCGTCTGAAACCTTCAAAAAAGTTCTGTTTTTGGCCATCGGAGAGGAATCTGAGAGTTTTTCAGCCATCTTTCAACCATTGCTCATACATTTCTTTACTAGACGCTGGCCGAGCACCCGCCAATTATCACCAATCAGGAGCACTGTATGAACGGGGCTCGGAGCTCTAACCAGTGGCGACGTAGATTCATACGCAGCGCGTGTCACGATCAAACATCGAAGTCATTTCTTCACAGCGATAATCAAGAAACTTTGCGTCATTTCACTCACGCAGCAGGCCAATGGTTTTTACCATTGACGCTCGACTCGCAATCTCAACGCCACGATATACCACTTCGACCGGGACCAAGGCCATGACATATCGTAAAGACTCAGGTGTCGACATTAACGCGGATCCGTTCAGAGCTATGCACGGCGGATCGGTTGTCACATGCTCCAGGTTCTATAGGCTCGTCTAGAACCTGCAGAACAGGAGTTTCATGTTTTGGCGGCATCGCCCGAGTAGATAAGTCCGGATGTCCGCACGCCATAAAATCTTGGCTTCAAGCCACACATACTCGCTACTCCAATCAAATCGCTTTATTAACGGGAGCCACGTCAGCTATCTACCAATCAAATCGCTGTATTAACGGGAGCCACGCCAGCAAATGGCGAAATCACGCCGCACACCATCAAGCCCACAGCACGAAAACACCGCATCACTCACGCGACAGCCATGCGACGATTGACCTTCGATCTCGACAAATACTCAACCCACGATTAACCCACTCCGTACCGGGCGAGGCCAGTGAATATACATAACGATCTCGAAGGTATCATTGCGATCCGTGGTCTAGCAGGCGAGAGGTTGCCTGCCACGTCCTATGGTCTTCGTCCGAACCTTAAACAAGTTCTGTTTTTGGCCATCGGAGAGGAACCGAGAGTTTTTTCGTCTGTTTCCAACACATTGGCTGCCGAATACATTTTTATCAGACGCCGGGCCGACGCCCGCCACACCATTCACCTAGAGGGGAGCACTGTGACACTAGGGTGGGTCGGAGCCTCTAACCAGCGAGATCCGTTCAGATTTCATGGCGCAGTCGCTGGATTTGTCGATCGATGTCAAACATGAAAAACGGTCTATTTATTGCGATCAGCGAGTTATCAAGACTTGTTGTCGTCTGTTTTCTACACACCAGCGATCGAATATTTTTTTACCAGACGCCTGTCCGGCCCGCGCCACGTATCACCGATCAAGGTATGAGCACTGTAACACTAGGGTGGGTCGGAGCGATTAACCAGCTTGATCCGTTCAGAGCTCATGACGGGGTCGTTGGGTTTGTCGATCGATGTCTACCGAGGATTCTCATGAAACAGCTGTCTCCAGAACCTGCCAGAACAGGAGTTTCATGGGTATTGCGCGGGCTTCGCCCGCGTAACTAAACTCCGCCAGAGCTGTCCCGTAGACTTAAAAATGCCCTCTGCAAAGTCTATAATCCAGACGGGACAGAAAACGCCAGCTATCTACCAATCATAATCGCTTTATTAACGGGAGCCACGCAGCTATCTACCAATCAAATCGCTTATTAACGGAGAGCCAGCGTGGCGAAATCACGCCGCACACAAAAGCCCACAGCACGCAAACACCGCATCACTCACGCGACAGCCATGCGACGATTGACCTTCGATCTCGACAAATACTCATCCCACGATTAACCCACTTCGTACCGGGCAAGGCAGTGAATATACATAACTGATCTTCGAAGGTATCATTGCGACCGTGGTCTAGGAGGCGAGAGTTGCCTGCCGCGTCCTATGGTCTTCGTTTGAACCTTCAAAAAGTTCTGTTTTTGGCCATCGGAGAGGAATCGAGAGTTTTTTCGTCTGTTTCCAACACATTGGCTGCCAAAATCACTTTTTATCAGACGCCTGGCCGGCGCCCGCCACATACCTTACCACTGAGGGGAGCACTGTAGACACTAGGGTGGGTCGGAGCCTCTAAACACAGCGATCCGTTCAGATTTCATGACGCAGTCGCTGGTTTGTCGATCGATGTCAAACATGAAAAACGGTCTATTTCTTGCGCACCAGCGAGTGTATCAAGATTTGTCTCGTCTGTTYTTTCTACACACCAGCGACGAATGTTTTTTTACCAGACGCCTGGCCGGCCCACGCCACGTATACCGACTCAAGGTATGAGCACTGTAAGACTARAGTGGGTCGGAGCATTAACCACGTGATCCGTTTAGAGCTCATGACGGGGTCGTTGGAGTTTGTCGATCGATGTCTACCGAGGATTCTCATAAAAGCAGCTGTCTCCAGAACCTGCCAGAACAGGAGTTCATGAGTATTGCGCGGGCTTCGCCCGCGTAATTAAAGCTCCGCCGTGAGCTGTCCCGTAGCATTAAAAATGCCTCCTGGCAAGTCTAAAACCAGCGGACAGAAAACGCCAGCTATCTACCAATCAAATCGCTTCATTAACGGAGCCACGCCAGCCATCTACCAATAAATCGCTCTATTAACGGGAGAGCCAGCAGATGCGAAATCACGCCCCACACCATCACAAGCCCACAAGCACGCAAACACCGCATCCACTCACGCGACAGCCATGCGACGATTGACCTTCGATCTCGACAAGATCTCACCCACGATTAACCCACTTCGTACCGGGCAAGGCCAGTGAATATACATAAGATCTCGAGAGGTATCATTGCGACTCCGTAGTCTAGGAGGCGAGGGGTTGCCTGCCGCGTCCTATGGTCTTCGTCTTAACTTTCAAAAAGTGCTGTTTTTGGCCATCGAGAGGAATCGAGAGTTTTTGTTTCAGACATCTTCCAATCAAATCGCTGTATTAACAGACGCCACGCAGCCGTCTACCAATCATATCGCTTTATGAACGGGAGCCACGCGAAATCACGCCGCGCACAAGAAGCCCACAGCACGCTAACACCGCATCACTCACGCGACAGCCATGCTACGATTGACCTTCGATCTCGACAAATACCCATCCCACGATTAACCCACTTCGTACCGAGCATGACCAGTGAATCTACATAACGATCTCGAAGGTATCATTGCGACCCGTAGTCTAGGAGGCGAGAGCTTGCCTGCCGCGTCCTATGGTCTTCGTCTGAACCTTCAAAAAGTTCTGTTTTTGGCCATCGGAGAGGAATCGAGAGTTTTTTCAGCCATCTACCAATCATATCGCTTTATTAACGGGAGCCACGACAGCCATCTACCAATCAAATCGCTTTATTAACGGGAGCCACGCGAAATCACGCCGCACACAAGAAGCCCACAGCACGCAAACACCGCATCACTCACGCGACAGCCATGCGACGATTGACCTTCGATCTCGACAAATACCCATCCCACGATTAACCCACTTCGTACCGGGAATGACCAGTGAATCTACATAACGATCTCGAAGGTATCATTGCGACCCGTAGTCTAGGAGGCGAGAGCTTGCCTGCCGCGTCCTATGGTCTTCGTCTGAACCTTCAAAAAGTTCTGTTTTTGGCCATCGGAGAGGAATCGAGAGTTTTTTCGTCTGTTTCCAACACATTGGCTGCCAAAATCAATTTTATCAGACGCCTGGCCGGCGCCCGCCACATACCATCCACCGAGAGGGGAGCACTGTAACACTAGCGTGGGTCGGAGCCTCTAAACAGCGCGATCCGTTCCAATTTCATGACGCAGTCGCTGTGTTTGTCGATCGATGTCAAACATGAAAAACGGTATTTTTCTTGCGCACCCGCGAGTGATCAAGATTTTTCATCGTCTGTTTTCTACACACCAGCGGCCGAATGTTTTTTTACCAGACGCCTGACCGGCCCACGCCACGTATGACCGACCAAGGTATGAGCACTGTAAGACTAGGATGGGTCGGAGCCATTAACCAGCGTGATCCGTTCAGAGCTCATGACGGGGTCGTTGGATTTGTCGTGTCTACCGAGGATTCTCATAAAAGAGCTGTCTCCTGAACCTGCCAGAACAGGAGTTTCATGAGTATTGCGCGGGCTTCGCCCGCGTAATTAAAGTCCCCGTGAGCTGTCCCGTAGCATTAAAAATTTGCAAGTCTATAATCAGACGGACAGAAAACGCCAGCCATCTACCAATCATATCGCTTTATTAACGGGAGCCACGACAGCCATCTACCAATCAAATCGCTTTATTAACGGGAGCCACGCGAAATCACGCCGCACACAAGAAGCCCACAGCACGCAAACACCGCATCACTCACGCGACAGCCATGCGACGATTGACCTTCGATCTCGACAAATACCCATCCCACGATTAACCCACTTCGTACCGGGCATGAACAGTGAATCTACATAACGATCTCGAAGGTATCATTGCGACCCGTAGTCTAGGAGGCGAGAGCTTGCCTGCCGCGTCCTATGGTCTTCGTCTGAACCTTCAAAAAGTTCTGTTTATGGCCATCGGAGAGGAATCGAGAGTTTTTTCGTCTGTTTCCAACACATTGGCTGCCAAAATCAATTTTATCAGACGCCTGGCCGGCGCCCGCCACATACCATCCACCGAGAGGGGAGCACTGTAACACTAGCGTGGGTCGGAGCCTCTAAACAGCACGATCCGTTCAAATTTCATGACGCAGTCGCTGTGTTTGTCGATCGATGTCAAACATGAAAAACGGTACTTTTCTTGCGCAACCGCGAGTGATCAAGATTTTTCATCGTCTGTTTTCTACACACCAGCGGCCGAATGTTTTTTTACCAGACGCCTGACCGGCCCACGCCACGTATGACCGACCAAGGTATGAGCACTGTAAGACTAGGATGGGTCGGAGCCATTAACCAGCGTGATCCGTTCAGAGCTCATGACGGGGTCTTTGTTTTTGTCGATCGATGTCTACCGAGGATTCTCATAATAAAAGAGCTGTCTCCTGAACCTGCCAGAACAGGAGTTTCATGAGTATTGCGCGGGCTTCGCCCGCGTAATTAAAGTCCCCGTGAGCTGTCCCGTAGCATTAAAAATTTGCAAGTCTATAATCAGACGGGACAGAAAACGCCAGCCATCTACCAATCATATCGCTTTATTAACGGGAGCCACGACAGCCATCTACCAATCAAATCGCTTTATTAACGGGAGCCACGCGAAATCACGCCGCACACAAGAAGCCCACAGCACGCAAACACCGCATCACTCACGCGACAGCCATGCGACGATTGACCTTCGATCTCGACAAATACCCATCCCACGATTAACCCACTTCGTACCGGGCATGAACAGTGAATCTACATAACGATCTTGAAGGTATCATTGCGACCCGTAGTCTAGGAGGCGAGAGTTGCCTGCCGCGTCCTATGGTCTTCGTCTGAACCTTCAAAAAGTTCTGTTTTTGGCCATCGGAGAGGAATCGAGAGTTTTTTCGTCTGTTTCCAACACATTGGCTGCCAAAATCAATTTTTATCAGACGCCTGGCCGGCGCCCGCCACATACCATCCACCGAGAGGGGAGCACTGTAACACTAGGTGGGTCGGAGCCTCTAAACAGCGCGATCCGTTCAAATTTCATGACGCAGTCGCTGGTTTGTCGATCGATGTCAAACATGAAAAACGGTATTTTTCTTGCGCACCGCGAGTGATCAAGATTTTTTCGTCTGTTTTCTACACACCAGCGGCGAATGTTTTTTTACCAGACGCCTGACCGGCCCACGCCACGTATCACCGACCAAGGTATGAGCACTGTAAGACTAGTGGGTCGGAGCCATTAACCAGCGTGATCCGTTCAGAGCTCATGACGGGGTCGTTGGTTTGTCGATCGATGTCTACCGAGGATTCTCATAAAAGAGCTGTCTCCGAACCTGCCAGAACAGGAGTTTCATGAGTATTGCGCGGGCTTCGCCCGCGTAATTAAAGTCCCCGTGAGCTGTCCCGTAGCATTAAAAATTTGCCCCGGGCAAGTCTAAATCAGACGGGACAGAAAACGCCAGCCATCTACCAATCAATCGCTTTATTAACGGGAGCCACGCAGCCATCTACCAATCAAATCGCTTTATTAACGGGAGCCACGCGAAATCACGCCGCACACAAGAAGCCCACAGCACGCAAACACCGCATCACTCACGCGACAGCCATGCGACGATTGACCTTCGATCTCGACAAATACCACCACGATTAACCCACTTCGTACCGGGCATGACCAGTGAATCTACATAACATCTCGAAGGTATCATTGCGACCCGTAGTCTAGGAGGCGAGAGTTGCCTGCCGCGTCCTATGGTCTTCGTCTAACCTTCAAAAAGTTCTGTTTTTGGCCATCGGAGAGGAATCGAGAGTTTTTTCGTCTGTTTCCAACACATTGGCTGCCAAAATCAATTTTTATCAGACGCCTGGCCGGCGCCCGCCACATACCATCCACCGAGAGGGGAGCACTGTGAACACTAGGTGGGTCGGAGCCTCTAAACAGCGCGATCCGTTCAAATTTCATGACGCAGTCGCTGTGTTTGTCGATCGATGTCAAACATGAAAAACGGTACTTTTCTTGCGCAACCGCGAGTGATCAAGATTTTTCTCGTCTGTTTTCTACACACCAGCGGCGAATGTTTTTTTACCAGACGCCTGACCGGCCCACGCCACGTATCACCGACCAAGGTATGAGCACTGTAAGACTAGTGGGTCGGAGCCATTAACCAGCGTGATCCGTTCAGAGCTCATGACGGGGTCGTTGGTTTGTCGATCGATGTCTACCGAGGATTCTCATAAAAGAGCTGTCTCCGAACCTGCCAGAACAGGAGTTTCATGAGTATTGCGCGGGCTTCGCCCGCGTAATTAAAGTCCCCGTGAGCTGTCCCGTAGCATTAAAAATTTGCCCAGTGGCAAGTCTAAATCAGACGGGACAGAAAACGCCAGCCATCTACCAATCATATCGCTTTATTAACGGGAGCCACGCAGCCATCTACCAATCAAATCGCTTTATTAACGGGAGCCACGCGAAATCACGCCGCACACAAGAAGCCCACAGCACGCAAACACCGCATCACTCACGCGACAGCCATGCGACGATTGACCCTCGATCTCGACAAATAGCCACCACGATTAACCCACTTCGTACGGGCATACCAGTGAATCTACATAACATCTCGAAGGTATCATTGCGACCGTAGTCTAGGAGGCGAGAGCTTGCCTGCCGCGTCCTATGGTCTTCGTCTGAACCTTCAAAAAGTTCTGTTTTTGGCCATCGGAGAGGAATCGAGAGTTTTTTCGTCTGTTTCCAACACATTGGCTGCCAAAATCAATTTTTTTCAGACGCCTGGCCGGCGCCCGCCACATACCATCCACCGAGAGGGGAGCACTGTAACACTAGGTGGGTCGGAGCCTCTAAACAGCGCGATCCGTTCAAATTTCATGACGCAGTCGCTGGTTTGTCGATCGATGTCAAACATGAAAAACGGTATTTTTCTTGCGCAACCGGAGTGATCAAGATTTTTTCGTCTGTTTTCTACACACCAGCGGCCGAATGTTTTTTTACCAGACGCCTGACCGGCCCACGCCACGTATCACCGACCAAGGTATGAGCACTGTAAGACTAGGGTGGGTCGGAGCCATTAACCAGCGTGATCCGTTCAGAGCTCATGACGGGGTCGTTGTTTGTCGATCGATGTCTACCGAGGATTCTCATAAAAGAGCTTCTCCAGAACCTGCCAGAACAGGAGTTTCAGAGTATTGCGCGGGCTTCGCCCGCGTAATTAAAGTCCCCGTGAGCTGTCCCGTAGCATTAAAAATTTGCCTGGCAAGTCTAAAATCACACGGGACAGAAAACGCCAGCCATCTACCAATCAAATCGCTTTATTAACGGGAGCCACGCCAGCATCTACCAATTGTATTAACGGGAGCCACGCGAAATCACGCCGCAACCAAAAGCCCACCACGCAAACACCGCATCACTCACGCGACAGCCTGACGATTGACCTTCGATCTCGACAAATACTAACCCACGATTAACCCACTTCGTACCGGGCAACCAGTGAATTACATACGATCTCTGAAGGTATCATTGCGACCCGTAGTCTAGGAGGCGAGGGTTGCCTGCCGCGTCCTATGGTCTTCGTCTAAACCTTAAAAAGTTCTGTTTTGGCCATCGGAGAGGAATCGAGAGTTTTTTCGTCTGTTTCCAACACATTGGCTGCCAAATACATTTTATCGACGCCTGGCCGGCGCCCGCCACATACATCCACCGAAGGGGAGCACTGTGACACTAGGGTGGGTCGGAGCCTCTAACCAGCCGATCCGTTCAAATTTCATGAACGCAGTCGCTGGGTTTGTCGATCGATGTCAAACATGAAAAACGGTATTTCTTGCATCGCGAGTGATCAAGATTTTTGTCGTCTGTTTTCTACACACCAGCGGCGAATGTTTTTTTACCAGACGCCTGACCGGCCCACGCCACGTATCACCGACCAAGGTATGAGCACTGTAGACTAGGGTGGGTCGGAGCCTTAACCAGCGTGATCCGTTCAGAGCTCATGACGGGGTCGTTGGATTTGTCGACGATGTCTACCGAGGATTCTCATAAAAGAGCTGTCTCCGAACCTGCCAGAACAGGAGTTTCATGAGTATTGCGCGGGCTTCGCCCGCGTAATTAAAGTCCCCGTGAGCTGTCCCGTACTTACATAAAATTTGCCCGCGAAGTCTATAATCGACGGGACAGAAAACGCCAGCATCTACCAATCATCGCTTTATTACGGGAGCACGCAGCTATCTACCAATCAAATCGCTGTATTAACGGGAGCCACGCCAGCCAGATGCGAAATCACGCCGCACACCAAAGCCCACAGCACGAAACACCGCATCACTCACGCGACAGCCATGCGACGATTGGACCTTCGATCTCGACAAATACTCAACCCACGAGTAACCCACTTCGTACCGGGGAACCAGTGAATTACATACGATCTCGAAGGTATCATTGCGATCCGTAGTCTAGGAGGCGAGAGGTTGCCTGCCGCGTCCTATGGTCTTCGTCTAGACCTTCAAAAAGTTCTGTTTTTGGCCATCGGAGAGGAATCAAGAGTTTTTTCGTCTGTTTCCAACACATTGGCTGCCAAATACATATTTATCAGACGCCTGGCCGGCCCGCCACATACCATTCACCAGAGGGGAGCACTGTACACTAGGGTGGGTCGGAGCCTCTAACCAGCGCGATCCGTTCAATTTCATGACGCAGTCGCTGTGTTTGTCGATCGATGTCAAACATGAAAAACGGTTATTTCTTGCGATCGCGAATGATCAAGATTTTTTGTCGTCTGTTTTCTACACACCAGCGGTCGAATGTTTTTTTACCAGACGCCTGACCGGCCCGCGCCACGTATCACCGACAAGTATGAGCACTGTAACACTAGGGTGGGTCGGAGCATTAACCAGCGTGATCCGTTCAGAGCTCATGACGGGGTCGTTGGGTTTGTCGATCGATGTCTACCGAGGATTCTCATAAAAGAGCTGTCTCCAGAACCTGCCAGAACAGGAGTTTCTGAGTATTGCGCGGGCTTCGCCGCGTAATTAAAGTCCCCGTGAGCTGTCCCGTAGCATTAAAAATTCATGCGCAGTTACGCGGGCCAGAAATTATGCTGACAGCACGACAACTCCAATGCTGTATTAAGGGGCAGCGAAATCGCCGCCGCACACAAGAAGCCCACAGCACGAAACACCGCATCACTCACGCGACAGCCATGCGACGATTGACCTTCGATCTCGACAAATACTCAACCCACGATAACCCACTTCGTACCGGGGAACCAGTGAATTACATACGATCTCGAAGGTATCATTGCGATCCGTAGTCTAGGAGGCGAGAGGTTGCCTGCCGCGTCCTATGGTCTTCGTCTAAACCTTCAAAAAGTTCTGTTTTTGGCCATCGGAGAGGAATCGAGAGTTTTTTCGTCTGTTTCCAACACATTGGCTGCCAAATACATTTTATCAGACGCCTGGCCGCCCGCCACATACCATTCACCAGAGGGGAGACTGTGACACTAGGGTGGGTCGGAGCCTCTAACCAGCGCGATCCGTTCAATTTATGACGCAGTCGCTGGTTTGTCGATCGATGTCAAACATGAAAAACGGTCTATTTCTTGCGATCGCGATGATCAAGATTTTTTGTCGTCTGTTTTCTACACACCAGCGGTCGTATGTTTTTTTACCAGACGCCTGACCGGCCCGCGCCACGTATCACCGACAAGGTATGAGCACTGTAACACTAGGGTGGGTCGGAGCATTAACCAGCGTGATCCGTTCAGAGCTCATGACGGGGTCGTTGGGTTTGTCGATCGATGTCTACCGAGGATTCTCATAAAAGAGCTGTCTCCGAACCTGCCAGAACAGGAGTTTCTGAGTATTGCGCGGGCTTCGCCGCGTAATTAAAGTCCCCGTGAGCTGTCCCGTGACGTTAAAAATTTGCCCCGTGCAAGTCTATAATCAGACGGGACAGAAAACGCCAGCCATCTACCAATCAATCGCTTTATTAACGGGAGCCACGCAGCCATCTACCAATCAAATCGCTTTATTAACGGGAGCCACGCGAAATCACGCCGCACACAAGAAGCCCACAGCACGCAAACACCGCATCACTCACGCGACAGCCATGCGACGATTGACCTCTCGATCTCGACAAATACCACCACGATTAACCCACTTCGTACGGGCATGACAGTGAATCTACATAACATCTCGAAGGTATCATTGCGACCCGTAGTCTAGGAGGCGAGAGCTTGCCTGCCGCGTCCTATGGTCTTCGTCTGAACCTTCAAAAAGTTCTGTTTTTGGCCATCGGAGAGGAATCGAGAGTTTTTTCGTCTGTTTCCAACACATTGGCTGCCAAAATCAAAATTTTCAGACGCCTGGCCGGCGCCCGCCACATACCATCCACCGAGAGGGGAGCACTGTAACACTAGCGTGGGTCGGAGCCTCTAAACAGCGCGATCCGTTCAAATTTCATGACGCAGTCGCTGTGTTTGTCGATCGATGTCAAACATGAAAAACGGTATTTTTCTTGCGCAACCGCGAGTGATCAAGATTTTTCATCGTCTGTTTTCTACACACCAGCGGCCGAATGTTTCTTTACCAGACGCCTGACCGGCCCACGCCACGTATCACCGACCAAGGTATGAGCACTGTAAGACTAGAATGGGTCGGAGCCATTAACCAGCGTGATCCGTTCAGAGCTCATGACGGGGTCGTTGGATTTGTCGATCGATGTCTACCGAGGATTCTCATAAAAGAGCTGTCTCCTGAACCTGCCAGAACACAACAGGAGTTTCATGAGTATTGCGCGGGCTTCGCCCGGGTAATTAAAGTCCCCGTGAGCTGTCCCGTAGCATTAAAAATTTGCCTAGGTTGGCAAGTCTATAATCAGACGGGACAGAAAACGCCAGCCATCTACCAATCATATCGCTTTATTAACGGGAGCCACGACAGCCATCTACCAATCAAATCGCTTTATTAACGGGAGCCACGCGAAATCACGCCGCACACAAGAAGCCCACAGCACGCAAACACCGCATCACTCACGCGATAGCCATGCGACGATTGACCCTCGATCTCGACAAATACCCATTCCACGATTAACCCACTTCGTACCGGGCATGACCAGTGAATCTACATAACAATCTCGAAGGTATCATTGCGACCCGTAGTCTAGGAGGCGAGAGCTTGCCTGCCGCGTCCTATGGTCTTCGTCTGAACCTTCAAAAAGTTATGTTTTTGGCCATCGGAGAGGAATCGAGAGTTTTTTCGTCTGTTTCCAACACATTGGCTGCCAAAATCAAAATTTTCAGACGCCTGGCCGGCGCCCGCCACATACCATCCACCGAGAGGGGAGCACTGTAACACTAGCGTGGGTCGGAGCCTCTAAACAGCGCGATCCGTTCAAATTTCATGACGCAGTCGCTGTGTTTGTCGATCGATGTCAAACATGAAAAACGGTATTTTTCTTGCGCAACCGCGAGTGATCAAGATTTTTCATCGTCTGTTTTCTACACACCAGCGGCCGAATGTTTCTTTACCAGACGCCTGACCGGCCCACGCCACGTATCACCGACCAAGGTATGAGCACTGTAAGACTAGAATGGGTCGGAGCCATTAACCAGCGTGATCCGTTCAGAGCTCATGACGGGGTCGTTGGATTTGTCGATCGATGTCTACCGAGGATTCTCATAAAAGAGCTGTCTCCTGAACCTGCCAGAACACAACAGGAGTTTCATGAGTATTGCGCGGGCTTCGCCCGGGTAATTAAAGTCCCCGTGAGCTGTCCCGTAGCATTAAAAATTTGCCTAGGTTGGCAAGTCTATAATCAGACGGGACAGAAAACGCCAGCCATCTACCAATCATATCGCTTTATTAACGGGAGCCACGACAGCCATCTACCAATCAAATCGCTTTATTAACGGGAGCCACGCGAAATCACGCCGCACACAAGAAGCCCACAGCACGCAAACACCGCATCACTCACGCGATAGCCATGCGACGATTGACCCTCGATCTCGACAAATACCCATTCCACGATTAACCCACTTCGTACCGGGCATGACCAGTGAATCTACATAACAATCTCGAAGGTATCATTGCGACCCGTAGTCTAGGAGGCGAGAGCTTGCCTGCCGCGTCCTATGGTCTTCGTCTGAACCTTCAAAAAGTTATGTTTTTGGCCATCGGAGAGGAATCGAGAGTTTTTTCGTCTGTTTCCAACACATTGGCTGCCAAAATCAAAATTTTCAGACGCCTGGCCGGCGCCCGCCACATACCATCCACCGAGAGGGGAGCACTGTAACACTAGCGTGGGTCGGAGCCTCTAAACAGCGCGATCCGTTCAAATTTCATGACGCAGTCGCTGTGTTTGTCGATCGATGTCAAACATGAAAAACGGTATTTTTCTTGCGCAACCGCGAGTGATCAAGATTTTTCATCGTCTGTTTTCTACACACCAGCGGCCGAATGTTTCTTTACCAGACGCCTGACCGGCCCACGCCACGTATCACCGACCAAGGTATGAGCACTGTAAGACTAGAATGGGTCGGAGCCATTAACCAGCGTGATCCGTTCAGAGCTCATGACGGGGTCGTTGGATTTGTCGATCGATGTCTACCGAGGATTCTCATAAAAGAGCTGTCTCCTGAACCTGCCAGAACACAACAGGAGTTTCATGAGTATTGCGCGGGCTTCGCCCGGGTAATTAAAGTCCCCGTGAGCTGTCCCGTAGCATTAAAAATTTGCCTAGGTTGGCAAGTCTATAATCAGACGGGACAGAAAACGCCAGCCATCTACCAATCATATCGCTTTATTAACGGGAGCCACGACAGCCATCTACCAATCAAATCGCTTTATTAACGGGAGCCACGCGAAATCACGCCGCACACAAGAAGCCCACAGCACGCAAACACCGCATCACTCACGCGATAGCCATGCGACGATTGACCCTCGATCTCGACAAATACCCATTCCACGATTAACCCACTTCGTACCGGGCATGACCAGTGAATCTACATAACAATCTCGAAGGTATCATTGCGACCCGTAGTCTAGGAGGCGAGAGCTTGCCTGCCGCGTCCTATGGTCTTCGTCTGAACCTTCAAAAAGTTATGTTTTTGGCCATCGGAGAGGAATCGAGAGTTTTTTCGTCTGTTTCCAACACATTGGCTGCCAAAATCAAAATTTTCAGACGCCTGGCCGGCGCCCGCCACATACCATCCACCGAGAGGGGAGCACTGTAACACTAGCGTGGGTCGGAGCCTCTAAACAGCGCGATCCGTTCAAATTTCATGACGCAGTCGCTGTGTTTGTCGATCGATGTCAAACATGAAAAACGGTATTTTTCTTGCGCAACCGCGAGTGATCAAGATTTTTCATCGTCTGTTTTCTACACACCAGCGGCCGAATGTTTCTTTACCAGACGCCTGACCGGCCCACGCCACGTATCACCGACCAAGGTATGAGCACTGTAAGACTAGAATGGGTCGGAGCCATTAACCAGCGTGATCCGTTCAGAGCTCATGACGGGGTCGTTGGATTTGTCGATCGATGTCTACCGAGGATTCTCATAAAAGAGCTGTCTCCTGAACCTGCCAGAACACAACAGGAGTTTCATGAGTATTGCGCGGGCTTCGCCCGGGTAATTAAAGTCCCCGTGAGCTGTCCCGTAGCATTAAAAATTTGCCTAGGTTGGCAAGTCTATAATCAGACGGGACAGAAAACGCCAGCCATCTACCAATCATATCGCTTTATTAACGGGAGCCACGACAGCCATCTACCAATCAAATCGCTTTATTAACGGGAGCCACGCGAAATCACGCCGCACACAAGAAGCCCACAGCACGCAAACACCGCATCACTCACGCGATAGCCATGCGACGATTGACCCTCGATCTCGACAAATACCCATTCCACGATTAACCCACTTCGTACCGGGCATGACCAGTGAATCTACATAACAATCTCGAAGGTATCATTGCGACCCGTAGTCTAGGAGGCGAGAGCTTGCCTGCCGCGTCCTATGGTCTTCGTCTGAACCTTCAAAAAGTTATGTTTTTGGCCATCGGAGAGGAATCGAGAGTTTTTTCGTCTGTTTCCAACACATTGGCTGCCAAAATCAAAATTTTCAGACGCCTGGCCGGCGCCCGCCACATACCATCCACCGAGAGGGGAGCACTGTAACACTAGCGTGGGTCGGAGCCTCTAAACAGCGCGATCCGTTCAAATTTCATGACGCAGTCGCTGTGTTTGTCGATCGATGTCAAACATGAAAAACGGTATTTTTCTTGCGCAACCGCGAGTGATCAAGATTTTTCATCGTCTGTTTTCTACACACCAGCGGCCGAATGTTTCTTTACCAGACGCCTGACCGGCCCACGCCACGTATCACCGACCAAGGTATGAGCACTGTAAGACTAGAATGGGTCGGAGCCATTAACCAGCGTGATCCGTTCAGAGCTCATGACGGGGTCGTTGGATTTGTCGATCGATGTCTACCGAGGATTCTCATAAAAGAGCTGTCTCCTGAACCTGCCAGAACACAACAGGAGTTTCATGAGTATTGCGCGGGCTTCGCCCGGGTAATTAAAGTCCCCGTGAGCTGTCCCGTAGCATTAAAAATTTGCCTAGGTTGGCAAGTCTATAATCAGACGGGACAGAAAACGCCAGCCATCTACCAATCATATCGCTTTATTAACGGGAGCCACGACAGCCATCTACCAATCAAATCGCTTTATTAACGGGAGCCACGCGAAATCACGCCGCACACAAGAAGCCCACAGCACGCAAACACCGCATCACTCACGCGATAGCCATGCGACGATTGACCCTCGATCTCGACAAATACCCATTCCACGATTAACCCACTTCGTACCGGGCATGACCAGTGAATCTACATAACAATCTCGAAGGTATCATTGCGACCCGTAGTCTAGGAGGCGAGAGCTTGCCTGCCGCGTCCTATGGTCTTCGTCTGAACCTTCAAAAAGTTATGTTTTTGGCCATCGGAGAGGAATCGAGAGTTTTTTCGTCTGTTTCCAACACATTGGCTGCCAAAATCAAAATTTTCAGACGCCTGGCCGGCGCCCGCCACATACCATCCACCGAGAGGGGAGCACTGTAACACTAGCGTGGGTCGGAGCCTCTAAACAGCGCGATCCGTTCAAATTTCATGACGCAGTCGCTGTGTTTGTCGATCGATGTCAAACATGAAAAACGGTATTTTTCTTGCGCAACCGCGAGTGATCAAGATTTTTCATCGTCTGTTTTCTACACACCAGCGGCCGAATGTTTCTTTACCAGACGCCTGACCGGCCCACGCCACGTATCACCGACCAAGGTATGAGCACTGTAAGACTAGAATGGGTCGGAGCCATTAACCAGCGTGATCCGTTCAGAGCTCATGACGGGGTCGTTGGATTTGTCGATCGATGTCTACCGAGGATTCTCATAAAAGAGCTGTCTCCTGAACCTGCCAGAACACAACAGGAGTTTCATGAGTATTGCGCGGGCTTCGCCCGGGTAATTAAAGTCCCCGTGAGCTGTCCCGTAGCATTAAAAATTTGCCGTGTGAAGCCTGCCGGAACCTTGCGAACTGCGTGCGCCACTGCTGCTGCGACGGTGCTTGGGAAGACAGAACAGCCATGGGGTGCCTATCTGCGACTACCGTAGCGCTCCTTTCTTTGGGATTGGTCTGCCTCCCTAGGACCAACGGCTTCGTGGCGCCTGGGGGCGTTGTGGCATGGAAGCATGCTGGGCATTCTCGCAGGGCTACAGCAGCGGTGTCCATGGCGGCAGAGGTGTGATGACGTGATGACGCCTTCTTGCTTCTCGAGTGCGAGTGCCACCGCATTAGTTAGCGCTTGCAGGCTTCTAGTGCTTGTACCTTTTGCATGTCGTCTATTACAAGCATGACCCGGGGTCACTGAACGTAAGGGACTACTATTAATACTGTGGTCGGTTGCTGTATACCTGTATACAGACGGCGCGGTCGATATTGGATCATGACTACTGCTGTAGTCTGTTGTATATACGGTTCTACAACCACGCCCACGCCCAGTCTCCCAGTCTGTGGACCTACGTACCCGTAATAGCATTACACCCGAGGCCGAAGTCGGATGCACTGCTGCTGCTTCCGTGTACCATACCAGTATGTACGTACTCGTAGGATTCGCTTTGAAAGCTGCGATGCTGTGTTGGGTCCAGAGACGCCATGTATGAGGCAACCGAGAGCATCGGCCTTGTACCCCTACTACTGCTGCTGTTGTACCCTGTGACACTGCTGCCTGATGCTGAGGCGGCGGCGACGGCGGCGGTGGCGGCGGCGCGTTTCTCCAAGTCCCCTGCGGGTGGATTGGATAATCGTCACAAACAGCAGTATCAAGTGTGCCGGTATGATACTGCCAGAATTCCCAGCACCTCGCCAGTATAAGCCAGCACCCCAAAGTGCCCCCCCGGTACCTCAGATTACCTTATGCCCGTACATTTGATGGGCTCCAGTACTTCACACCTGTGATATTGTGGTACGCCATGTTCAAACTACTGGTGTACCAGTACGCGATAGCGCGATAGTCTCGTACTGCTGTCGTACCTACTATTGTACTGCTGTGCTGCAGCTGCTGTGCCGACCTTTGAAGAGTTGTGTGTGCTCGTATTGTTGTTGTGTATTGCTACTGTGAGCAGATAATCTCCGCCACTTGACACATCCGCAGTAGTACAACAGCAGTACTACTACAGAGTAGTGCTCAAACGAACGACATCACAAGCAACACCCTTACCACAAGCGCCAACACCAGCATAACCACCAGGCCGTGGGAGTCCCGTCGTACTGCAACACGAGAAGCCCTGTTGTCGCCTACGACGCGCCTACCCTGCCTTTCTTTCTACCGCAGAAATTGCAATGGCAGCAGTAGTAGCAACTGCTCCAGCAGCAAGCAACAGCAGCTACAGCTACAGCAGCAGTAAGAGACCCTGAAACTGCAGCCACCGAGACCCTTCAATAGCGGATGTCGGGGTCTTGGCGTAACCTTAACCCCCTCCATCTGGACGTAAAAATACAACAAAAACGAAAGGTCAACGAGTGTACAACATTTCGGCGCGCACACACACACAAAATAGACTGTGACGTCAACCGTCGCTGCCATGACATACGGAGCCGGCGGCAGGCGGTTGCTAAGGTTGCTGGCATTGCTATGGTTGCTACGGTGGCTACGGTTTCTGCATGCTCAATAGAACTGACACCCCTCGTTGCTTGTGGGAAGAGGCGTTACGATAAATCTCAGCAGACGCTGCGCAGCCCCCACGGGCAAGGCCTCGCCGCGTCTTGCCCCCCCCTCCCTCCCTCTATGGTCATACGACTACGGCCATGCATGAACATGAAGTGCACCCCCCCCTCGCTCTTTGATTGCGCCCTTTCCTCCTTCATTCCTCCAAAACAGCCCTACTTTCATTCGACGGTGTCATCCATATGCAACAAAGTCCGCGGTTCTTAGTAATGCTAAGATGCGGCTCACCCTTCATGCGACGCGACGAACACCTCACGGTGCTTCGCGCTTGGTGCAAGCAATGTCTGCCTGGCCGGTAAAAAACCCCGACGCGCTCCGTCCCGGCATTGTAGGGATGCGAGGGTCTATGGTCGTACGGCTACGGCCATGCTACGGCCATGCATGACATGCGGCTAATGAGTACCCCTTCCCCCTCTACACTGCACTACCAGTCTCTTTCCTTCCTCCCCTCGCCTCTACAACGACCCCCCCACACTTTAACAACCGGGGTACGTCCTTCCGATCATATCTCCCTAGTAAAACGACGCCCCTCCCCCCCCCTTCCCTGCTTACACAATACAATTAGTATCAGAAGTACGCCCCTCTCTAACTATTTTATAAACCTTCGTCCATCTACCCGGTTGCGAGCATCGAGCTCTGCGCGCCCTGTCTGTCTGCGGTAAATGCCCGCTACTCTTGCCATCGGGCCATTGACGCCCCATTGAATGGTACAACCGACCCCCCACCCTCCACCCTCAATGGCCTAAGGTGGAGGGTTGAACTACGCAGTAGCATAGGGGGGCTGTCACAGACAGTATTTTAAGCATGGCCCCATTTTTTCCAAATCTCCGTACAGCCAGTAGACGTTGCCTGGTACAGCTTGTTTCAGAGACATCGATTCATTGGCCAAGTACTGATGTTTCGGGATGCTTCATCGTCCCTCGCCCGACATAGTTTTTCTTGAGAATCTTACGAACGCTGACCCCATCTCTTACTATATACCGTACCCTGGTATATTGTGCGTGTGTGCCAGGTAATATTTGATTCTGTACTCCATACGAGTAGCGGTCACAAGCGACCAATTCAATGATCGGAAATATCATGATCTACAGTAGATAATCTACCAGATACCGGTATATCCTATCCTCCCGTTATGAAATGTTGTGCTGGATCTGGGTACGAGTACAGATTCAACGCACGAAACACGGCCTATTGTACGTAGATCATACAGGTTATACGGCTCCCATCCGGCAACATGAGTTAGATCATACAGATCATACAGATCATACAGGTCATACAGATCAGGACGATATATCTGCCTTGAAATATCTAGATCATAAAGCGGGAATCGATTATCTGATCATTTTTTCAATGTTTATCATCGGAGATAGGGGGAGAGACGCGTGGTCATGGTAAAAGAGAGGCCGCCCCACCCCGCACGGCACGAAACCAATAGTTGAGGCGACACCATTGGTTGACGGCACTCTTGCCCCTTGACGAAAATACGTCAAGGACAGACGTCAGGAACAGGCGTCAAGGAAATCCGTCAAGGACATCCGTCAAGGACGGCCGTCAAGGAACTCCCCACACTAAATCTAGTATATTCAGTGTAAGGAGGCGTTGACGGACAGCCGTCAAGAACATCAAGGAAATACCCAAAATAAATCCATTGATATTACGATATCAAGTCTACAGAGGCGTTGACGGACAGCCGTCAAGGAAATATCAACACTAAAAATAGTATATTAAGTTTAGAGAGGCGTTGACGGACAGCCGTCAAGGAGCTCTTAACACTAAAACTAGTATATTAAGTCTAAAGAGGCGTTGACAGACAGCCGTCAAGGAAATCTCAACAATAAGACTAGCATATTAAGTCTAGAGAGGCCTTGACGGACAGCCGTCAAGGAAATCTCAACACTAAAACTAGTATAATAAATCTAAACAGGCCTTGACGGACAGCCGTCAAGAAGCTCCCTGACACTACTAACTAGTATATTTCGTCTATATTGGCCTTGACGGGTCAAGGCTAGACCGTCAACGGACAGGTTTGGTTGACGGTGCTGTCAAGGACGGATAACTCCGGCAACTTGTCTCACGCACGGCGTGGTCGTGGGGGGACACGGGAATGACGCATTATCCCCATTTTCAGTTTTTTGTTTTAGTTGTCGGGTTGAGTTGTTATTAATAGGAGGAAGTTTAAGTTTGATGTTTCAACAACAAAATGGAACATTTGTTTTTGCAATTTTCTCATCCCTGAAAAATACGTACCACACCCTCTTCTTCCCCGCCTCCCCTAACGGTGCCCCGTCTCGCAAGGAGTGCGTGGTAAATGGTAAAGTAACTAAGGCAAGCAACAAACGAGTACGTCACCCTCCCCCCCCCCACGCCGCCCACCCCTGACGTGCTGTTTTTCTAGCCCACTTCCCCCCAGCCCAACCCCCGCCCCTGACATGCTGTTGTTCTAAAAATCCCCCGGCCCTTCTTCTACCCTTTACCCTCCGATGTTTTCTATTTCTCGCGTGCCCGCAGCCATCGAAGCCGACGTCTCGAGGAGAGGCGATCGCGGCGGCGGCGGCGGGTTTGCTCGCGTGTGTCGGCGGCGTTTCTATGGCGGGGGCGGCGGTTCCTGAGGCACTCCCGCCCTGCCCCACGGAGGGCAACTGCGTTAGCTCCACTTCGTTCAAGCTGGTGAGGGCAACGTCCGTGCGACACGATTGTACAAAAAATCACCATATTCGTACCCCTTAGGGGTGATCCTGCTCTTGTGTGGGCAGGGCAGAGCGAAGCAAAGCGGGTGATGCAAGAGGGGGGTTAACCCCTTCAAGAACTGCTGCCACGTTTTTGGGGACGAACTACTTGGAATTAGTCTAGGATAAGTTTCTCAGTTCTGAATGGGTTAACGTTATATTAAAAAAGGGCAAATGACTGAGGCAGGTGTATTGTATATATATATCCGATAGTATGATAGTGCAGGTGTCGCTAGGTACTCGAGCGCAGCAGGATGTTTTGTAACTGTCCGTAACTTGTGTGCTTTGGGGGAGTTTTGGTTGGCCAAACAAAGAAGGAATGTGAAAAAAAAAGTATCGAGTTGAGTTGGAGACTAAGAAGTGGACAACACGGAACGACGAAAACAACGTTTTTTCTTGTAACAAAAAGAAAGCATTCTTATCATATGTTCGTGATTTGTTGTGTTATTGTTTTCTTGAGTTATTTTGTTCATATGTTATCATATATCGTGTTCTTATTTCATATGGTTATGATGTATATTAAATATCGTTCCTTTTTTCATGTTCTAATGCAATTAATAATGTAATTAATGTTGTTAGTATGTTACGGCGTTTTTTCGTTTTTGATGTTCTAATGGGATTCATGCTGTTATTAGTTTATGGCGTTATTTATTTGTTTTAATGTTATTATGATACAGTACAGGACACCTAATAAGAGACAGGATATCTGGTCCAGGCTGGATTTCTTATTTGAGAGAGGGTGATTTCTACACTAATTTCAAGATAACGACTCCCGAATTTCTTATTTTCCTTGTAAATCTCAGCCTGGCTTTCTTATTATCCTGTTTCTTAATAGGTGTCCTGTACTGTACGTGATTCATTTTCTTGTGCTTTGTTGCTTGCGTTCTCCGCTTGTCACTGGCTGCCACCCCTGGTCCGGCTTGATCCATGCAGGTGATGCAGGGTCGATACATGGCGCCTTGGTCTTACACAGGCGACACCGACGACGCCTCCGTCGCGTTTTCCAAGATCGTGAGTATTGCCTTGTCTTCTCTTCGGGTTGGGAAAAGGAAGAGGGTGGGGCAGGGAGGGGGGGGGGCGGCGTACTCATTTGTTGCTTGCCTTTGTTATTTGTAGCGGGGGGGGGGGGGGGGGGGGAATTTTTTCGTTGTTTGCCTTGGTCCTTGGACCTTGTACCAAAGCTCCTTTTCCGGGGGAAGAGGGAGGGGGGGGGGGGGGGGAGGGGGGGGGGCGGCGTACTCATTTGTTGCTTGCCTTTGTTATTTGTAGCGGGGGGGGGGGGGGGGGGGGGCGTACTTATTCGTTGTTTGCCTTGGTCATTTGACCATTGACCACGCATCCCTTTCGCGACGAAGAAGGAAGGGGGTAGGGGGAGTTTGACGTGTTTTAGAAGGTGGTTTTGCTGCCTGTTCCGCCACATTTTCCGAGCTCGTGAGTCTTGCCTCAAATATGTCTGAAGTCATGTCTGGAATCTTGCCTGTATCCCTAAGTATGGTCGTGAATCAGGCACAACAGTTTGACGTCGATTGGTCCACGCACTGATCGAGCCAACATATATCATGTACCAGATATTCTTTCATTCATTTCAGGTGTAATAGGCTTCGAAAATTATGTTTCAAAGGAGATAATTCGATCGTTGTTGTCGAGCTTATTTTTTGTCGTTATAATAAAATCGGGCGCCGATCGCTGTGCTCGGATTCCGATCGCTGCGATCGGAATCCGATTATTATGATCGGAATCCGATTATTATGATCGGAATCCGATTATTATGATCGGATGCCGAGTAGCGCACAGGCACAGCTCCATCTACAAGGGGCTCTATATATATTTTTATTTAGACGCCCAACATTCGAGACGTACTTCGACTCATTCGAGACCCCGATCGGTTTCAACTTTCGACGCCCCGCTGTATCGTTTCCGTTCTCTGCGCCGATTCGTCCTCTCAAAATTCCACCAACCCCCCCTCCCCCTTACCCCTCCACTTCACGGCCCTTCGCGCTTGGTGCAAGCAATGTCTGCCTGGTTGATGAAAACCCAACGTGCTCCGTCCCGGCATTGTAGGGATGCGAGGGTCTATGGTCACACGACTACGGCCGTGCACGACATGAGTACACCCCCCCCCCACCCCCGTCCAATATATGGAAACAACGAAATGAGCGCCCAAATACTGGAGGTGTCTCTGCTAGGAGTAGGAACGGTGCTACGTCTCGAAAGAGATGCGTGGTCAATGGTCAAATGACTAAGGCAAGCAACAAATGAGTACGCCCCCCCCCCCCCCC
>MEHQ01001439.1:278638-302248 GCA_008828725.1 Saccharina japonica | reverse complement strand
CCCTCCCCCCCCCCCTCCCACCGTGGCCCCCCTCCCACCTAGAAGTGACCCCCTCCTACACTTCATCTTAGCACACCCAGCGGGGGCACCACGCTTTTTTTTTTTTTTTTCAGCGGGCGCACCCCGCCACGATCCCTCCGCCTCCCCTCCCCCCCTCCCCCCACACTCCCCATACACCCCGCATAAAAACATACAACAAAATATCTGGGCCACCATGCACGCACCTTGGCAACGAGGTAGAGGTATTCCTCCCCGGTGTGCCTCCTCGGGTCGATGCCGTACCGCTTGGCGATCGTGTCGAGGCTCACGTACCCCGGGAACTGCACCGCCGTCTCCACCATCTGGTCCATCATCTTGCCGGCCACCACCTTTAACGCGACACGATGCGATGCGATGCGATGAGATGCGACCGTTGGCGGCAACGGACACATTTTGACGGCGAAGAACAGAACGGGCGCGTGCTACTGTTGGGGAGGTGTACTCGTATAGCACCTTATTTGAGGAGCTCTATGTGACCATCCAACACCTGCCTTTGATAAAAAAAAATGTAACCTTAGACCCGATGCGCAAGCAAACCCATGAGCTAGGTTGTAAAAAACCAGGGCGGTTCACGGGTCATGACCTGACCTGTGGCTCGGGTCAGGAGAACTTCAAAATTTCACGGGTCGGGTCCGGTCGGATCGGGTCGGGTCGGATCGGGTCGGGTCGGGGCAAGTACGTGTTCAGACTTTCACAGGTCGGGTCGGGTCGGGTGATCCGACCCAACCCGACCCGGCCCGCGACTTTTGACGCGACTTTGGACCGATTCGCGAAAAGCCCTGTGAAAAAATCACATGAAAAAATACACATCGGAACAACGTTTGGGCTCCAAACCCCCAAACCCCTGCTGTAGAACGCCTCCACGGGAAGTGGTAACGTCCCTTTCATGAATGCGTACAGCGTAAAACAACTTCGGTCGAGGGAGCCCGGGGTCACCCTTCCCCAAACCCACTTTTTGGGGAGTTGAAAACTTTTCGTCGAAGAAAAAAGGGGGTAACACTCCTAACCTGATACATTTCACCCCCGCCTTTGATTCGCCACTGTCGCGGGAAACCCCAAGTACTCGGAGCTTCGGTTCCGGTCACACAAAAAAAACAAGTGAGGTATACTTTTACCTGGAAAACCTTTTCCACTCCAGCAAACTGACCCTTTTTGCTACGTCATATATTTCGAAGTATCAGATTATACATCCACCCATCCTCTTATCCTTGCGGGCAGTAACCCTCGCGGTGTCAAGAACCGGAAGCTACTGTTAATAATCAATAGATGCCGGTAAGCCTGGTAAACGAAGTAATACCTGAGTGTCGTACGAGGCCTGGCCGATGTCGTTGCAGATTGCGAGCTTGAGGGCTTGGTTCTGGTCCTCCTGCCTAGCGGGGATGATTCCCGGAGAGTCCAGGAGTTCCAGCTCTTGCTCCGGCTTTTGCCGAAAAAACGATCACGACCACAATGATCACGATCATCACGAAGGTCACAAGCACGAGACGGGAGCACGGTGGAGGGGAGAGAGCTAACTTATACGTTGGGTGTGCTCATACTTAGTACTTCCTATTATACCAGGTACCAGGTAGGATGTTGAAAAACGAAAAAAAAAGGTCCATTATTCCTACTGTAAATACTTCGTCTAAATTAACAAAAAAACTACAACAAAAGTACGGACATGCGGCAGCAAGTCGCTGATGCTCTGAATACACCGTAGAACATCCCGGCATCCCCATCAAACTGTTCACACCTCCGACAGATCATCGAATTCCTATTAATATGCTTAAAAAATCGTCCGTATTTTCGACCCCTTTCGGCTCTCGAGTCCCGAAAACGGATAATACAAGCGCTGAAATCAGCAGTCAGCAAGCGCGGTACGGTAACATGAAAAATCTCGGCAAGCCCTTTACCTTGGTGTCCTTCCCCCCCAGCCGGACCCAGTTCATCTTCTTCGTCACGCCCGGGACGTTCATCGACTTGGCCACCCTCCTCCCCATGAGCCGGTTGATCAGGGCGCTCTTTCCCACGTTGGGGAAGCCAATCACCGCCACGCGAACGCTCCGCGGGTTCATGCCTCGCCTCACCCGCCGGTCGTTCACCCTAGACCCCGCCTTCAGCGCCGCCTTCTTGATCTGTACAAAAAAACGCATGTTGTTTTTTATTTCAATGGTATAAGCCTAGAATATAGCCGGGAAAACGAAACTAATCCTACAAACAATAGCTTAGTTTAAATACGTCGTATTATACTCATAGTAAAAAAAATGTTTTCCACTGCAAAAAATAACCAACAACCATATACTTCAGACACGAGTATTTCCAGGTACTTCCGTTGCCCCCGACGCAGGGTTGCAATTCTTAAGGGTTGAGAAAAAATACACAGATACACATAGGGAGACGACGGGGTAATTCCAGGGTATCGGTGCGCTAGGGTTCTGGTCCGGACCGCTTCAAACGCCAAGGTCGGTGGCCGCCCTGTGTGTGGCGAATCGTGCGAACGCGCTCAGACCGACCTGCTTCGTTCATAGAATAGAGCGGTAGCCTCTGGGTTGCACTGAGCGAGGTGTAGGCGCGCCGGTATTCGGTTGGAATCGACACCTTACCGACCAAAACAAAACAAGCCATGACAACAATGACGACGACGACCACCACCACCACCATCACCACCACTACCACCACCACCAATAGCAACACCACCAACACATGCACCAGCGCCAGCACCACCAACACCGACACCAACACAACCACCACCACCACCACCACCACCACCACCACCACCACCACCACCACCGCACCAGCAAACGTTTTTACTTCCTCACTCCGCAAACAAACCGCGGAGACTGCTACGCTCACGGCGATAGCTTCCTACGCGACGCCGGAGCCAACCCACCCCCTCCAACCATGCACGACTTATAGTACCAACCACGCCCCCTCGTCTAGCCTATCTTCGGCGGAGTAAACAATATGGAGGAAAGAGACGGGGGGGCGGTTGGGCGGATGGGCCGGACCGCTCGAAAGCGACCGACCGCTTGCCTCGCCCACCCGCTCCCACCTCCGACACTTAGGGGTTTTGCTAGTGTATGTCGGTCGGATCACACACTCTCGGGTACAGGGGAAACAAAAAAAATGGGCTCACCCTTTTTTTTCCTTTTGTTTTTTTCTCTCATATTTTCGTTTCTGGTAAGCTCAATGGTACGAGATGCATATACACGATCGCATAATTACCTGTGCACAAATCGAAAAAAAATGCTAAGAACAGCCTTGAAAAAAAAGAAAAAAAAAACTGCACCTCGTGGACGCCTCGCCCCCGCTTGGAGTCCACGAAAAAAACGGGCACGTTGCCCCCCCTGTTGTCCGCGCGCAACCCTCCCTCAGTGACGAGGTACTTCTTCCACTGCGCTACGGCCACGGCAGACGCCGTGTCGACTCGGTTCAGCACCACGATGAGCGGCCTGTGTCGTAGAACGAAAGTACGGAAAATCCCGGCCCGCGAGAAAAAAGCGCACGGTGGGTGGAGTGGGTGGGTGGGTGAGTGGTGTGTGAGTGTGTGTGGGTATGTGTGTGAGTGTGTGAGTGGATAGGTGGGTGGGTAGGTGGGTGGGTGAGGTGGTGGTGGGGTACGCATTAATCACGTTCTCGGAGAACCAGAAGACCAAGGATGTATCGGTAGACGCATGGTCGAAGAGCAGTGGGTGGTTCGCAACGGAACTCGATCGCTCGACTTAGCCCCCCCGGTAGCATCGACATATGCCTACCTGATCAGTTTCTGTGCCTATTCGGCCGCCCGAGATCCGGCCAGTTGGTCGCCAGAACCGTACCAGAGCGATTGTACCTTACCATACCGTACCATACCGTACTGTGAACTGGTCTCGTTCGACACGGTGCGGTGTGCGCGGTGCGAATGCCTGCCTTGCGTTGTGCCGCTCATTTTGGTGGCCTAATGAGGGCGGGGGGTGCACCGATTGGTCGCGGGGGTAGTACTTGCCTTTTCCCCACCCAGGTGGGCACGAGCTGGTGAGTCGTCGCCGCGGGAATGCGGCAGTCGCGGACCTCGATCACGACGTCCACCATCTTGAGGTAGTCCTGCAGTTGCCGCTCCGCCTTAGCGATGTGCCCCGGATACCTTACAATATGGACATAACATCAAGTGGCGAAGGCGACGGCGGCGGTGTCGGCGGCATTTGGTCGACAGGGGAGATCCCGGGTACTTCCCCGGGTTTCATATAGATCCTGTGACCACGGACTGGATTGTTTTGGCGATGGGTAATGTGAGACCAACAACAACAACAACGTAGGTGGCCGTATGCCGGAGTGGCGCTGAAAGGTTTACCTTTGCGCTGTCGGCGAGTTGGCGGCCCCGATGCTACCTACGCAACAAACTATGCCATCACGACACAGGACTGGCACGAGTTTGTACACCAAAACTGCTAGACGCTGAGCCAGCACGTCGCCTCCTATTCCACTGGCAAGCGACGCCGGCGAGTTCTGCCCAATGGGGCGCCTCTAGGGGCGTGGTGGCGGCGTACTCGTCAGCGTTCTGTATATGAGACGCGCGAGAGGGGTTCGGTCGGCGCTATCGGTTGCGGATGGAGGTTCGTCGAAGCAAGTAAAACGTACAAGCACGGCCACGGTGGGGTTGTGTGCGGTGCGCGGTGCGAATGTTTGCCTCGCGTTGTGCCGTTCATTTCGGTGGCCGAATAGGGCGGGGGGTGCAGTCAATAACGGCGACTGCTGTAGAAACACACAGGTATATACCGTGCTCGTCAAGTACTGGTATGCATGTTTGGTAACATACTGGTACCAGGTCCGACGCGCATCGCAGCAGCCTTATCGCGTGAGGCACGCACCGCCGTCGCAGAACAAGCAGGCGCGCTCGAAAAAAATCACGAGGCAGACTTGTGTACCCGCGCACTCGCACTCGTACATATCAGAGGACCCGAGGGTGTACTTACAAAAAACATCGTGCAAGAGGTACCTCTGGTACATGTTCCTCTTTTTGTCTGTCTCTGCATGTGTCGTGGCCGTCCGTACTTGCAACCACACCGGAGACTACTGACATTTGGGAAACCTAACACAGATCTCAAGGCTAGACCGATAACTATCCTTACCAGTTAATGACGTGCTGTCCCTGGGCTGCCATCTTCCCCTCGTCGAAGGGATCCACCGGGGCGCCCTCGTTCTCGTCTGCCCCGTACACCATACGCGTCGAGGTCGTCGCTACGCGTGTGCCTGCAGCGGCCCCTAACCGTCGTCTGTCGCATCTCACGCCACAACGCGAGTCACCAGCAGCATCACCCGCACCGATCACCCTCGCTTGAGACAACGACGAGCGCCCCCGGAAGGGAAGTGATTGAATAAGGGCTGTGGCTGGGGAGGGGCTGCTATATGTGAGGAGGAGGGCGAGGGCGGCAGAGGCGAGCGCTGCTCCTGACAGCCTGGTAGGCCGCGCTCGACGGCCGCTACCGCGACGTGGTTGCACTTGTGGCGCTTCGTTCCTAGAGCTGCTTTCGATGAAGCATCTGCTCCTCTCCGGGACCAGTTTCCCTCCTCGCCGAAGAACTCTTTCGCTACCCATTAACATTATTGCCATACAGCAGAAGTCGGCGTGGTGGGCGTGCCACTGGGTGCAGTGTACGGCAAAGTCAAATACGGTGTTGTCCAGCAAGCTCCTGGTTCCTGGTAGCACGTCGCATTCATTTTAGAGGGTTTGCAAAACGTAATTGGCGGTGTTGGTTCGGGGCTCGGGGATGCCGACGCCACCAGGCTCGCGTGCCTGCGCCCTCACCACTCTTTATACCACACTGCACAAGTCCACTACCTGACCATGGGAGCCTCCGATTCCAAGCCCGAGCCACCAGAAACTTCCAGCTCTTCCGAGCAGCCGCAGGTGCCAACCCCGGCGGCAGCACCAGCCCCTAAGACCGGCAAGTCTGGGAAGAAGATATGCTGTTCTTGCCCGGAAACCAAAGCGGTACGTTTAGACTCCTATGCCCCATTTCCCCAGTTATTATGTAGTCTCGCCTTGTCATGGTGACGCAGAACCTTGCAAGCATAGGCAGCAGAGGTTAAGGTCGAGAAGGAGGGAGAGCGTTGCATTCCCCACGAGTTGACCCTGTGCAGACCGAATGTATTGAGCAGTCCCTTTGGCTCCTTGTCTTTAGTGCATCGCGAGCCTTGCGGATTTGTGCATTTTTCTGTAAAAAACGTGTGGTGTGTGCTGTTCCTTGAGATGAGGCCTGTTCCTGTTCCTTTATGAGCCCACCCAAAAGATACTCGATCAATGTATTGTCGGTTGTCGGGACACTACTCGCTCTTTCTTGCGCGATTCGCTGCTGTGGATTGAACCAGCTCGACGGCTGGGTATGTAAACGCACTGAAATGCTTGGCAACTACAGCAGTAGCGTACAGTGTCGCTGCTTGAGTGCCTGTGCGCATGGGTGCATGGGCATGTTGGATGTGGCGTGCCGAGCGAGGTGTGGTGGTTGTGAGGGTATATGCCTACGAATAGGTGTGTTGACGAGCTAACATATGCTACGACAGCAGTCGTACGCATGTTGGGCTTGTTACCGACAACATCAGTCCTTGAGCTTAAGATAAGTCTACTGGGGACTCGTAAATACTGTCGTAGACTACGAGTACTACAGCAGCAGTGATCACACGTACTACTGCTGTAGTATATCTGTTGCACGAGGTAGTGAGCCGTTGCGTGCCTTGTGTCCTGTCTTTTATCTTGTTTGTGAAGCTGTGTGTTGTGCAAGAGGTGAAATACTATGGACGGGGGATATACCCCCCGTTTTTAGTTCAAATCGAGTACGTAAGAAACCGGGACTATTGACGGCCAAAGAGCGGTATTTGGGCGATGATCGACAAAACTCTAATGTCTCGACACCACATGGTGGGACAGAACTATAATCTTTGAGAACTGAGCCCTCAACATCCACTCCTACTGTAATGTAAGCACTGCTGCTACTGCTGTTGTACTCAAGACAAGTATCACCTCGTCCGCAGCTCTGATGCACTGATCACAAAGGAAATACCAGTCTTGTGAGGAGTACTACACCTGTAGGTGAACATCAGAGTAATGCAAATATGTTGTGTACGTACGAGTATCGTAACTGGAACCGATTCGATTTGGTTGGTGCGAGAGCGGGATTAACGCCGTCGGGTGCATGGAGTAGATTCGAGGCTATGATCGACCAAAACCATTTTCTCGACACCACATGGTGGGAAAGCAAAAAAATAATCTTTGAGAACTGAGCCTTCGATCCATGTGCATAAACCTGCGTGCCGTTTCCTTGCGTAATACACACCCGGGTACTATAGCAGCTGTGCGTCGTAAATAGACACTTGTCGCACAGGTGCACTTGCGACTTTAGGTACTTGGGTAGTACCGGTATTGATTTCTACTCTGTATTTTTACGTGCTACATACAGCAGTAGTTGTAGACAAGTATCGTTGTCCAGTGTACGAGGTGTAAAAGATGCAGGGCAATGGTCGGCCATGACGACAAAAACTGCCAGTCAATCGCGAGGATTCTGTCCAAAGTGAGCGCAGCAAACATATTTCATCGTCTGTCGGAGCCGACCATACCTTGCATCTCGGGTTTTGTTGTTGTTGTACATGGCTTTTCTCCTCGCATCTCCTTCGAATCCCCGCCCCCCTGACTGGGGTCGTCTCCACCTTGGATTATTTTTGCCTCGTCCTCGTACGTGAAACTGTATTTCATACCCTGGTACTACTGTATGTATCATGCGTCCGTTGAACTCGTGTATTAAAACGTGCCGACATTGATTCAGGGATTTGTGTACGTAATCTGAACTCTCTTTGTGGTATACCTTGAGTATAATAAGAGTTCATTTTCTGAGTAAGTCGAGGCTATGATCGACCAAAACCTTTTTCTCGACACTACATGGTGGGAAAGCAAAAAATTAATCTTTGAGAACTGAGCCTCGACTTTGACGATCACGCACCTTGTCTTTAACCTGTGATACAATTATACCATGAACGTTATTCAACTACTAAATATTAATATTTCGAGCGTCGAATATGTTTGACTCGTGCGTGTTTGGCGGTCTTGGGAGTTTGTTGCTCTCTCCTTGACCTCAAGCTTAAGGGAGCGACCAATCTCACGCAAGCAAAATTTTCATAAACCCTCTGTCAAAAGTGACGTCGGTGCTGTCTGTCTCACGATAGGGAATGGAACGCAGGTGTCCACATTGATATAAGAAGGCCGTAATAGTTGCATCTCTCTTTCTCCGTGGAAAAGCGTACAGAAATACGGGAGGTCGAAGATTGAGATTCAGATGGCACCTTATATTGGTGTGCGGGTGGGGTAGTCTTTGCCTATATATATACGACGAAATCCTCGAGCTCACAGCTGTTGTTTTTTTTAATTTTTTAATATACTGCGATCACAGCATTTTCTACTCTTTTGTCATTGGATTCATAGCGCCGGTGTCTGCGTTTGAACTTTTAGCGTTTTGAACTTTGAGCCACTCAAGTCAACAAAACACACCGAACCGTATACTATGTACGTAGTTTACAAACTTTAGAACCAGCGTGGAAATTGAATCCCCTAGGGAAAAACGCCTGCCGGTGAGGAAAAAAATCAAGATGATGAACTTCTCGATAGGGGGCGTAACGGCTTAACGCCGCTTTCTCCCCCATGTGAAGATCCAACGACTCCAATTGATCCGTCCGAGGCTCAGCGTGTGTGCGTGCGGTATACTTCGAAGTATAGGTGTTTGTTGAATCCTTCCGCTACTTGTCAACTTCAAGTGTAGATTGTACTGGTAAATATAGCACTAGCGATGTGCTAAAGATAATACTAGCGATGCGATTCGGCATTCTCGCACGTTTTTGCCGATATGTGGACTTAGCGCCCGTTGAAAGTCTTGAAACTTTCGCATACGGAACTGTCGGGGCAGATGTATCCCGGATTTTCATGATCTACACTACATGTAGATACTGTTTGCCGGGGTGGGATATAGATGGATTTTTATGACACGCAAGGCTCGGTCAACATAATTATCCCATAACTACAAACGAAGGATCTATGGTGGGTGATTTTGATCGCGATCTATCCTTACGTGTGAAAGCTTTGCTCTTCCGCGCCTTTATCGTAGGTGTGGAAATGTACCACACAGCGACAAGTAATTTCTGACGAAGGGGATTTTTTTACTTGATTGTTGAATGTAAGGAGAGGAGTCAATAAAACCGGTGAGGAAAAAAATCAGATGATGAACTTCTCGAAGGAAGGGGTATGGCAGCTCAACGGCTCTTTCCCCCCTCTATGAAGATCCAACGACTCCAATTGATCCGTCCGAGGTTGAGGCTGCTCTGTTCCCTCCGATTCTTTGTTATTATGATTTTCAACACTTGATTTTACTAAAATTAATAACGGTAAGTCCGTACTCCGTATATACACAGCTTCAACCGGTGAGGAAAAAAATCAGATGATGAACTTCTCGAAGGGAGGGGTATGGTAGCCTATCGGCTCTGTGCCCCCTCTGTGAAGATCCAACGACTCCAATTGATCCGTCCGAGGTTGAAGGCTGCTTTAATTCCGCCATTTTTTTCAACACTTTTTTTACCCTTCGTAGTACTGGCGTGTTGATACACACATATAATATGCGCCTGGTAAGTCCGTATACACAGCAGTATCTCTTCGAACTGATGGGTGTACTTGCTGTCTAGCCATTCAATCTATTGTGACACTCGTATAGTGATGACTGAAGTTTTGAAATATCGATAGATGATGGTCCTTGATTGCCGACTGCAATCTGCGCTATTATGCACAACCCCGCCGTGGTGTGCGTGCTTTTTTACACGATGTTTTTGGCCACTCATCAAAAAATCTGATTTTACTTTTCGGTGCTGTTGTTCCACCCTCTCGTTCGTCCTCGACCTTTTCTGCCCGCAGGCGAGGGACGACTGTGTCGTCATGAACGGCCAAGACAAATGCAGTGAACTAATCGAAGCACACAAGGCCTGCCTCCGCACTGAGGGTTTCGACATTCGATAGCGGCGTTCCTTTGTATATTGCCGAGGTTTTTGGTGCTGTTGTCACTCTGTTGTGTGTTTTTTGTTCGTGTTGGTGAGCGAGTGTAGAGACGGCGAACGATTCCTTCATGGGGTTTCGTTAGTTGTCGAGGCGTGTTTGTTGGATGGGGGCCCGTTGGGTGGGGTGGTGCGGTTAGAGCTCAGTTGATTTGACCCGTAGAAGGTGTGAAAGATCGGAATCCATCTTGATCGCGGATTTCGATTTCGTATCCAGACCTAGATTTTGAGCATCAGGCTTGTGCAATATAAGAGTTGTACCTACAGTTAGCGGCGTTTCGCCTACTAGGGGAGAAGGAACCTAGTTGTCTTCACGAGGGACGTCAATTTTGTCAACTAAAGCGTTGGGGAGTGTCGTTAGCGTGCCTCCATATTTTTTTTGTTTTCGTCGCCCTGGAAGGCGGTGGTGTGGGGGGTGATTTGAAAAGTTGTGTAGATATGTACCAGAGCAGCAGTCTCAGTTAGCGCCTTGAGCAACTAAAACGTAATTCATGACACTTCCTTGCTTGCTTCCAGCCATCGAAGGGGAAGACCTTGCTCGGGTATACACCTGCGCGTAAGCTTTTTGATCTTCATCGATCAATCAACGTGCTTCTGAGTCACTAATATACAGTAGTCACCAGTAAGCGTTACGCGCTTCGAAATCATTCATGACACTTGTTTGTCTTTAGCCCTCGACTGGTAGGCTCGGTTTTATCCCCGCGCCCCAAGGTTATATACTTGTTTCATGATCGCGGCATTCATCAAAAACTTTTGTGCCAACGCTCGGTCGGTCACCTTGAGCTTTGTCTGTGCTTTGACCTTGAGATAATAGTCGCTTGGTTTTTATCCACCACTCCGTCTACCGTGAGTTTACGACCCGCGGTGGAAGGAAGAATGGTCACACCCCACCGTTTTATCGCGATGCTTCTTTCATCCCACAATTGAGGGTTTTATATCAGACACTCTACATTTTTGGTAGGCTTGGGCCTTGTCCCACTATAATACCCGTAACGCGGCCTTCATGACGAGCGTAATATACATCACCAAAGGTGCTGCAGACATGTCAAGATTCGAAACTCGCCTACGCTGGACCGCTGCCGACGATAGCCAAGAGGCAACGAATTTGTTTTTTCTGGTAGATTTGTTTATAGGCTCCACGCGGAAGCACATGCCACAACAAAGCGCGAAATAAAAATACCGCAAGCTGTGCCGGGTGGTTGTGGTAGATGGCAAGTATAATCAAGGATCGAGGCGGTTGGTCAATGGCGAGTATGTCAAGAATCGGGCGAACCTCGCGACACTGAAGAAAATAAATGCCAGACGTCCCACGGTTACGTAGTAGTATGATTTTCTGGTTCTTTTGACAGCTCAACTTCTTAAGGATTCCCACGCCGATGTTCGAAAAGTGTTCGTGCGTATGAACCAGGGCATTAATTACGCGCAACAGGCGACTCAAGGAGTGTTGCGCGCACCGCAACACGCCTGAGGCGCGCGCCGCAGGCGCCGCAAGCCCCGACCACCCCCCCCCGTCCAATTACGACTATTTATCAAGAAAAAAAGACCCCCAATTTTTTTTTCTCGACCCCGGCGAGAAAAAAACGCGCAACAATTTTTTTTGCCTGCGGCGAAAATGTTGCGCGCCCAAAAACGCGTGTTGCGCTGCGCGCAACTAGCCTCGCGGCGACTGTTGCGCAAAACCGTTATTTTGGCCAAATGTTGCGCCAGCGCAACAGCGCAACACCTAATTAATGCCTTGGTATGAACGTGTCCACTTGTTGCACAAGGAAGCTCCAAACCCGCGATTTTTTTCCCCCCCAAACGGCGCCTGACGAACGCCTCTGACGCCACCAGCTAACCGTCGTGGCCCTTGCTCAGGCCGAACGTTGTAGGTACCATTTACTAGTTATTTGAGCTTGATTCCACCAAGCAAGATGGTACGAAGAAAGTAACATCGATGTAGAGGGAAAGATATTCCGGGCCTCTTCAGGGTTGTGCGTATATCCCGCGGGTATAAGACAATTACGTCAATGCGGCAGGACGGGTGGCTCACCCCGCTCGAGTCTGACCGTGGCTCTCGGTAACTATGGGCCTCTGCGAGGAAAAAAACGAATAATGGCGTCGGGTATTCGAGCGTACGCCAGGGACCACTCTTGTCTTCTCAGCTGGACGTCGTGGACTCGGACCTCTCACGCGTCTGATTTTCAGCGTTGCAAGCCAGAGGGCTACATAAGCTGCGCGCCCCCCGTTTTTCGCGTGCACGCACGACGACGCCTCTCAACAGGGCACAATGATGTTTTTACCTGCCACGCATATGCGACTCCGATTTAGCACAATTATCTGGGTGTTCTTTCCACACAGCTGGGACGACCGTTCGATCCCTCGGGATGTTGCACTAAATCATGAGTGATACTGTATACA
Organism: Saccharina japonica; assembly: GCA_008828725.1. Lineage (NCBI taxonomy): Eukaryota > Phaeophyceae > Laminariales > Laminariaceae > Saccharina > Saccharina japonica. The sequence continues at coordinate 289,771 of MEHQ01001439.1, read as the reverse complement.
ACAAGTATGCACGAGTATATATGTACAAGGGGTAGGTGTCGAGTTATGCTACTACCACTCATGACTACGATTACGAACATATCAGTGTCGTTTTCTATATTAACCTATTCAGAACTGAAAAACTTATCCCATATATCCGAAGTAGTTTGTCCCCAAAAACGGGGGACCAGTTCTTAAGGGATTAAATCCCTTCGGGGTTTGTCTCTGTTTCGGCAAAAAAAAAAGCTCATCTTTTTTTGGCAGCGGTTTTATGGTCGACGCAAAACATCCAGCCTCGAGCAAGCCACGGTCACGCGCTCGCGGCGGTACCTTCACACATGTCATGAGCTCCGGCGGTGAAAAAAGCGCGTGAAAAAACTGCTTGAAAAAATCGCGGTAAAAAAAAGATGGAGTTATTTTTGAGCCGAAACAGAGGCTAAACGCCGAAGGGGTTTAGAACAGATATATAGACTACTGGCAGGTGCCACCTGCTGGTCGTTGCGCTGGGTTTCGAACCCCGGCTGGTATGTAGGAGGTATAGTATTACACAGACAGGGCAGTTTTTCTGAGTCGTGCTATGATATCAACATAATGATATCACCATGCTACGGTATACGTGTCCGCCTCCCCGTACGAGTACCTTACATTTTTTTAATCAGTCGTGGTCCCCATCCTGAGCAGAAACTCGGGGGAAAAAAAAAACCGATGTCGGGTTTCGAGGTTATAAACATGCCCCTCGAAAAAAGGATGCATTGCTATTTAGCCTTGTCGTTGTCATATTATATTATTACTTATTAACGCTGTTGACACGGTCCCGTTTGGGGCGACTACCCGTACGTGACTAAGGATAGCGCGACGATTTTTTTCTAGACTCGGCCCGCGAAACGGTCCGCGAAACGGTCCGCGAAACGGTCCGCGAAACGGTCCGCGAAACGGTCCGCGAAACGGTCTGCGAAACGATCTGCGAAACGGTCCGCGAAGCTGCACGCGAAACCGCTCGAGTGTGGTACTGTGGTCGCTGAACTCAAACCTCTACCCGTAACCCAGTCAACCTTCTAGACTATACAAGGAACGCATCATGTCGCAACAACTTCGCCTCACGCGTCGATCAGCTCAACCCTTGGGTGCAGTTCTGTAGTATTAGTGAAACACGTTACAACCCCCCCCCCTCCCCCTCCCCCGCCACGTTCCCACCCCCCAAACTCTCCCAATCATGTAATGGACCCGTCCCCACCCCTACCCACCGCCTCGAAGGCCTCTACTAAATCCAAGTCTGGGCACTTGGAGCTTTTGTCTGGAAATTTGTTTATATTATTTTACAGTTTAGCTGATTTATCTGTGGACTACTTTTAAGTAATAAAAAAACATAATAAACATTCGTAAAAAAAACTGACTAAAACCCGAGGTCTTGGTTGCTATGGGAAAGCAACTCCTCCGCTTCTCTCAACCAAACCGCATCACTCTCCTCCCCGCCCCCCGTCCCGGCCCCCGCTTCCGCCTCCTCCCTCATCCCCCAACCCGAATCATCATCCCGGGGACGCCCAGAGTCGAACCCCGCCCCTACACCGCCACCATAGCTTATGGGGTCAGCAGCAGTGCCGCTCGCGTAGACTCCCCTAGAAGGAGGATGCCGATGTACGGCATGGAAGCTACCGGTACTGCTGTGGTAGGAGGGGTGCTGTGTTGCTCCTCGCTTTCCGCGACCGCTAGTGTTAGCGGTAGCGCTAGAGTTAGCGGTAGCGTTAGCATTGGTGGCGGCGGTGGAAGTCGGGGGGGAGGCGGTACCAGGCCGGCCGGAAGAGGGGCCGTCGCGAGTGTTGGTCAGCTCGCGGAGCGCTCGTTGAGCGGCCTTGCGGCCTCGCTTCTCCAGGACCTCGCGCACCTGTCGTGGGGTGGTCGTGTGCATCACGGAGGAGGAGGGGAGGGAGGGAGGGGGGGAGGAAGGGAGGGAGGGAGGGAGGGCGGGGGCGTACTTATTTGATGCTTGCCTTAGTCATTTGACCATAGAGGGAGGAGGGGGGGGGGTCCTTCATTCTCATGCATGGTCGTAGTCGTATGACCATAGACCCTCGCATCCCTACAATGCCGGGACGGAACATGTCGGGTTTTCACCGACCAGGCAGACATTGCTAGCACCAACCGCGAAGCGCCGTGAGGTGTTGAGCGAGTCGCATGAAGGGTGAACTGCATCCTACTAAGAACCGCTTGTGAGGCGGACTTGCATATGGATAACAGCTTCAATGAGTTAATTTAATTTCTGGTGTGGCCACTTCCTGAGACAGTAATGAGAGCACTATGTAACTGCCTCGCGGGTGCCTTACCATATACACACTACGTGATACGATCATCCCCCTTGTGCGGAGCAAAGGTTCCCCACTCCGCAAAAATTGTCTAACTCGACCGCCAGCCTTGGTAACCGCCAAAAAACAAACAAAAAAACGGCACCCTGGTTGACTCGCTCACGCAGTGAGAGGCGTGTTTTACAGCGTCGTCGCCAACCGACGCCAACCCAACCTATAGATATATTACATATTGATAGGGGGGCGGGGGGGGGCGTACTCATTTGTTGCTTGCCTTAGTCATTCGATCATTGACCACGCATCCCTTTCGAGACGGAGCACCGTTCCTACTCCTAATAGAGACACCCCCAGCATTTGGGCGCTCATTGCGTTGGTTTCCATACATTAACAAATAAACGTTTTGCTCGTAATCCTATCCCCTTCCTGTTTCGACGCCTTTGGCCACCATCTATCTCCTAAGATATATAGCGATCGTTTTCTCGCTACTATCTAGTGCACCAAACTTCTCCATGTCACATTCGTCTATTTTCGGAGGGAGGGAGGGAGGGATGTTCACCAACTTAGCTCAGCTTCAACAAAAAACCCTGACACTATTCCCTACGGCCTGGGAAACTTCTTGGAATGAACTGGGAAAATTCTCGCAATAAAGATGTAATGAGGAGTTAGTGTGGAGAGACATTCGGACGAAAGGTAGGGTGACGCAAGGTAAACATCCGATGACGGTTTTTGTGCAGCTTCTGAAAAAAAAAAAAACGAAATGCCCACCAACCGTCAATAAAAAATCCAAGCATGTACTCGTACAGCCCAAAAAAAGAAAGGCCCACCAGCCGTTGCAATCTTTGACGTATTTTCAGCCCAATAACCACCCACCCAACTCAACCACCCAATCTACCTACCCACCTACCCATCCAACCTACCCACCCAGCCAAGAGCGATGCAGAAAGGCATAACGACCAGCGAACGGAACAACGGTACATATATATCATACGTGCGCGCGATCGAAGTAACATACACAGCTTGTAAATATGACCTTCGACGGAATCCTCGATCTCCCAGCTGATTTTTTTTTTTTTTTCTTTTTTTTTTTGCCAGCAAATATACCTCCGCATCCCGGGCGCGTTCCAGCAGCTCTTCCACCCTTGACCGCAGCGCCTTCACCTGGCCCGCCAAACTCCTCGCCACATCGCCACCCCCGCCACCCCCTGCAAGCGACACGCCTCCCCCGCTCCCGCCACCCGCCGCCTGCAACATGCTCCTGATGTTGTAACAACATCGTAAAAAGATGAGTATCATACGTGGAGCGCAACAAAAAATTACACGTGAAGGGGGAAAAAAACAAGACGGGGGCGAAAAATGCGTAACAACAGATGTTTTGAGTACGGTTTTCGTACATATATGATACGAACGGAACGGCTGACATAAAGAGCACATTTTTCAGTTATCGAAGGAACTTCACTTCGCGTTAACGTGGCTGGATGATGTTAAGGATTTTCGTCTGCCCCGCGACGCGAAGAGGCAGCAGCAGCAGCAGCCGCAGCAGCAGACCAAGGTGTTCGCACACCATTAATCGGCGCAGCAAGCACTGCTCCCGACGGAAAGATCTTCGATAAAAAAAAAACATGACTCCTTCTAAATTCTACTTCCCGCCAACACCACAGCAATCATTAAAACCACCAAAACATATCTGACTCCCCCTCCCCTCTCCCGTCCAGGTACATGAACCAAAACGCCCAGACACAAACACAAAACAGGCAAGACATATCCCAGCTTTTCTTCTTCCGCGCGAACCCCCCCCTCCCCCCGCCCCTTCCGGTGCCCCGTCTCCAAAAGGATGATGCGTGGTCAATGGTCAAACGACTACGGCAAGCGACACATGAGTAATGCGAGGGTCTATGGCCGCCTCCCTCCTCGCCGCCTCCTCCGCCTCCAACCCTTCCTTCGCGTCCTGCAGGCTCGCCGCCAGCAGCCTCGCCTCCCTCGCCCAAACGCCAACGCCTCAATACTAAAAAAATCAATACCTCAACGCCTCCGCGCGGCCCTCCGCCTCCCTCCTCGCCGCCTCCTCCGCCTCCAACCCTTCCTTCGCGTCCTGCAGGCTCGCCGCCAGCAGCCTCGCCTCCCTCGCCCAAACGCCAACGCCTCAATACTAAAAAAATCAATACCTCAACGCCTCCGCGCGGCCCTCCGCCTCCCTCCTCGCCGCCTCCTCCGCCTCCAACCCTTCCTTCGCGTCCTGCAGGCTCGCCGCCAGCAGCCTCGCCTCCCTCCCCCAAACGCCAACGCCTCAATACTAAAAAAATCAATACCTCAACGCCTCCGCGCGGCCCTCCGCCTCCCTCCTCGCCGCCTCCTCCGCCTCCAACCCTTCCTTCGCGTCCTGCAGGCTCGCCGCCAGCAGCCTCGCCTCCCTCGCCCTCCCCTCCGCGGAAGCCTCGGCCGCAGCCAGCGCCTCCTCGAGCGCGGCGGCCCTCTCGGCCCACCCCTTGACCTCTCCCTGCAGGCGCCTCCTCGCCGCCTCCGATGCCTCAAGGAGGGACCACGCCTCGGTTAGCCTAGCCGCCGCTCCCGCCACCACACTGCCACGGTCACCGTCGCGTCTACTGCTTCCTGGACTCGAGGCCCGCCCCCTAGCAGCGCCCTCCCTCGCAGCGCCATCTCTTGCAGAGCCGTCCCTCGTAGCCCCGATCCCCGCCGCCGCCGCCCCCGACACGACGCCGCCTCTGTATCCGGTGGGACTCCCTCTGCCGGCGCTGAAGCCGCTCCGGGGAGGATTGAATAAATCCCCGTTTATTCCGGCGACGCCTCCTCCGCTGGCGGATGCGTCGAGAGTCATCATCTCGTCGACCACGGACTTTATCTCCGTGAGCTCTCCGTCCCGCCGGATGCGCTCGCCCGCCAGCGCCGCTCCTAGCTCGGCCTCCGCTTGAGCCTTGCGTTGACGGCGGCGGTGGCAAGGAGGGGGGGGGGGGGGGGGGGGCCAACATGGCAGCGGCACGGAGGGCAAAGTAGCAGGTTGAGGCAATGGTTAGGTGGGGTGGGGGGGTGTATCATATCGTGCCGGCCGTAGTGTTAAACCATAGACCCTGCCATTCCCTTACAATGCCGGGATGAGCACGTTGGGTTTTCACCAACAGGCAGACAATACTTGGAGGGGGGGGGGTCCATCCACCGTGAACTGCTAGTGTCTCGTGATTGTGTACCGCTGCTGGTGCTGGTACCGGTACATCGCTAGTGCTGCATTATTACATTAGTACCCCTCGGGGGAAAAATAGGCTGTTGAAGCAACAAGAGTATTCATGGCAGTGACAAAGTAAAGGAGCTTGGAATAACACTACTGGAAACAACAGAGAGCTGCCACGGTACAACAAGCCTGACCAAACACGCCAACAGAGACCCGAACAAAACCTACAAAGCACCGCCAGAACATCAGACGAATACCAACACTGGCATAAAAACAAAACTTTTTACCGGGCTCAAGGGGGAGGGGTGGGGGGGGGAGGGTACATATCGTCATACTTCTTCCTGTGTCCGTCATCGAAAAACAAAAAACTAAGGCAAGCAAGATCCTCCCTCGTCGTTTTCTCCAAAAACGGCACACCAAAAAAAAAAACACACACACACATACACCAGAACACCCGTTACGTATATACGTCCCACCCCGTCCCCTCACCCCCAGCCCGACGGCCTCCGCCACCTCCCTCTCCAGGCGGCGGTTCATCCTGACGGTTTCATCCAAGCGGTCTTCCAGGATCTCCGCGCGCTCCCTGGCCCTTGCCACCTGGCCCCGGAGATCAGCAACCAAACTTGCCGAAGAATCGGCGGCAGCTCCAGCTTCGGCGTCGCTCGGAGACCCCCCGTCCCTATCGCTGACGCGCCCGTAGCGACTGTTCTTAGCATCCGCCTCCCGAAGGTCGCGTTCCAGAGAGAGCCTGCGCCGGCTCTCCGACTTTTGGTTTCATTTTGAGAGAACGTTTGCAAGTTTCCAGCGGGATGGTGATGTTGGCGCGCGGGGGGGGGGGGGGGGGGGGGGGGGGGGGGGGGGGGGGGGGGGGGGGGGGGGGGGGAGCATGAGGCAACAGGCAAGGGTTACCATTAACATGTCAAGGGGTTGCGATGTGGGCGGAACGGGGGGGAGGGGGGGTCAGGGGGGATATTCGCAAGCCTAAGCCGCCTCGGCGCTTTCGGCGATCGCTGTGCATACATATATCCCTACCCCTATCACCCCCCTGTCATGTACTATTTTTGTGCCAACAGCAGAGCCTAGGACACCTCAAGGCGAACAGCACACAATGTGCAATACAGTAACCAAACAATGGAACGGCAACACAACGGAGCACCCACACGCACTCAAATCGCGCACTTCAATAGTCCAAAAGCCCGACACAATGAAGCTCGCTTCCCGCCCCCGCCCCCCGCTGGTGCAAGCAATGTCTACCTGGTCGGTGAAAACCCGGCGTCCTCCGTCCCGGCATTATAGGGACGCGAGGGTCTATGGCAATACGACTACGGCCATGCATGACATGAGTACCCCCCCACGTCTCCCCCTCTCCCAACCCCTCCAAAGACAACCAGCACAGACCTGCAAGCGCGAGTCCAACTCTCTCAAACTCTCCTCCCTCGTCCTGGCGCGCCTTCCAGCCTCCTCCAACTCCTCCTCCATCCCCTTCCGCCTCTCCTCGAGCCTCTCCGCCCTCCTCCTCGCCGCGGCCGAGGCCCGCCGCTCGTCCTCCAGCTCCCCAGCCACCACCGCAGCCTCCCTCTCCGCCGCCGCTCTAGCAGCCGCGACCCGAGCCTCCCATACCACCACACTCGCCGCCGCCGCCGATGGTGATGACGGGTTTACCCCTCCCCTCACCCCCTCGCGGTTCCTCCCCTCCAGCCTGAACCGTCGCTCCAGCCCCTGCCGCTGCTCTTCCTCTTCCGACAGTCGCGTTCGCAGCGCGTCGAGCTCGGCGCGCGCCAGGCCGAGCTCGGACCGCGCCGCGCCTAGGTCGGCGCGGGCTGCTGTGAGCGCGACTTCGGCCGCCGCAGCCGTTGCCGCGACCGAGTCTCGGTCAGCGGCAGCGGCAGCGGCAGCAGCAGCAGCAGCAGCAGTAGCGGTTGTGGCGGCGGCGGCGGTGGTGGTTTCGGTGGTGGTGTTGGGGTGCGACGAAGGGGATCGCGGAAGCGTTGCGTTGTCGTCCGCTCCCCGCGGCGCGATTGGCAGGGTGGGGGGGGATAGAGGGCGGGAGGAGGTGCGCTGTGCGACGGCGCGCGCGAGGGCAATCTCCGCTTCTGCTGATGCCACTCGCCGGACCAGGGTGTCGCGCTGCCATGTTTTCGATAAGAAGGAGGACGACGAGGAGGAGGACAAGGAGGAGGACAAGGAGGAGAAGGAGGAGAAGGAGAAGGAGGAGGAGGAGGAGAAGGAGGAGGAGGAGACGCGAACAAACCCCCCCCCCCAAAACAAAAACGCACCCGTCGCCAATATCGACCTACCTCCATGGCCCTCTCCTGGAAGACGGTGGTGGAGTACTTTCCGTTGAAGCTGAGGGAGGACGAAGACAAGGAGGAGCTCGTGTATCCCGTGAAGAAGTCATCGTCGTCCGCGTCGTCATCGTAGTCGTCGTCATCGATTCCGATGGGAGCCGGAGGGATGGGAACGATGCTCCTATCGACGATGTCGTAGTAGTCGGTCGCGTTTCCGTAGCCGAAATCGAAGAACTTGCGCCCGTGCAGTTTGGCATCCGCCTGAAAATAAATCGTTTTTTATGGGAGAAGGAAGGAGAAGGAAAAGGAAAAAGAGACGGAGACGGAGAAGGAGAAGGAGGAGGAGGAGGAGAAAGAGGAGGAGGAGAAGGAGAAGGAGAAGGAGGAGGAGGAGGAGAAGGAGGAGGAGGAGGAGGAGGAGGAGGAGGAGGAGAAGGGGGTGGGCGTGTCTTGAGAGTCTATGGCTGTGTCCAATTAGTACTGCACTGCACACGAACATAAGTTTGACTCTAATATCAAGTGTTTTGTCCCCAACACGAGAATGCACCCCTAAAAGGGCGAGGTGCCATTGACCGCAGGCTGTACGTACACATAATATGCGCAGGCTGTGCACAGGCTGTACGCACACTCTACGCAGACTGTACACAGGCTGTACGCGGGCCGTATACGCAGAGTCTACGCAAGCTCTCGTGGTTGTGCAGGGCCTATGCAAGCTTTACGCAGCCCTGAACGCGTTCATGCGGCGCGGCGGACAACGTCACCGCTACGAGTACGTATTATATGATATAGCACTCTACCTGAGCCTTGAGGGCCTCTACCTCCGCAGCGCGCTCCTCTGACTTCCGCCGGGCGCACACCCCTTCCTCCTCGGCATGAGCCAGACGCTCCTCGAACGCCGCCCTCTCCGCATCCATCTAGCAATAAACAAGCAGTGTCATTCATACCAGTGTCAGCAGTGTCGTTCATACCAGTGTCAGCAGTGTCACTCATACCAGTGTCAGCAGTGTCACTCATACCAGTGTCAGCAGTGTCACTCATACCAGTGTCAGCAGTGTCACTCATACCAGTGTCAGCAGTGTCACTCATACCAGTGTCAGCAGTGTCACTCATACCAGTGTCAGCAGTGTCACTCATACCAGTGTCAGCAGTGTCACTCATACCAGTGTCAGCAGTGTCACTCATACCAGTGTCAGCAGTGTCACTCATACCAGTGTCAGCAGTGTCACTCATACCAGTGTCAGCAGTGTCACTCATACCAGTGTCAGCAGTGTCATTCATACCAGTGTCAGCAGTGTCATTCATACCAGTGTCAGCAGTGTCACTCATACCAGTGTCAGCAGTGTCACTCATACCAGTGTCAGCAGTGTCACTCATACCAGTGTCAGCAGTGTCACTCATACCAGTGTAGGAAGTGTCATTCATACCAGTGTCTGCAGTGTATTCATACCAGTCAGTGTCAGCAGTGTTATTCATACCAGTGTCAGCAGTGTCATTCATACCAGTGTCAGCAGTGTCATTCATACCAGTTTCAGCTGTGTCATTCATACCAGTGTCAGCAGTGCCATTCATACTAGTGTCAGTGTCAGCAGTGTCATTCATACCAGTGTCAGCAGTGTCATTCATACCAGTTTCAGCTGTGTCATTCATACCAGTGTCAGCAGTGCCATTCATACTAGTGTCAGTGTCAGCAGTGTCATTCGTACCAGTGTCAGCAGTGTCATTCATACCAGTGTCAGCAGTGCCATTCATACCAGTTTCAGCAGTGTCATTCATACCAGTGTCAGCAGTGTCATTCATACCAGTGTCAGCAGTGTCATTCATACCCGTGTCAGCAGTGCCATTCATACCAGTGTCAGCAGTGTCATTCATACCAGTTTCAGCTGTGTCATTCATACCAGTGTCAGCAGTGCCATTCATACTAATGTCAGTGTCAGCAGTGTCATTCATACCAGTGTCAGCAGTGTCATTCATACCAGTGTCAGCAGTGTCATTCATACCAGTGTCAGCAGTGCCATTCATACCAGTGGCAGCAGTGTCATTCATAACAGTGTCAGCAGTGCCATTCATACCAGTGTCAGCAGTGTCATTCATGCCGGTGTCAGCAATGTGATGTATACCAGTGTCAGCAGTGTGTAAGGCCTCTGCCGGCCTGCATGTTCTGTCGATGCATTTGCCGACATGGAGCGGCTCGAAATAAAATAAAATAAATCCGCACTGCGGCCAGTGACGACGAGGTACGAGGTATGCATAATATGTACGACAAAAAAAATAACAAGGAAAGCCGAACCGGCATGCATTTCGCCGTTTCTCACCGCTCGCTTCGACAAGAAAAACAACAAGGAAACTCGAACCGGCATGCATTGCGCCGCTTCTCACCACTCTCTCCGACAAGAAAAATGACACAAGGAAACGCGAACCGGCATGCATCGCGCCGCTTCTCACCGCTCGCTCCTACCACAAGAACAATAACACAAGGAAACGCGAACCGGCATGCATTGCGCCGCTTCTCACCGCTCGCTCCGACGCCACCGCCGCCGCCGACGTAGACGACGCCGATGATGCCACCGCTGCTACCGCCGCCTCTTGCGCCCCATCTGACCGAACGGCATCCCTACGTACGTCCATCGCCCTGGCGATCCCGAGGCTCAACATGAACGCCTCCAGGTCGTACAAAACACCTTCCACCTGCCGGCGGGGCGCGGGGGGGGGGGGGGGGGGGGGGGGGGGGGGGGGGGGGGGGGGGCGTACTCATTTGCTGCTTGCCTTAGCCATTTGACCATCGACCACGCATCCCTTTCGAGACGGAGCACGGGTTAAGAGAGTTCAGAGCATCAAGGGGTGAAACAAGCAGAACAAAACTGCCCCGAGCTATATATACACCTTGCCTCGATCTCGCTATAACGGTTGCGCTATTATAGCGGTTGCAGGCTGCCAACAGCGGGAGGGCAATGCTGCTTTCGTCGCTGTCGGGAATGTCTGTCCTGCCTTCCCCCCTCTCTGGGCAAAAGCGTGGGCGCAAAGCCTGCCACTCCAAGCGGTGCATATGAAAAAAAAAAAAAAAAAAACTCAAGAGTTGGGGAAATTTCACGAAGTACACACTACGAAAACACGGCGGTAAAAATGCAAAAAAAAACTAGTCGCATTTCCTCCCATTAAACCCAGCCTTAGCAGCAGCTGTTTCAGATACTATAACGCCAATTATCGGAACTCCCCCCGGCGCTTGGCGTTTGGGGCAAGCAATGTCTGCCTGGTGGGTGACAACCCGACGTGCTCCCCCCTGGCATTGTAGGGATGCGAGGGACTATGGTCATACGACTTCGGCCATGCATGACATGGGTCCACCCCCCCCCCAACCCCCCCGCTTCCCCCCGCTTCCCTCCCTCCC
>MEHQ01001439.1:242691-273302 GCA_008828725.1 Saccharina japonica | reverse complement strand
GTACTCATGTTGTGCACGGCCGTAGTCATATGACCATAGACCCTCGCATCCCTACAATGCCGGGACGGAGCGCGTTGGGTTTTCACCAACCAGGCAGACATTGCTTGCACCAAGCGCGAAACGCCGTGAGGTATTGGGCGAGTCGCATGGAGGGTGAGCTGCATCCTGCTAAGAACCGCCTCTGAGGCGGACTTGCATATGGACGACAGCTTCAATGAGTTAATTTAATTTCTGGTGTGGCCACTTCCGGAGACAGCAATGGGTTTTACTATGTAACTGCCTCGCGGACGCCTTACCATATTAACACTACGTGATACGACCATTCCCCTTGTGCGGAACAAAGGTTCTCCACCCCGCACAAATGATCTACTCGACCGCCAGCTTTGGTGACCGCCAAAAAAAACAACAAAAAAAACGGCACCCTGGTTGTCTAGCTCACGCAGCGAGTGGCGTGTTTTACAGCGTCGTTGCCAACCGACGCCAACCCAACCTATAAATATTTCATATATTTATAGGGGGGTGGGGGGGGGCTCCAGGGGCCCGGCCGGCGGCAGAGTTTTTGCAGTAGAAGTGGTTGTTGTTTTTGTTGTGGTTGCTACAGTTAATGCTATCTCCATAATTTAACCTGAAATTGCAATCAGAGTGTGTTTTCTTTCAGCCAAATAATATGAACCAAAACGCCTAATTCTCTCTTGAAAAACAACCCACATCTTATTCACGGCACGGCTCCCAATCTTTACGTACCTAATACATATTCTCCTTTTTAATTCCACCTGAAACCGACGCTTCGAAATCGTTTCTTCCCTACCCGGTACAACACAAGGCTATGCTACGTACACGGTAATATTTCTGATGGACGGGGAACTCCCCCAACATCGTCGGCATCCCATTATTTACTGAACACCCTTCGATATTGTCAGGTTATCACAACTCGTATAATACAGCAGCTGCGCGTTGAGCTGAAGACAAGCGGATGGCACTGCCCTTCCCTTTTCCCCCTGTTACTTCCTCCGGAGGCCAGCCCTTCTATCGATGGTCGTCAGAGACACACACATACGTACGATTACATCCTTCAGCAATTCCCAGAAATTTCTTATTTTCTCAATAAAGTTTTGATAATCTGCTTGACGTTAATGACATTTCTCGTGTTTGCCCCTTTTAGGACTGTACTCCCGTTTTGGCGGCATATTATATTACTTGAAATTAAAGTTAAATACATGTTACTGCATAGCAGCAGTGCTGTAGTTAAAAAGAGCTAATACCGAGGATCATAGTAAATAGGACCAAATATTGTTAGTAAACATAGGGAAACATATAGCTTTTCTTCTGTTTACCGTAGGTCCTATTTACCAGGGCCTTCCTCGGGAAAATTCCCGAAGATTTCGGGAATCGAGTAAATCAACCATATCAAACTAACCAATGCCGAATAAACAATGTTAAAAGCACCACAAGAAAGACAAAACCACGGCGAATCAAATGACGGTGTTTTTTTTTTTTAACGAAGTAGGAACCGCGGTATGGTCCATGGTAATTTACCACGGGAATTGGCATGGCATTGGTTAGTTTAATATGGTTGATTTACTCGATTCCCGAAATCTTCGGGAATTTTCCCGAGGAAGGCCCTGCTATCTACTACGGTCCTCCGTAATAACAGCATGGTTCGTTAAATACCTATGAATAGTAATATATAGGGCACGTGATTGTTCACCGTATTGAGCGTACACTACAGTTGTTGCTTCACAGTCCGTTTTTAAACCATGTACGTGAAGAGTTCCTCAAAAGCAAGGCTACTCAGAAAATATATGATTCTCCCGTAGGCAGTTTATACTTGATGTAAAGGACTCCTCGACAGCGAGGATTAGAAATCTCAGAAAATATCGTCGTGCACCCCTCTGCCGTACGTGGCATGCGGCTTACCTCGGCTAGGGTGTCCTCGAGCATGGTGTTTTGGGAGCGGAGGTGATCCACTTGTGCGAGCGCATTCTGCGCCTTCACCTGAGCCTCGAGTGCCTACAAAAAAAACGGAGAAAAAAAAAATCGAAACGAAGACGACACCGAAAACGAAAAACCAAGATAAACAGTGTGGAGCTTTCAGGTTATCGTAGTTTTATTGTGAACTGAGGAATTTTATAAAGATTAGTACTACGTATAATAGTTTACGAAGTATATGCATCATGGCAGAAACGAGCATGAAACTTAAATGAAAGGAAGAACCAAAAATGCAAAGTCAGAGAGTAAATATAAAACAGTGGAACAAAGAAGAGAAGAAAAAAAACGAAAAAAAAAGAGACGTGTCAACACAAAACATGCGCGTACGCTGGTTGGTTCATGGTCTTGCGCCATTGTACCGTTCATTCTGCTTGCGAACGGAAGGAGCGCGCACAGCAGTTTCTAGAAAACTAGCAACTAATCAGTTTCATTGAGTGAAGGTAACGCAACAGTGATTTTTCAGGGTTGTTCACGAGTCGGGTCATCTAATCTGACCCCGATCCGACGGGTGAGATTTTGAAGACCGCTTGACCCGACTCGACCCGACTCGACCCGACCCGACCCGGCCCGTGAGATGTTGAAAATTAATTGATCCGTGAACACCCCTGCAATTCTGCAACCCACACTCGACCGGACTACAACGCTCCGACGAGACCACTGCTTCCTGTAACGGCAAAAAAAAACAGCAGCTCAAACTCTCCTCGGGGCAAGAGCCGAACCGAACCCTCGCGCAGAAAGCCTTCCATCACGCCTGGCGCGAGCCCTCGAACGGGATACGACGACATACATCTACAAGACCACCGTTTCTCATGACAGTCTAATATAAAAACAATGAAAAAAACACGTCTAAGAAAAAAAAAACGCAGCCTGGCCTCTCACATTCGCTTCGGAGAGGGCGAGGTTCCCCTGCAGGGCTTCAACGCGAACAGACACCCGCCTCGCTACCGCCACCATCTTCCCAACGTCCGTTGCCGCCGACGCCACCGTCGCCGCCTCCCCCGCCGCTCCGCTCCCGCGCTCCGCCCCCCCGGCAGCGACAGCTGCCTTCCCCTCCGCCGCGTCACCCTCCCCAAACGACCGCCAGACACGGCCCAACCCTATCCCGGCCACCGTTCTTATCGCTATCGCCGTCTCCTCGTCCTCCCCGCCCACACATCTCAACATCGACTCCAGCTCTTGGCTGAGCGACCGCGCGCGGTCATCCAGCGCACTCCCTTGCTCCGCGGCTTCTGCTTCGCGGGCCGCCGCCGCCGCGGCCGCCGCTGCTGTAGCCGTCGCGGCAGCCTCGTCGCGCGCTTTCGCTATCGCCCGGTCCGACTCCGCCTCCGCCTCCGCCGCCGCTGCCGCCGCTGCTGCCGCCGTCGCCGTAGTCGCAGCCGTCGCTTTTTCCGCCGCAGCTGTCGCCGAAGCGGCCGCCCTCTCGGCCTCCGCGAGAGACGCCTCGAGGCTCCTGATGGTGTCGCGGTCTACGGCACGCTGGTCGGCTGCCACCTCGGCGGCCCGCACCGCTTCGGCTGCCTGCGCCGCTTGTGACACCTGCGCCGCTTGGGCTGCCTGCGCCGCTTGCGCCACCGTCGCCTCCGAGGACCTCCTCGCTTCCGCCCCCGCCTTCTCCTTTTCCGCTGCCGTCGCTGCTGCTGCCGCTGCTGCTGCCGCTGCCGCTGCCGCCGCTGCTTCCGCCGACGCTAAAGCCCTCGCGGTAGCCTCCGCCTCCTCCTTAAACCCGGCCGCGGCTAGCTCCGCCGCGGAAACCCGTGCTCGCAGCACCGCCAGCTCACCCTCCAGCTTCCGGGAAACGTCTCCCGCCTGCGCGCGGGAGGCAGCCAGCTCCAGCCGTAGCGTTTCCTCGCGCGCCGCCGACCGCTCCAGCGCGGATGCCGCCGAGGCAGAGCCCTCCCGAGCGGCAGAGAGGGACCGGTCCGCCTTGCCGAGGGCGCTGTTCTGAGCCTCAATCGTCGCCTTGTGCTCGGCCAGCTCTCGGGTTAGCGTGGACAGGGCTTGCTCGGAGAGGGCGACGGTCCGGCGTAGGGTCTGCTCTTCCTCTTCGGAAGAGGAGGACTCGCGGCGGTGCATGTGCTGCTGCGCGAGGGCCTGCGTCGAACGAGAAAAACATTAAACAAAAAAACGTGTAGAAGTCGGGGGGGGGGGGGTGAGGAGAACGGCTGTATAAGCAACCCCCTTGAGAAGTTCACCCACTTTTCGACCAGGGGCAATTTTTCTCTGATACATACGTGGCAGTGATTTTTTTGTGAAAAAACTCCTTCTTAGGTTATCTCTCTCTCTCTCTCTCTCTCTCTCTCTCTCCATTTACCCCTTACCTGCTCTTCCATGGACGCCAGCGCCCGCTCCAAACACGCCTTCTCTTCCCCCGCAGCCTCCCTCACGGCCTCCCTCGCAGCCTCTGCCGCCACCTCCGCCTCCGCCGCCTCTGCTCCCGCCTTCTCCGCCGCGAAAAGCTTCTTCCTCACGTCCTCCAACTCCCTCACCACCTCTCTCAGTGTCTCCTTGGTCCTCCCCGCCTCGGCCGCCGCCTCTTCTGCCAGCGAAAAGGCCTCCTCTAGCTCTTGCGCCGAGACCTCCTCCTGAGCGTTAGCCTCCGCCCTGAACGCGGTCTCGGCGACGGTTATGGCTTCGTCCGCCTCCGCTTTCAGCTCTGCCGTCAGCTCTGATTTCAGCTCCGCGGTAAGCCCCGCTTTCAGCTCCGCGGTCGCCCTCTCGAGCGCTTCTCGCCCTCCCGCCTGAGCGTCGGCCTGGGCATCGGCTCTCGCGATATCGGCCGCTACCGCCCGCGCTTCCGCCTCCGCCCGCGCTTTCGCCTCCACCTCTACCCGCGCTTCCGTCTGCAGTCGCGCCTCCGCCTGCAGTCGAACCGCGGCCTCTGCTTCCAGCCGCGCTTCCGCCTGCAGTCGAACCGCGGCCTCCGCCTCCAGCCGCGCCTCGGCTTGCAGTCGAACCGCGGCCTCCGCTTCCAGCCGCGCGTTTGTCTCTGCGTCCAGCAACGCTTCCACCTCCGCTCGTGCTTCCGCCTCCGCCCCCAACCGGCCCTCGGCTTCCGCGCACGCTTCCGCTTCTTCCTCTACCCGCGCGTTCACCTCCGCTAGCGTCTCCTCCGACTGCGCCTTCGCCCCTCTCCGCGCCTCCATCTCCGCTTCCAACCGTGCCTCGACTTCCAGTCGCGCGGCTGCCTCTGCTTCTGCCCGCAAGTCTGCCTCCGCCCGTGCTCTCGCCTCGTACTCCGCGCGCGCGTCTGCCTCTCCCCGCGCCTCTACCTCTGCCTCCAAGCGCGCTTCCACCTCCGCCCGGGCTCTCCCTTCTTCCTCTAACCGAGCCTCTACCGCTGCTCGCGCCGCTGCCTCTGCCTCCCGTTGCGCCTCCACCGTTGACCTCGCTTCCATCTCTTTCTCCAACCGCGCTTCCGCCTCCTTTCGCGCCTCTGCTCCCGACTCCGCTAGCGCCCCCTCTTGCGCCTCCGCCTCTGCCCGGGCCTCAGCCTCCACTCGCTCGTTAGCCTCCAATCGCGCCTCTGCCTCGAGTCGCGCCTGCGACTCCATCCCCAGTCGAGCTTCGAACTCTAGTCGCGCCTCCGCCTCTGCTTTCCTCGCCGCTTCTGCCTGCTCCCGCGCCGCCACCCCGGCCGCTACCGCGGCGCCCGCTCGCATTTCCGCATCTCTACGTGCCGCGGCTTCTGACTCCGCCAACACCACCGCCTGCACCCGCGCCTCTCCCTCGACCCCCGCTCGTTCCTCAGCTGCAAGACGCGCTTTCACTGCCTCCTCCGCTTGCGTTTCCGCCTGTCTGCGCACCTCCACCTCTGCTTCCAGCGCTGCCTCCGCTTCCACACGCGCCTCCTGTTCCGCGCGTGCCTCCCCCTCCAGCCGCGCCTCGGCCTCCGCTCGTGCCCCGGCTTCAAACCGCGCGTTCGCCTCGGCCCTCGCCTCTCCCTCCACCCTCGCCTCCCTCTCCGTGTGCGCTTTCAGCTCCGCCTCTGCCCGCGCCCCTCGCTCCGCCTCCAGTTGCGCCTTCAGCTGTGCCTCAACCGATACGCGAACTTCGACCGCCGCGTCTAACCGCGTCTCCGCGTCTACCCGCGCCTCTGCCGCCAACCGGGCGTCTTCCGCCGCACTCGCCACCTCTTCTCGCCGAAGCTCGACCTCTTCTGCCAAGCGGAGGTCGAAAGCTTCCCGCGTAGAGTCTCGCGAAGCTTCCAGCGCCGCCACTTCGCCGCGCGCAGCCTCCACGCTGCCGCGCTCCGCCTCAAGCTCGCCGCGCACGCCCTCGAGCTCCGACGCGGTTACCCGAAGCCTCTCCAGGGCCGCCGCTAGGTCCTCGTCCCGTAAGCGCCGCAGGCGCTCTTGGGTCGTGGCAAGGTCTGCCCTCGAGGCTCCCACGCAGCCGCGCTCGACCTCCAGTGCCGCCTTTGCTCGACAACGTAGCGGGTGTGGCGGTGGCGGCGGCGGCGGCGGCGGCGGTGGCAGGGGGGGTGAGGGGGTGGGAGTTGGGAGGGGATGGGGCGGGGGGTGGACGGAGGGAGGGTTCATCTTTTAGGGTTTCTTCTTATAGGAAGGCGATTGACGTGCGGTAATGAAGCCGCGGGGGGGGGGGGGCAGGATAAACGAGTCGGCTATATGCCCGCGTCACCCCAAGCCGCTCAGGGGTTCTTGGGGGCACCCTATGCCTCTTTTGCCGTGAGGAGGTTAACGTGCATAAAAACCCCGAAAAATATCGACCCGAGCACCAACCCCTCTGATTGGTTGCATTTCACCTCCCCCCCTCCCCACCTGGTTGGTGAAAACCCAACGTGCTCCGTCCCGGCATTGTAGGGATGCGAGGGTCTATGGTCATACGACTACGGCCGTGCACGACATGAGTACACCCCCTCCCCCCCTTTCACAGAAAGCATTATCGGTTCTCGGTCATCCCAAAACCCACAAAAATGCACGATCTACTAAAACGCCAGTTCCGTCTATCACCCTTCCCGGCAGTTGGCAAGAAAGCATAGCCCATCATACTGTTCACCGTTCACTGATGGTCACGCGCCCATTTGCGCAAATAAACCGCCAGGGCAGGTTCAGCAAGAAAAACGATGGGGGGGCTGGGGTTGAAGGGATGGGTGTACTCATTAGCCGCATGTCATGCATTGCCATAGTCGTATGATCATAGACCCTCGCATCCCTGCAATGCCGGGACCGAGCACGTTGGGTTTTCACCGACCAGGCAGGCATTGCTTGCACCAAGCGCGAAGCGCCGTGAGGTTTGTTTGCGAGTCGCATGAAGGGTGAGCTGCATCCTACTAAGGAACGCGTGTGAGGCGGACTTGGTATGGGTGACAGCGTCGAGCGGATTTATTTGTTTTGCTGGTGTGGCCACTTCCATAAGCTCATCCGTATATACGAAGTAAATTATCAAATATACCAATAGCGCAGTAGCAGTGTTTTTACTTCTCTCCTCTTAAGAAGCGAAACCGTCAAAATCATGGTGCTCTTCGTGCTCGCCCAACCCCCGCCCCCCCCCCCACATACACCCCCAACACAAGAGGAAAGGGCTAATGGTATATACGTATCAGGTATGCACCTTGCCCTATCATACCTGTGTTTGCGTTAACGCCTCCTTTGTCATGGAAAGCCCGGCCCTGGCCTCGGCCAGTGATTCCCGGGCAGAACACGCCTCCATAGTAACGGAGTCGAGGGACAGCTGGAGAGACAAGGACCTGGCCCGTTCTTCCTCCACCCGCGCCTCTTGAGCAGAAATCTGTTGTACCAGTACATTTTTGGGTTTATTTTTCAAGGAAGCATGGAGGGGAAGGGGGAGACATGGGGCCGGGAGGGGAGGGGTGTACTCATGTCGTGCATGGCCGTAGTCGTATGACTATAGACCCTCGCATCCTACGAGACGATGACCATGTTTTCATGTTTTAACGGATGTTAATTGTAGGTTTAAGGGCAAACAAAAAAGGTGCTGCAAACGTATCATACACGCATGAAAACTAACATGAATACATTCTACTTGGCATAACAGAAAATACAAACAATTTCTTGCCTTGAAGGTATTAGGGTACGCCCTTTTAAGGTACGCCTTAAGACACATACCGTTTGACTGTTCATTTTTAGCTATTCGCTTTTTTTCTTTTCGCTTTTCTTTTCGCATTATTTTAAAAGGCCGTGAACGAGTAGTTTTGTTTTGTTTGATTTTGTCTCTTTTCGTTTTTGTTTGTTCCTTTTTGTCGTGTTTTACTCTTCTTGCCTGCGTCAGCCGGGCGGTCCTCTCCCCCTCCAGCTCCTCCGCGCGTTCGCGGAAACGGTCCCGGTCCCGCGTCAATTCCTCGGCATCGACCTTGGAAGCTACCAACGCCAGCTCCACCACGCCAGCCTCGCGCGCCTTGCTTGCCAGGTCAGACTTCAGCTGCTCCGTGCCAAAACCGGGGGAAGACGGAGGGGTGGGGTGTCAAAGGGTTACACACCTCGGGCAGATTATCTACAGATCATACAGATCATCTACAGATAGATCATCTACAGATATATCATCTACAGATAGATCATCTATAGATATATCATCTACAGATATATCATCTACAGATAGATCATCTACATATAGATCTACAACACTACATTATCTAGACTACTAACCTGCCGTTTGTTGTATGTATCTTTCGAATTGCGTTGTATATTATCATTTTCTGTGGCATGGGAGGGAGAGCAGCTGGCTGACATGTCTACCGCATTATCAACTCTGTCATGCTCACATGTCTTTTGCCCATAAACGCATCTCCCTCCCTTCACTGTTTGGGTTATACTGTACGAATTCTCGGATGACTGAGACACCCAATGGTCCAACACCATTGTACTCCTTCAAGAAAACATATACTTAGTACTATGGTATAAACCCCCGCACGCCACTGAAAAACAATAAAAGAAAGTACACTCGGTTAAACGATAACAACCGAGAATAGTACCTATATCCTCGTAAATGTCTCCATCCCCTCACCATCGAAAGAAAAAGGGTGGGTGGGCGGGAGAAATCACGAATCACGAAAAACCTGGGCCAGCGAACGATCGCTGTCCAGTTGGAAGCAACAGCCCTGTCTGTTCGCGTGTTCTACCAGTCTACCAGCACCGTTCCGTGCGGTATCCACTTGGTATTCCCACAAGCGCGATGAACCAGATAAAGCTCGATGTTGCAAGTGAGCTACGTAGTGTACGTGCTCAGCCAAAGATTATGAACCAGAACGCCAAATTCTCTCTATGACAACAAACTACAGATTATTCTTATATCGGTTCCCAATCACGAATAATCTTTTCCTTGTGAGAGGTTATGCAGGATCTGCATGGTACAGATCCAGCCCAGGAAATATGTCCTAGATCATACAGATTGTACGGATCCAGCGCGGCAACGTGAGCTAGATCATACAGATCATACAGATCATACAGATCGGCTCCGGCAACGTGAGCTAGATCATACAGATCATACAGATCATACAGATCGGCTCCGGCGCGGCAACGTGAGCTAGATCATACAGATCATACAGATCAGGAATATATCTGCCCTGAAAAATCTAGATCATGGAGTAGGAATCGACGATTTGTAGATGATCTGTTGATAATCTGTCGGAGGTGTGAAATGATACGAACTATAACATCGAGCATAGGCCATTACATAATACCGGTACTTAGTAACAGCGCTTGCTGCTGAGCACGATTTCTTAATCCCATTTCTTTAGCGTCCCCGAAAAAAGTGAATCTTATGCCCTTGAAGGTTATTTCTTATTCGTGGGCCTATACTGCTGTAATCGTCAATTTGTATCAACATTTTCTTGGCTGTGAAGCCCCACAAGAGGGGGAAAAAAGCACGGACGCCCGCCAAAAACATGCTAATACCGTCTACTACAATACCAGATTCGTTACCAGGTATGGCACCAATGAGCAGTATCACATACCGCTGATATTGCTATGGAAACTTTTAAGTGCCTAATATTGCTGTCAGCACTTTGACCTAGTTATTATACTGATATTGCTGTGAGCACTTTAATATTGCCGTCAGCACTACGTACAATGGTGTTAAACTGACATTGTTGTGATAGCAATGTTTTAATTGTCCAAGTACTGCTATTAAATGCCAGAGAGAACTGTCATAAATCGTGACATGACGGCTAATGGAACGCACCGCGTCGATCTGGGCGGAGAGCGCCTCTCGATCGTCTTGGCCTTTGCTAGACACAGCCTCCGCTTCTTCTAGCAACTCCTGTCCGGCAAAGTTTATGGGGGCAGATATCGATAGACAGACAGACACGACAGACAAGAGAGACAGACAGACAGACAGACAGACAGACAGACAGGCAGGCAGGCAGGCAGCCAGAGAGCCAGAGAGCCAGAGAGACAGAGAGAAAGACAGACATAACGAAGAGAAGACGACAAGCCGCAAACGAGGTTGCACGGAAATAATGGAGGGAGGAAGTGAGGGAGGGGGGGGGGGGGGGGAAGGGGGAGGGAGGGAGGGAGAGAGGGAGGGAGGAGTGAGTCCCGGGTGTGTTACATCGGGCTGACGAAACAGCTTCACCGCACCTTACCTCGCCTGTCCTATCTTAGTCTAGCCTACCCCTTGTCCTAAACCTTACCAATAACCTTAACCTGACCCCCTTACCCTCATCCATGATAGATGCCTACTTCATCTACAGTAGTAGTTTCGAAACCGAGTAGCTGCGGCCGGGCGCGCGCTTGGAAGGCGCCTTTCGTCCGTGAATACGTATCGCCCGGCATTAAGCTTCTATTGAGTAGTAGTGTTAGCAGCAGCAGCAGCAGCAGCAGCAGTAGCAGGAGTAAACTGTGGACATAAGGAAGAACAGCTATCACAGCCAGTGGCAACTACGGTAGCTTTTCAAAGGAACCTTCGTACATACGCAATTAAAACACAATACAGCTATGTGTGCTTTGCAACGAAAACACACACACAAAAAACACGACGAAAGCCCACACCGTGTGCAGAGAAAGAGGAAATAGACAACCCAAACCGCGTGCAGAAAAAGAGCAAACAGACTATTATACCATAAATAGACACCATTCCAGCCCGAGGGCATAGTATGCGAAATGCGAGCGGTGCGCTTGCCAACCACCTTGAGGGTTTCGATTTCCTGTGAGGCGCGCTCCAGCCGAGCCACCGTCTCCGTCGTTTCCACTAAAAGCGCCTCCTTCTCTTCCGCAAACCCCACAGAATCCGCATCGATCTGCATCACGTCGGAAGCGCACACAACAAGTGGAGGGTTGGGGTTGGGGTTGGTTTGGGGTTGGGTTGGCGGGTGGGGGGGGGGGGGGGGGGGAGGTTACTTCATTTCCATGCATGGCGCGTAGTCGTATGACCATAGCCCTTCGTGCTACAATGCGGACGGCAGCATGTCGGTTTTCACCGACCAGGCACGCGGCGGGTGGGGGGGGGGCGGGGGGGGGTGGGGGTCGGCTGTGTGAAAAAACAAACAAAGCCCAATAGAAAACGAACGAATAACATAAACAAAAACAAGTTTAATAATTCGCAAGAGTGTTTTTTTTTATAAAAAACGAATATGGCCATTGATGGGTCTAGCGTCGATTCCCCGCCTCGGCGGACCATTGATGATACAACCCGGTCCGATCCGATTCGATTCTGCGCGGCGACGGGCCGCCGTGACGATACAACCCGATGCGATTCGATTCGTTTCAGGAGGTTTTTAAACTCTCACGGGTCGGATCGGGTCACCGTTCACCCGACACGACCAGGCCTGACCCGCGAGGTTTGGCCCGACCCGTGAAAAGCCCTGCTAAAATACTTACTTTAGCAGGGCCATGGTATTTTCCGCCGTAGCGGTAATTCCCGGAAATTAATAAGGGCCTCGAGGTAATATTTTTTTTCGGAGGAAATTCTTCACGTCCCCTATCCCCCGGGATAACGCCTCGATATCAGAATTGGAAACCCCCGTTTTTTGTTTTGTTGTTAAACGCTGCTTATACGCCTGTTGCAGCAGGCTTCAGAGCGCCTTACGTAGGCGCTTTTTACATGCCCCCTTCTAATATCACACAGATATCTAGAGAGCGAATTGATGTTATGCGAACCGGAATATCGAAGGATGAACTATTAATAATATAAAAATATAGTCATACATATGAGATAAAAATATTCAATGGAAAGGGTGCACTCGGCGCCAGATGCAGCTGGGACCGCTGGCGATTTCGTTTGAGGCGATCCAGGTCCATGTTTACATGTTTACAGTTTTAGTGCGAAAATAGGTCGCGATTCGCCTACACGCGATACGAAGCAGCGCACTGCTGTAACTGCTTAACTTCCTTGCTTTTGCGTATGACTTTTACCTCGCGACACAAGTATAATTCTTATATTCGTACATGAGAGATCGCTATCAGCACTACGGCAGTTGTTATATTATTCCAGTATCAAATGGCTGCAGGACGAAATCAACGAGGACGCGAACAAGTGAAAAATCAACTGAAACCGATGAGCATTTACTCAAGTACTTGCAGTGTGCACAACTACTACTGTTGTGTACCTGGTGCAGGTATTATACGTAGAGTGTAGCGTTAAAATGGTCGAAAATGACTGTCCGGAGGCCTGAACGAATCTTATACTTGTGCTTCATGTAGTGCATGGGCCACCCGGGGATGACAACTTTTGTCCCCTCCCAAAAATTACGCCTTTTTTTCCTCGAATGAGAGGAAATAGGGGAAATTTTCAGGAAAGGCTGAAAAAGGCTGTTTCCCGGAAATTTTTGGGTTCCGGGTGAGAAAAAAAACATTCCCTGCTTATTATGGGGGGCCATAGTAAATAGGACCAAATATGTTTAGTAAAAACAGGGAAATATATAGGTTTTAGTGTCTACAGTAGGCCCCCTACTTACTATAACGTCCCCCGTCATAGAAGGCGGCTTATTGTCAGCCAAGGTACAGCCGAAATGGTTGTTGGGTTAGTTTTGTCACCTGCAATCGCAACGACTCGGCTTCTTTGCGGGTCTCGTCGAGGGCATCCCCTCTCTCCCGCAGGAGGCGTTCCTGCGTGCTGTGCACGCTTTCCAGGCTCTCCACAAACGCCGACCTCTCCTCCAAGGTGCCTGCGCGATAGGAGAGCAGGTTAAGAAACAAAAAAGGCCACGATGTAAGCTCACGGCATATGTTTACGGGACAGTTTCACGATACAAGTTCACCAACAAGTTCACCAACAACAGCAACACAAGCAACAACAACAACAACGATGGCGACAGCAGCAACAGCAACAGCAGCAACAACACCAGCAACAGCAACAACAACGACCACAACAACAACAACAGCAACAGCAACAACAAACCAACAACAACAACAGCAACAACAAACCAACAACGAACCAACAACAAACTAAACTAAAAACTAGGACAAAAATTCCAATTGAAAAAAAAACGCAAGCGAAACACAACAAAAAAAACACCACCCGAACAAAACAAGTTCGGCTCGAAAAACGTCACCAGAAACACACATACACAGTAGCGTAGCCCATACACCTGAAACAAACCACAGACCAGCACGCGACTACAAATCAAAACACTACGACGTAATTTACCTCGCGCACTCAAACACACGACCCACAGCACAACTACAATTAAAAAGTTGAAAAACAAATACCTTCAAGGGCTGCCAGCAGGGGTCGCAGCCTTTCCACCTCCTCCTTCAAGCACGCCTCCGCGCGGCCCGCCTCAACAACAGCCTTCCTAGACTCCTCCAACTCCTCCACCACCCCGCTCAATTTGGCGACGTTTGCGTCAAGCTCCTGGCGTAGTCGGACAGCGGACGCTGCGAGGAGGGAGGGGGGGGGGGGGGGGGGGGGGGATGGGAGGGGGAGGCGGGGTGTACTCCATGTCATGCATGTCGTTGCATGATCATGGACCTTTTCATACCTCCAAAATCGGGACGGGGCGGGGGGGGGGGGGGGGGGGGGGGGGGGGGATTGGAGGGGGAGGCGGGGTGTACTCCATGTCATGCATGTCGTTGCATGATCATGGACCTTTGCATCCCTACAATGTCGGGACGGGGCGCGTCGGGTGTTCACCGACCAGGCGACGGGGGTGGGGTCAAAGTATAAGCCGATCGATCAAAGGGCGAGGTAAAGCGGGGCGAGGGGGAGGCGGAGATATTCGCAAAATATGGGGTTACTCATAGATATGTAAGCGATGACGGCTGACATGTCGTAGACGTCCCGCCCTGATACCAGCGCATTCACGCCACATGAACGCGTGGTCCTAGGCGAAGAGAAGCGAAATGAATCACCGTGGCACGGCTCAGAGGAACACTCGTAGCAGCACTGACCCCACCCCCCCCCCTCTCCCCTCCTCCCTCCCCCGACCCCTCGTACACCGCTTCCTCTCCCTTCCCCCCCCCCCCCTCCCCCCCCCCCCTCCTTCCCCTGACCCCTGGTACACCCAACACCTTCCGCCTCAGTCCAAAACAAAGAAGACCCAAGGAGGACATGCCAACCCTAACCTTGAAAACCTAACCCCTAGGCAATTCCTAACCGTAACGCCAGCCTAACCCGAACTGTTAACCCTAGCCCAACCCTAGTTCTAGCCTAACGCCAGCCTAACCCCAACCCTAGCTCTGGTCTAACTCCAACGCTAACCCTAACGCCAGTATAACCCCAACTCTAGCGCTATCCTAACCCCAACCCTAACGCTAACCCTACCGCTTGCCTAGCCCCAACCATAACGCCAGCCTAACTCCAACCCTACCCCTTAACAAAAAAAACAAGCCTAATGTATGCTCAACACCAACCCTAGCGCTAGCCTAACTCCAACGCTAACGTTAGCGCTAGCCTAACTCCAACGCCAACCTTAGCGCTAGCCTAACCCCAACCCTAACGCCAGCCTAACTCCAACCCGAACCATACCCTAACGCAGGCCTAATCCATGCTCAAAGTCTAACCCTAACCCCGTGGCTACCCTTACCTCCCTCCACCGCGGCCAACTCCTCCGCCGCCCCCGCCCTCCTCGCCTCCACCTCCGCCTCCTCCCTCGCCCTCGAAACCCTCTCCTTCGCCTCCCCCGCCGCCTCCCCGGCCTCTTTCAGGAGGTCATCCCTCGCGGCCACCGCCTGCTCGCTCTCGTGCAACTCCATGGCCAGGGTTTCCAGCTCCGCGGTGGAGGCGTCTAGCCGCGCTTGCAACCTCTCGACAGCCGCGTCCCCTTCTGAAGCCTGCAGGGGTCGGGGGTAGGGTCGGGGGGGTGTGTATTGGGGGGGGAGGGTGTACTCATGTCATGCATGGTCGCAATCGAACTGGTATTATATGACCATAGACACTCGCATCCCTGCCAATGCCGGGACGGAGAACATCGGGTTTTCACCAACCAGACAGATATTGCTTGCACTAAGCGCGGGGGGGGTACTAATTATCATGCATGGCCGTAGTCGTATGACCACAGACCCTCGCAACCCTGCCATATGCCGGGACGGAGAACGTCGGGTTTTCATCTATCAGGCAGTCATTGCTTGCATCACGCGCGAATCACCGTGAGGTGTTTTGGGGAGTCGCATGAAGGGCGAGTTGCATTCTACTAGGGACCGCTTGTGAGGCGGACTTGCGTATGGATGACAGCTTCAACGAGTGAATTTAATCACCAGCGTGGCCACTTCCAGAGACAGCAATGGGAGCACTATGAACTGCCTCGCGGATGCCTTACCATATTAACACTACGTGATACGATCATTCCCCTTGTGCGGGCGAGCTGCATCCTATTAAGAACCGCTTGCGAGGCAGTTGGAGTGGGGGGGGACAACCCCGTTCGAAGTGCCCTCACGTTGATGAGGACCAACTACTTTAAATTAGTATGGGATACATTTTTCGCAGTGGTTTTGAGATTTAAGAAACCCAGGCCATCCTGACGCGCGGTGGACGGCCAAGACACGCCACGAAATCATCAATTCACGACAAGCGGTACGTACTCGCTCGGCACACGACCGACAATGTTAAGGATCACAGCACAAAACGAAAAATAGATTTTCCGGCTTCGCTTGGCGCGAGAAACACGCCAAGAGGACCAACCCACATCCTAGGCCGCACCGAGCCGAAGCCATGGAACCAGAATCAGACGGGTCGTGCGCGATCACCCAGCTATAAATATCAGTAACGACGCAAAATACAACGACCCCCCCCCTCAGGTTCTCCGTCTCGAAAGGGATGCGTGGTCAATGGTCAAATGACTAAGGCAAGCAACAAATGAGTACGACCCCCCCCCCTCAGGTCTATCGCGTCATACGACTACAGCGTGGCACGACACGAGATACCCCCCCCCCGCCGCTCACGCCTGACCCCCTCCCCTCCCCCCTACCCCCCCCCGACCCCAACTCCATCTGTACCTGCACTCTCAGATGCTGGACTTCCTCTTCCGCTCTGGACAGCATCTCCACCGTTCGGCGATCGAAAGTGCCCAGGCCTTCCAGCTGGCCCTTGACGCTCGCGGCCATCTCGTCCGACTCCGCCTGTCGCGCCTCAGCCATCTCCGCTCGCTCCTCGAGTTCCCGCTGGGTGCAGGTAATATATGGTAAGCGAAGGGAAGGTACGGTAGGGTAGGGTAGGGTAGGGTAGGGTAGAGTAAGGTACGGGTAGGGAAGGTAGGGTAAGGTAGCGCAAGGCAAGGCAAGGCAACACAAGGCAACGCGACGCAAGGCAACGCAAGGCAAACCAAGGCAAACCAAGGCAAACCAAGACAAGGCAGGGCGAAGAAGGGGCAAGGCAATATAGAGTGGGCATCGATAAGGGATACAATACGGAGAATGGGGGGACAGGGATAGGGAATAGCGGGCAGAGGACACCACAGGGCATATCACAGGGGATCGGGGAAAAGGGGTGGGGCAGGGGATCGGGGACATCGAATAGTGGATACGGGACAGCAGACAGGGACAGGGTCTACCATAGGGGGTGAAGACAAGGGACAAGGGGCAGAGGACGGATACCAGTCTTCCGCATCTTGAGGTGCCTCCCCCCTCCCTCCCTCCCTCCCTCTCCCCCTCCTATCCCCCTTCCCACCCCACCCCCCCCCGCCGCGCAGTTGTTCGATACCAACAATGGAAAACTCATCCGATAAGCCTATATAACATACCTTGGAGGCCTCGAGGGCAGAACCTCTAGCCGCCGCGGCGGCCAAAGCCGCGTCCCTCCCGCGCAGTAGCCCCATCATGGCCGTGTCTGACAGTCCCGTTGCTTCCAGCTGCCCGCGGAGCCGGCGCACCTCCTCCTTGCCTGCTCGTAGCTTTTCGTGGGGTGGGGTAAGGGTAGCGAGCGGTGGGGTATATAGGGAGGTGGGGTGGGGGTAGGGGGGGGATACGGTGAGGTAGGGAATGCGTGGGGGGGGGGTGCTCATTTTTTGATTGCCTTAGCCACTTGACCATTGACCACGCACCCCTTTCGAGACGGAGTGTGAAGGTGCAGTTTGTGAGGGGTTAGTGTGCAGGTGGAGTTTGGGAGGAGGTGCGGTTTTGGTGGGGGTTGGGGTCAGGATTGGGAGCAAGGGGGTGGGGGTAGAGCGTGGGGTAGGGGACGGAGGGGGGGGTGGGGGTGGTGAGCGGTGGAGTTGGGAATAACGGTAGGAGGTCGGGGGTGGCGGGCAGTGGTGGTGCTTGGAGAGCTAGGAAGCGCTATGTTAGGCAGGCAAACAACTCGGGGCGGAGAAAAGGGAGGTGAGAGTTACCTTTGCCTTCAGGTCTTCCACTAGGGACTCCCCCTGGTTAGCACGCTTCTGCAGGTCCGCCGTCGTCGCCTGCCACTGCTTCAGCTGCTCCGCCTGTGTCGTGCGCTCCTTCTCCAGGGCCTTCGTCTGCAACGGCGAACGGAGAGTAGACAGATGGAGCGACATTTCTATCAGCGAAGCTCTACAGTGCATTCGGTCCAGACGGACAGACAGACAGACAGACATGTGTACACTCAATTGGAGCAGCAGGCAACGGGCAGCGGACAACGGAAGATTTCCCGACACACTGGAGACATGCCCCTCGAAAAACGGAGCCGTGCCGCAGCCCTACCCATCTCGTCACGTGCTCTACTCTACCCTACCCTACTCTACCTTTACCCTACCTTACCCTACCTTACCCTACCCTTACCCTACCTTACCCTACCTTACCCTACCTTACCCTACCCTACCCTACCCTACCCGCAGATCCCTACCCTACCCTACCCTACCCTACCCTACCCCAACACCACCCAGCAATACCCAACCTTACCCTACCCTACTACCCTCCCTTACCCTACCCTACCCTACCCTACCCTACCCTACCCTACCCTACCCTACCCTACCCTACCCTACCCTACCCTACCCTACCCTACCCTACCCTACCCTACCCTACCCTGCCCTACCCTACCCTACCCTACCCTACCCTACCCTACCTTACCCTGCCCTACTCTACCCTACCCTGCCCTACTCTACTCTACTCTACTGTACTCTACCCTACCCTACCCTACCCTACCCTACGATCGTCGCATTCATCGATAAACGTAATTTATATGGTGCAAACAACTTGCGACTTTCTCAAACTTCTGAACGGTACAGAAGACCGGGGCTAAACCAGTAGCCAGATCCACCCCCCCCCTCCCCCCCTTCTCCCCTTCCCCCCGCCCCCGAATGCACACCTCGATGGCCAGACGTTCGCTATCCGACGAGGACGCTCGAGCGAGCTCTTCGGCTTCCCTCCTAGCCTCCTCTGCTCTAGCTAAAGTCTCGCCCTGGTCCTCAAGTCGCGCGACAAGGTTCCTCTCATTCTGCTCAAGCTCCCACACCGTGGCCTGCGCAGGGCCAGAGACACGGAAACAGGGAGAGGGGGGAGAGAGGCGGGAGAGGGGGGGGGGGGGGGGGGGGGGGGGGGGGGGTACTGTAGGTATTTGGGTCATTGGCAACGGGGTTCGAAATATACAAATAAAAAACGAACACGCACACGCACACGCACAACACCCTAAACAACACACGCCAAAAACACGCGAAAACACATCCCATAAACCACGAAAAAACACGTACAACATAAAACACGCAGAACATAAAAACACACAGAACAAAACACACAAAAAATTGGCGAGAAGCTCACATTCATCCGCTCCACCTCGCGCAGCACATCCATCGCCGCCGCGGCAGCCCCGCCCTGCCGAACACCGTCCCCCTCCCCCACCCCCGGCTGCTGTACGTCGAGTATTGAAGCAGTGCGGTTGCTACTTTTAATATTTGCTGAGATTGTATTCCACCGCATACCAGGTACCAGGTAGCAGGTACCAGAGAGCACCAACAACCATCCCCAAGTCCACCACCACCACCGCCACCCCCACCACCACCGCTGCCGCCCCCCGCCCCCCATAGAGGCACAGATACAGACAGGTGTGAAGGAGGGCGGCGGGTGGCACGGTGTCCGCTGCCTCCGCCCGGCATGCGCCCCCACCCCCCGTTCCCGCTGCTGTTGTTGCGCCCCCTAAAGGCGATGCCGCCCTCGCCCGCGCTGGAATCATCCAGGAAAGAGTCGAAAAAGAGGGGCTGAGGCGGGGGGAGCCCCGCTGCCTCCGCGAAGACGGCGATGCCTCCTCGTTCATCGCCAATGCCGCCAGCACCAGCACCACCACCACCACCACCACCACCAACGCCATCCCTATTGTTGTAGGGGGCAAGTCGTGACGGCGACGCTCTTACCTCAGCGCCTCTGCCTCCCCCACCACCACCACAACCGTTACCACCACCACCACCACCACCGCTACCAGCAAGCACATCGTCGCCCCTAAACGACGCAGACACCGAACCGGAGGACAGCCCTACCCGGAACAAACCGCCTCCCGCCGACGGAGCGGAACTCCTCGCCCGCGCACCAACCCCGCCCTCTCCACCACCTCCTCCACCACCACCACCACCACCGACACTGCTACCGTGTCGCGCCTTCCGCTGCGACCGGCGCATGCGCTCGGCCGCGGCGCACAGGAGGTCTTCGGCGCTAAAGGCGTCGTCGACCAGGGAGTCTCGGGAGCGGGATAGGCGATCGTGCGCAGAAGTTAACGCCGCAGCTTTCGCTTCCAGCTCGGAGATGCGCGCTTCTCTCTCCTGTTGGGTGTGTAAAAAGTGTTGGGTGGGATTTTTTCAGAGGGGCGGTTTGGTTTAGAGGGAGGGAGTTGGTGGTGAAGGGGGAGGGGCCGGGGGGGGGGGGGAGGGGGGGGCGAGGAAAGGAAGGGGTCGTCTGGTTTCGGGCCTTAGTCTTACCGGAAATAGACACTTTTCTCACGCTTGGCGCTACTCTTGTTGCTGCATCGTCGTAAAATACAACCGAAAAAATAGAGCGAGGTTCGTACCAAGATTACTGCTACGCTCGAAGGGTTCAGTAGGAGAAAAACATTAAAAACAACAACAAAAAAAACACCAACTATATACACAGGATGGTTACGATCAAATAGAAAGGGATAATACAGACAAAAAAACCGTACTCGCCCCGAAAAAAAGTACACAACCCAAAAAAGTATAATAAACAAAACAAACATTCTAGGACTACTACGTAATCATACCAACTTTACAGGATGATATATTTCTTTCTTACCGGGGGGGGTGCTTAGGGCAAAAAAAACAATCTGGCACGAAATTTTCAGCTGATTTTCTCGACAACAAACCGAGCGACGCGTTTACGGAAAAATTTCGCTGAGATTTTTCCAAAGCCCCCCCCTTTTTCTTGTCCCCCCCCCCCCCCATGTTTTGGAGAAAATCGGCTCTGAACTTCGTTCCAGGGGTTGTGCTATCTTATTATCTTGATTCAAGTTTGCGGTAATTTTGGGAAACAAAACCGGGGACGCGAGAACAATATCCCCGGAATGGGAGAAATCCTGCTAGAAGTACACAGTAGTGAAAGCAAACCAAGGGCACTTGCTGCGCCAGCGACCTACGGCAGCACGGGGAAGTAGGAAGCGGTCAGGGGGAACAGAGCCTACCTTCGCCGCACTAACGTGAGAGTCTCCGGTTGATCACAGCAGAGAGGCCTCATCAATCCCAAAACTACAGACGTACTTGTACTTCGTGCGAGTTAAAAGCGACGACGAAATATTACTGCAGTGGTTTATAGAACAGCGACAACCGCCGTATACCGGTATGCACTGGCTAGACTACTCGGATAGCTTTTTCCGACCTTCACTTCGGCACGTAGCGACCGCTCCCCCTTCTCCGCCTCCCGCGAAGCAAGCGCGGCTTGGTCTTCCGCTGTGGACGCCTTCCCTCGCAACGCCAAAATCTCCTCCTTCGCGCGCCCCTCCCTCTCCCTCGCCTCCGCCAGCTCACGAGACAGAGTTGACATCTGTTACATGGGAACATGGCAATCGGAACCAAATATGGCGTGGGAAACACAGGGGGACACTTGGTTTCAGGGTCCGTCGTAGGTCCTGACTACTATATATATTAAAAAAAAAAAAAAAACAGCTGTGAGATCGAGGATTTCGTCGAAAATCATTTTTGCTAGCTGAGTGTGATACTTCGATCACATACATAGTCTATATATATCGTACTATATATATGTTTTCCCCATCCCATTTATTATTTTTGCCCTCCTTTTCTCTGTGTCTCCCTCTCCCTCGCCTCCGCCAGCTCATGAGACAGATTTTACATCTGTTACGGAGGAACGCAGTAATCAGAGCCAAATAACGCAGTGGGTACCCCGATTTAAGAGACGGCGCCCCAAAACAAGAGCGTTCGGGATACAAGAGCGGTCAAATCGGCATGTATGTCCCGTCTATATACTATGAATATGACGGGGGCCCATAGTAGAAAATAACCAAATATTGTTAGCTTGGAACTGTAATTCCATAAGAAATCACGAAATATCTAGCCCAGCAACCGCTGGCCAGCCACAAAAGCAGCAGCCCTGTCTGTTCGCGTGTTCTACCAGTCTGCCAGCACTGTTCCGTGCTGTACCCACTTGGTATTCCAACTCACACGACCAACCAAACAGTGCCTCGTTGCTGTTCTTTCAGCCACGAATATGAACCAAACGCCTAATTATCTCTAGAACAACAAACATCATATTACTCTTGCATCGGTTCCCGATCTCCAATAATATTCTCCAATATTGTTAGTAAAAATAGGTAAAATGTGTACGTAGGTCTTTGTGTGTACCTTAGGCCCTATTTACTAGCGTTTACTATGGTCCCCCCCCCGCAATAACAGCGATATATTGATATATTGCCCACTACAGATAATAGCAGTGTGTAGTTAAGAGCGCTTGTTTTGGCTTAAGATTGTCACTACTGTATGGGGCGAAAAACGTAGGGGGATACATGGTTTCAGGGTCTGTCAAAAGTTCTCATTGCCATGCCCCCCCGCATGCCCCCCCGCGATGGCAGCATAAATACAGGCATTGGACGAGGAATCGGTGGTAATGGGTCGCGAAAAAACCCCCCGGAAAATGGGGGGGGAATATAGGGGGCGGGGGGGAGGAAGTATCGAGGGCGTGGGGGAGGTGTACTCATTGTCATGCACGGACGTATTCTTATATATGCCCTTGCATCCCTATAATGCCGGGACGGAGCACGTCGTTTTTTTAGCCGACCAGGCAGACATTACTCGCACCAAGCGCGAAGCGCCGTGAGGCGTTGGGCGAGTCGCATGAAGGGTGAGCTGCATCCTACTAAGAACCGCTTGTGAGGCGCGGGGGGGGGGGGGGGGGGGGGGGGGGCGAATGCCAACATCCCAACGCTTCAGCGGCGAACCAACACACCAAGCAACTCCCACAACCCCGTACAGCAGCCAAGACAATTGCTTCGAACAAAAAACAAACACACACACTGGCGAAGACTCATAATCGCGGCCAAAACCCTCTCACCTGCAGGGTCAGCTCTCCGAACCTCGCCCCCTCCTCTCCGACCCGCCTCCTCGCCTCCACCAACTCCGCCCGCACCGAGACCACCTCTTTCCTCGCCGCCTCCGCCTCCCTCTCCGCGGCCCCTTTCCCCTTCTCCGCCCGCTGCAACAATCCCTTGATCATCCCCTCCCTCTCGCACGCCTCGCCCAATCGAAGCCCCAGGCGCCCGGCCTCTTCCCGCAATTCTGCCGCCTCTTTTTCCGAATCGACCGCCCTTTCTTCCGATTCCGCCGCGGAATTTTCCGCGAATTCTCGCAGGCGGCGCTCCTCGCGGGCGCGCTCCCCGGCGTTTTCTTCTGCGGCGGACGCGGCTGCGGCGGTGGCGCGAGACGACTCCAATGCATCTCGGGTTTCCTGGAAGAGGTGGCTTAGGCGGTGGCGCTCCGTGTCCCCCGAGAGCTCCCGCCGTGAAGCCTTGATGGTGTTGGTGGTGGAAATCGTGTTGGTGGTGGTGTTGGTGGTGTTGGTGGCGTTCGGGATGGTGGGGTAGGGGTGGGGGGGGGGTGGGGGGGGGGGGGTGCAAGGGGAGGGAGGGGGAGAGGGGGAGTTGCAGAGGTTGAGGCGACTACAGGACCCTAACCCCTAGATCATGCAGGTTATACGGCTCCCACCCGGCAACATGAGCTAGATCATACAGATCGTACAGATCATACAGGTCGTACAGATCATACAGATCATACATATCGTACAGATCATACAGATCATACAGATCATACTATATATGCCCTGAAAGGTCTAGATCATGAGGCGCGAACCGATGATCTGTCCGAGGTGTGAATCATTTGGAGTTCGTAGAGATGGGAGGGGCTGTGTAGATTTCTGGCCCCGCTTCGACACAAAGGTTGAAACGCACAGGACAGGACACCTACTGTAAGAAGAAAACAGGCTCACAAGAAAGCCACGCTGATGTTTAACGGAAAATAACAAGTTTAAGAGTCGTTATCCTGTTGAAACACACAGGACAGGACACCTACCGTAATAAAAAACAGTTTCACAAGAAAGCCAGGCTGATGTTGAAAACGGAAAGTAATAAATTTGAGAGTCGTTATTTTGAAACTAGGGTAGAAACCACCCTTTCTCAGATAAGAAATCCAGCCTGGGCCAGCTGTCCTGTTTCTTACTAGATGTCCTGCACTGTACATGATTTGAAACACTAATCCTAACCTCAACCCGGACCGCCTGATAACTTTCTCGGAAAATGGCGATTAATTGACGCGTGCTACGATAGGGCATAGTATGCCTTGTAGCACTTTCTTGACCATTTTTTTTTCTGACTGGCTACTAGTATGCCCCTCAACCCAATATCGTCGAAATACCATCGCGCTTGCGTTTTTACAATATGATTCGTGGTATACCATAGAGTTTTGTCACCAAAAAAACATGCGTAACGTCCTAAACCCCTCCTGAAAAAACAAAAGTGACGCGGGAGAGAGCCAGGGCACACCGTTTCGCCACGCCACGCCACCCACCTCCTCCGCTTGCTCCCTCAGCTGCGCGAGCTTTCCCTCCAAGGACTCCTGGCGTGCGCCAAAAGCGGCGCGTATCGCCTGAGAGGCCGACAGGTTTTCCTTCGCTTCCGCCAGAGCTTCCTGCGTGTGTGAGCCAGCCGACGGGAGCGAAAGGGGAACGTTAGAAGGAGGAGTAGGAGGTCACAAGGTCTTACAGCGAGGAGGCTTGTTGAGGGGGGGGGGGGGTGTACTCATGTCGTGCATGGACGTAGTCGTATGAGGGGGGGAGGGTTGACCCACCTCAGCCTCCCGGGTCAAAAGCTTGGCGGCTTCCGCCTCTGCCGTCGCCGTCCCCGCTTGCCGTAAAGCCTCATTTAAACGCTCCTGCAAACCCGCCGCGGCAGATTCGGCCTCCGCAACCTCCGACTCGAAGCGGGCGGCCTGGTGTTGGTTCGCAAAAGGAAACAGAAGTGGTAAATACGTTTTTTATTTTATATTATGTCAGGCGGTTTCGTGTGTTTTGTATTTGTAAAATCAGTACAGATACGTCAATATTTTGTAATCCACAAAAGAGCAAGGGGGCTGTTTTTATTAGGCTGTATTTTTCGCGGACTCGTGTACCTGTAGTTTGCATCAGGAAGGGGGACAGGGGGCAGGGGGTCCCTGGTTG
The DNA here is from genome assembly GCA_008828725.1 of Saccharina japonica. Taxonomy (NCBI): domain Eukaryota; class Phaeophyceae; order Laminariales; family Laminariaceae; genus Saccharina; species Saccharina japonica. The sequence continues at coordinate 248,349 of MEHQ01001439.1, read as the reverse complement.
GAGACGCCGGATCTGAAATACCATGACAAGCGGGCAATTAAAAGTTATGTACTCGTACGGGCCGCTTAATCGGGACGATAATAAAAAATGGGCGACAAGTCGACCTCCCGTGAATTAGGAATGGAAGGAGGACTCTTAATCACACGCGGACAAAATCAGCGTGGTGAACACACAGCCGCATTGTATATGTATACCCATGAAAAACGGCGGCTCCACGAGCTGCATGCAACACAACAACAATACCCCTCCCCCACGACATGAGTACCCCACCCCCTCCCCCCCCCCCTCCCAAACAAAAATAACGTTGCACTAACTGTAAACACCCTGCTATTTACGGGGGACCACAGCAAACAGAACCCACAATGGGCCCAAAAACCAGGTATCCCCCCATACGTAGACTCCCATATTTGGTTCTGATTACTACGACAGCCCCCCCGCAACAATACACTTTGGTGTTCCTATGCTCGTAGAGATGGCCGAGCGTTTGGGTACACTAACCGCGGGAGGGGGGGGAGGGGGGGGGGGGGGGGGGAGGAGGCGTACTTATTCGCCACTCACCTTTATCATTTGGTTAATGAAACCACGCATCCGTTTCGAGGCGGAGCACCGCTCCTACTCCTAATAGAGACACCTCCCACATGTGGGCGGCGCTCACCACCTTTCCCCCCCACAAATTACAGATTTGTTTTTGCCCATCTTATCTCGCTCCTGTTCCGTCTTTCGAGGTCACCGTTTATCTTCCATGACAGAGGGCACGTGTATGGTGCCAACCAACAACCGTGCAAGAACCAAGCCCATCTGACATGAAGTTAAGATCCGTCGAGAGACCACAGCAGGTGTAGAACCGTTGGAAGTGCACCGCGGGGTAGGCAAAAAAGGATTTTGACCCGTGGACCGTTCAACGTTGAACGTTTAACCCTGACATTCACTCCTGAAAAGAAAAAAACATACTAAATCCAAGTGTTTCGCTCCGAAAACGAGGGGTTCACTTATTACGGGAGAACATAGTACTAATAGTACTAATACTAATACCTAGTAATCAGAACCAAATATGGTGTGTACACATTAGGGGGGATGTACGATTTCTGGGGCCATCGTGGGTTCTGATTATATACTATTTATGTTATTGCTACGTATGCCCCTGGTAAACAGTTCCAAAAGGCACTCCGCACCTCTGCCTGTGCGGCGGAAACGACGATATCCCGCACTTCCAGCTCCCGTCCGAGCGACCGAACCTTCTCCTCGAGAGCGTCAGCTCGCTCGGTTTGCTGCTCCGCCAGCCTGTCGGCGGCGAGCACAGCGTCTTCCATGGCGGTCAGCTGACCCTCAAGGCGCGCCTGGTTATAACGTGGGTGGGATACCGATACAAATCGCAAAATAAAAAAAAAGAGTCCAAGACGCGGGGGCGTCAGTTTACAAAAATAGTTGACCGACGGGCGGCGGTTCGAACGAAAAGGGTTGTATGTTGTGACTGCAAGAGACCAAGAGCATTGCCACTGCTCCACTGCCCCCGCCCCTGCCCTATTTTAAAACAAAACGAACCAAAACCAAACCAAAACCTGAAAGAAAAAACAGAAAGACACAACACAACACAACACAACACAAGAAGCTAAAGAACAAACAAGTGAAAATCAAAGCCAAAGAAAAGCGAAACCTCAAGCGAAACCTCAAGCTAAAAAGCTAAAAATACAAAAAGAAAAGCGAAACCTAAAGCGAAACCTCAAGCTAAAAAGCTAAGAATACAACAAAAAATACAATAATAAAATAATAAGGCATTACCTTGAACTCCAGCCTCCCTCGACTCCGCAATCTCCGCTGGCCGCCGCTTACACCGTCCGCTAGCTCCTGCAACAGAACGAGGGTGTTCCAACAACACAGACCGCAACCACGCCAAACGTTTCAGGCGAGATGCGTTGCTGCCTTCGCTCGACCCGTCTGATTGGTGATTTTATGTTATACATGATTTGATTGATGGTTTGATTGATGGTTTGATTGGTGAGTTGGTCGATGATAGGATGGATGCTTTGATTGGGTGATTCGATTTTGATGGTTTTGTTTGATCCTGTGATTGATGAGTTGATTGGTGATTTGATCGATGACTCGATTGATGGCTTTATTGAGATGATATTGATTACGTAGTTGACTGGTTATTTGATTGATGGTTTGATTGGTTGATTAATGATTACGATATCGTTGGTGACTTAATTCATGATTGGGTACTTCGTAGATGATTTGATTGATGAGTTGATTGATATGGTATGGTATGGTATGGTATGTTTTGTTTGATTATTTCATTTTGATTATTTCATTGATAATAATCTGACGATGCTTTGATTCGGGATTTGATTCATCATACAGCACCCGAAACGGGGGTACAGGTCACATGGAGGTTGATCGCCCTCGCCTCCCCACCCCCTTCCACCTCCAACATAAAAAACGCCTACGTACTCGTACCAGCACTGTCGCGTTGTGCCTCTGCGCAATCGGCAAAAAAAAAAATCACCCCCCTCTCCCGTCCCCCGGCCCTGAAAAAACGCCTGTTTCTAATTGTACCATACCTCTGCACGCTCGGCTTCGAGAGCGGCGACAGAAGCTTCGGCTTGCACTTGGGCCAGCCGCCGCGCCAGGCTCGCGACCTTCCTCTCCGCAGCTTCTCGAAGCTGATTGGCCCGGTCTAGGCGAGCCTGCATCTGATGATTGGCCTGCGACTCCTCGACATTTTCCTCCAGAGTGTTCTCGTGGTGTGTTGGGGTGTCTTCCTTCCGTCGCCTGAGGGCAACCTGGGAAAATAAGAATAATAACAAAATAATAATAATTTAAGAAAAATGATAAAATAACATTAATAAGAACAAGGCGGACGGGTTTCCTATAATAAATATTACGGGGGGGGGGGTACTCATGTCGTGCACGGTCATAGTTGTATGACCATAGACCCTCGCATCCCTACAATGTCGGGACGGAGGACGATGGGTATTCACCAACCAGGCAGACATTGCTTTCACCAAGCGCGAAGCGCCGTGAGGTATTGGGGGGGGGGGGGGGCTAGAGTAATCCTGACCCACGATGGACCTTGGATGGACCCAAAAACCATGTATCCCCCTAAGTGTACATACCTGGTATGATAATGTGACACATCCCACGGTATACCGTATATAGGTAGGGGTTGATGCAGTTAGCTTTTGCCTTCTGAGGCAATAGTAGTGACTATCACTGACTATTAGTATACCCCTCAATTGAGCTTGCAACTACCGGTTACTATAATATGATAATTCAACTGTATATATTTACAATATTTACAATACTCGTAGGACTAGCGGGTTGCGCGAAAAACAAACCCGTCGAAGTCAATCATGTGAGGAGCTCAGATAAAATAAGCCACCACCCCTCTAAAGTCTAAAGGTGGCATTACGTATATACTCACCTGCTGTATTTGGTTTTGATTTCTACCTATGATAGATAATTTCCTCCGTGATATTACGGCGGGCCATAGTAAATAGGACAAAATATTGTAAGTAAAAATAGATAAATATATAGGTTTTAGTGTGTACCGTAGGTGTTATTTACTATGGTTCCGTGATAGTAAAACAAAGTGGAGTGAACCGCTATGCATGAATGTTAATAAGGGTTATATCAACCGTAGCTGTTGCGTGGGGTAAACTATTGTTGTGGCTCGTGGTTGACACGGAATCGTCGTTAGGCGCTGTCTGGGTACGTGGGTCTACACAATAGAGACGAGAGGTAAATATCGAGGGTGAACAAAGAGGCTCAGGGAGGGAGAGGAGCAAATTAACACGAGACAGAGAAAACGAGTGAGAGAGACTCGGAGGGAGAGACTCGGAGAGAGAGGCACAAGGAGAGAGAGAGAGAGGGAGACGGAGAAAGGCAAAGGTAGGTCAAAATGAAGAGAGTGAAGAAAACACAGATAGAGACACAGCCAGAGACAGAGACGAACGGCCAGAAGGACACACAAAAATAGGCAAATGGCAGACAGCAAATACGCAGACAAAGGCACACACAGAGACAGACGCCCAGAGACAGAGAGGCCCGCGCCACCACAGTAAATGCCGCTTGTGATTGGCTCCCAGCTCCGGGCGAAAGGCCCCCTTTCACCGGTGCCACGCCTCTCCTCGCCCTCCTGGACGAGGTGTCGGCCATTCCCATTACAGTAGTGTTAAAGGTAGCAATACCTGGACGCTCGTTCAAACACCCCCCTCCCCTTTCCCGCGTCCAACCCCCCCCCTCCCCCCAACCTGCACCCTACCTCCTCTCCCGCAGCGGCCAACCACTCTTCCGCACGCGGGAAGCCTCCATCTCCCGCCTGCTGCGCCGTCCCCTCCACCGCCGCTGCCACCGCCCCCCTCGAAGCACCGAGCGACGCGAGCTGACCCTCCAATCGCGCTAGCTTCGCCTTCGAGGTGGCCGCGTCCTGTTCGGCTTCCGCAAGCCTCCCGCGAAGCGTCTCCACTCGCGATGCTTCGAGGGCCGCTAGGTCTGTGTCGTGCAGTGAGCCCTCCGAGGCTGCTGCTGCTGCTAGCCTGCTCTCCGGTGATTCCGACGCTTCCTGGAGCCGCACCAGCAGGGTGAGCTTCTCGCTCGTCTGCGCGTGCTCCCGTTCAGACTCGGCCAACCTCTCCTCAGACAAGGATAAGTTTCGCTCCACCATTCTGAGGCGTTCCTCTGCCGGGGTTGCCGCGGCTGCCGCCCCCGCCCCCTCCGGCGAGACACGCCCGGCCGCCTCTGCCGCCGCGGCGGCCTGCTGCGCATGTGCCAGCTCCCGCATCAACGAGCCCAACCGCTCGTTCGCTTTCTCGAGCTCTTGTTCCAGCGCCGCCGCCCCGACGTCCGCCTTCATTGAGAGAGGCGGCGCGGTCCCTCCCCCTCCTCCCTCCCCCCCCCCTCTCCCTTCTCCCTCCCGCGAGACAAGCGGTGCCCGCTCGCCCTTCTCACCAGAGCTGTCCGCGGCCGCCGCCAACACTGTCACAAGGCCGTCTTCCGCACGGGTGATCCCGGTTACGCGCGAGGTAGAGCCACCCTCGGGCTTTGCCGCTCCCGCCCCCGACCCCCGCGAGGCGAATACGGGGCTTCTACCGTCGCCATTGCGGCCGAGACCCAGCTGAGATGAACCCGGTTCGGTTGGGGCTACTGAGTCTGCCGGCGCCGCAGGCACCACCGCCGCCGCCGCTTCGGCTTTCGCTGCTGCTGCCGCCACCGCCACCGTCGCTGACAGCCTGTCGTTCCCGGAGGCTAAGTCCGCCCGCGCCTCGTCGAGCTCCCCCCTGGCCACGGCCAGCTCTTTGCTCGCACCCGCCAGGGCCTCCTTCGTCTCCGAGAGGTCCTTCGTCACCTCGGCGAGAGCCTCGCGGGCCTCCGACAGCGCGCGCTTCGTCTCGGCCAGCTCCTCGCGCGCCTGGGACAACGCCTCCCTCGCCCCCGCCAGCTGCTCGCTCATGGCCGCGTGGTCGCGCCGGGAGGCCTCGAGGCGCCGTCCGATCTCTTCCAGGTCGCCGCACGCGTCTTCTAGGTCGTCTTGGGTGGCTGATAGGGCGCCCTCCGCGGCGGCCTTGCCACGCTCCAGCTCCCCGACGCAACCCTAACCGCGCGCGCATGACGAAGGCGGGAGATAGAGGGGGGGTGGGGGGCAGGGCGGGGGGGGGGGGG
>MEHQ01001439.1:197733-242238 GCA_008828725.1 Saccharina japonica | reverse complement strand
GGGGGGGGGGTGGGGGGGGGGGGGGGGGGGGGGGGGGGGGGGGGGGGGGGGGGGGGGGCGTGGGTAGGTCAACGCGACTTTTTTTGTCGGCAGCTCTTGACCCCAGCGGCCCCCCGACGCACTGACGAGGCGGGTGGGACGGACGGAAGCAATTGTTGTGCGTCTGGTATGCGCGGCCGGCGTTTGATCGAGCGACTACGTATGTGTGCGAATATTAATCGTGGCGTGTTGTTGCGTTGCGTGCGACGGCTGACTCAACGTGCCAGATAGGTGAGAAGAGCAGAAGAGGGGGGGGGGGCGGGAATAAATTGGAACGCCTCGCTGGTGAAAAGGAGGAAACCCCTGGGGACTCTACAGCAACACCAACGCAGAGTAGACTCAATAACAAATAGAGTAACCAATTATTTCAGACCCAATAACGAATTTAGTACCCCACCCTCTTCAATTTTCAACGCTGCAAACGTTGTTTGTTCGAGGCGAGCTTCGCTCGATCGCTTGGTCATTCGCTGGACCGATTGGCCGTTCGCTCGATCGCTGGATTGATCGTTCGCTCGATCGCTCTATTTGTCTTTCACTCGATCGATCGTTATCCCGTTCGCTCGCCCGCAATTCGGACAGAGCAACCACGAGGTCCCTCGCCACTAACACACCCCTAGCGCATCACCTGCAGCCGCTCGTTCTCGAGGGTGGTCTCCTCGTGCTCTTGGCGGGCCTTGAGCGTCAGCTCGTCCATGCGATCCATCGCCTGCGCATCAAGCTCCAGCTGGTGTGTTGTCGGCGACGCGCATCAGAGGTACGGCACCATCGGGGGGGGGGGCGGGGTAAGTCAGATCAAAGCGCGTCAGTGGGGCTTTCGGTTATAGGGGCGTGTGTACTCATGTCGTGCATGGCCGTAGTCGTATGACCATAGACCCTCGCATCCCTACGACAATGCCAGGATAAGAAACGTCGGGTTTTCACCGACCAGGCAGACATTGCTTCCCACCAAGCGCGACGCGAAGCGCCGTGAGGTGTTGTTGGGCGAGTGCCATTAAGGGTGAGGTGCATCCGGCTAAGAACCGCTTGTGAGGCGGACTTTTTTTCATTGGATGACAGCGTCGGATTCATTGATCTGGGGGGGGGGGGCAGGCCAAGACGCGTCGGTGGGCCCAGCGTTAACCTTGAAGCGTCCTGTTTCTTGTCTCATTTTTATCTACCATCATCGCGAGTGGGGCGCAGAAGAGCACCAACCCTATACACGTAGTGCGGAAAAAAAAGCTACCAAGTACGGTAAAACAGTGCGGTAGGGGCGCAGAAGGCCACCGACCCCATATAGTGCGGTCAAAAGAACCACCAGGGACGTCAGGCACTACAATGTGGTTGGGGCGCAGAAGGCCATCAACCCCATATAGTGCGGTAAAAAGAGCTACCATATATGCTGCTGTAGTGCAGTGCGGTAGGGGCGCAGAAAGGCACCAACCCCGTATAGTCCGGTAAAAATAACTACCAGGCACGAGGTATGCTTATAGTGCGTTAGGGGCGCAGAAGGGCACTGGCCCCATATAGCGTGGTGAAAGGAGCTACCAGCTATGCCACTGCAGTGCGGTAGGGGAGGTATATCGAGGCCCGAACGATTTTATGCTGACGGAGGCTCCACCACCCCCCCCCCGCCTCCCTCTCCCAACTGGTCTGTCCTATATATGAAAAAAAGTAATTAGCGCCCTAACGTTGGAGGTGTCCCACTATTAATAGGAGGAGGAACGGTGCTCCGTCTTGAAAGGGATGCGGGGTCATTGCTTAAATTACTAAGGCAAACAACAAACAAGTACGTACGCCTGCCCCCCCCCCCCGGAAACAGCGACAGACCTGCTCGTCCATGGCGGCTCGCATGCGCGCGTAGCGCGACTCCGCCTCCTCCCGCAAAGACCGCTCTCGTACGAACGCTTCCCTTCCTTTCGCAACCACCTCAGAGAAAGACGGCGTCGGGGATGCCGACTGCGGCTGTCGCCGCGACTGCTGTTGCTGCTGTTGCTGCTGTTGCTGCAGTTGCTGCTGTTGCTGCTGAGGGTGTTCGTGTTGAGGTGGGGGCGAGTAAGTGCGAGTACCGTTAGAAAAGGGGAAACAGTACCGACAACAACAAACAGACCAACAGCAGCAACAACAACCGCAACCGACAAAAATTGAGACCGGAAACAACAACAGCAACAACAACAATGACAACAACCAACACACCCAGCTGTACGTGAGATACACGAGAGCGCCTGCAAAAGCAAACCACCTACTCCCCTACCCCCCCCCCCCCACACACATCTACCGTCGAGACAAAACACCGTCTCCACATAAAAACGCTTCGCTTCATAGAAAACCTCACCTGGTGGTAACCCTGCAGCAGCTCTTCCGTCTCCCGACGGGCGTCCTCCAGCCTCTGCCGCAAAAGCTCGCGCTCCGCACCCGCTTCTCTAAGCAGCCGACGCGCGGCCACCAGCTCCCTGTCCGCTTCGCGAAGACGGGCACCAATCCCCTGGAAAGGCGCAGAATGGGAGGCGGCATGGTGGAGTGCGTCGTGGGAGGTGGGGAGCTCGCAAGGCGTGTCGAAAAATAGGGGCAGGAGAACGCGCAGACTCACTCGCTCCCACTGCCACCCATCCACCCACCTCCCAGCCCCGCCCGGCCCCTTTCCTATCCCTCCACAGTTACAGTAACATACTGTTAAAAATGTCCCACATTAATTCCAAGTATTTTGTCCCCAAGAAATGGTTGCAGTTCTTAACCCATTCAGAACTGAGCAACTTATCCTACACTTATTCCAAGTAGTTTGTACCCAAATACGTGGGACCCGTTCGTAAGGGGTTAAGGGGGGCAAATATGATGACACGAAACCTTCCACTTAAGGGTCAAATACGTGGGACCCGTTCGTAAGGGGTTAAGGGGGGCAAATATGATGACACGAAACCTTCCACGTAAGGGTGGGTCACCGTTACGCAATGCGTTGCACAGTACGTAGAGCGTGCGGCCGAAAAAAAAAAAGGGCGGTCGATGCCGAGAACACCTCCATGAAGAAGAACTGCTTATATGAAGAGCACAGACACATAGTTGACGGGTTTCCGTTGTATTCTATGAGGTGTTATCGTTGGACGTACGTATAAGTCGTCAATGTGATGGGCGCTGTGGCGCTGCAAGCTACGAAGCTGTTCCTACTGGTGTAGGCCGAACATATTAGGTGCAACCCAATGCTGCGAAGACTTGCTTGTGCTAAAACAAAACAAAAAAAATATCAAGTGCTGATATTAACCCCATTTATAACTCTACACACGTTTCGCGGACAAACCATTACTGATCAACGGTCGGACTTAAGAGTTGGATGCTTTTCGAAGTAGCAACAGGGGGATATTTTGTAAACGGTACCACAGGTAAATAAACCGTGCACTTCGAAGCGCCGCACCTCTCTCTGCCCGTCGCGCTCCCTCAGCTCCGCGAACGCCCCCTCCATCTTCAACTCCGCTCTCTCCCGCGCCGACTCTGCCACCTCCACCGCCGCCCCGAGCACCTCTTCCCTCCTCCTCGAGGCCTCAGTATCTCTAGCCAAGGTCGTCTCCATCTCCTCCCGCTGGCTCGACTCCACCAAAAGCCGCGCCTCGGCGTCGCTGAGGGCGAGGCCGGCTTTGTCCAAGCGCCGGGCAAGCTCTTCCTCCCTTCCCCTCGCGGCCTTAGCATTTGCTTCGCCGGCCGCTCTGAAAACCGCCTCAACTTCCACCCGCGCAGTCTGCGACCCACCCCGACACCGAGAACAAGGTTTCGGAGGACGAAGAGGTGAGGGGTGGGGGTGTGGGGGGTACTCACGTCAGAGAAAGGGATTTCGTGCCCGGAGATTTCTGATATGTCAAACTTTTAGGTTGGATTTTTTTATTGGTGGATTATTCCTTGGTCGACATTTATTTGTCGTCATCCGGAATCGTGACGTCACTTGTCGGGGAGAAAAAAAAGAAAAAAAATGGATAATTGGCCGTAGTAAGTACATCCACCCGGGGGCTATGTACCCTCGGTAACGCGCGATGCGAGCAAAAAAAAACACACACACACACAAAACACAACCACGAAGAAAGCACAATACCTACACCATAAAGAACACTCCGAAAACACACCGGAAGAGGAGAAACAAATGCTGGACACAAGACACATGCTAAAGGTAGAAGAGGTGCACCAACTTTTTTTTTTCTGAGATTCCTTACTTGAGGAGCTGTGTACTAATAGTAAGTCGTTAGTACTCTATACTCATAGTAAGTCATTAGACTCTATGCTACTAATAACTCATTAGTACTCTATACTAATAGTACGCCAAGAAATGATTTGCAACAAATAAAAGTGCACCCCGATGAACAATTCCATGGTATGGCCCAGGTATACGCAAAAAAAAAATGAAAAAAAAAGGATAGCCTTTCGACGAATTTGGGTTAAGGAGGCCCGTTATTAAAAAAATAAGTCCAAGTATTTGCCTTATAAGGCAAAAAAAAGTGTTATATACCCCTATCGTAGCACGGGTCACTAATCCACGCGAGCGGCGCACCTGAACCCGGTCCTCCGTCGACGAAAGCAACGCCCGCTTCTCCTCTTCCTTAGCCTCCGCATCCGCCGCCGCCCCCGCCGCTGCCGCCGCCGCCGCCTTCCCAGCGGCGTCCACCGCACCCTTAAGCTCGTCCGTCAGCTGCGCAACCCTCGCCGACGCACGAGCCCCGGCCTCCCGCTCCACCCTTAGCTCCCCCTCCAAGGCCTGGGACGACTCCACTGCTGCCCGCAGGTCGGCACGCGCCTCGTCGCGCTCCAGCTCGACCTCGGCAGTCATTGCCTTCGCCGCCGCCGCGGCTCGCCCCCTGGTCTCCGAGAGCGAGATGGCGTGCGCCTCGGCCTGTCGGGACGCCTCCAGCTCCTCGGAATTTCGCTGCAATTCTTTCCCGGCGGCGATCCTCAGGGTCGCGGCTTGCGACTCCGACTCGGCCCGCTCGGCCACAAGGGCCGCCGCGAGTTCCGATTCGCGCCGGCCCGACTCCGCCAGCTCCGCCCTGAGCGCGTCGGCGAGAGCCGTCGCCTTTTGCGAGTCGCTCCTCGCCGCCTCCCGCCGCGCCTCCTCCGACAGACGCGCCTCTTCGCGGAGGGTTTCTAGGAGGCGTTCGAGTTCATGTTTTTCTTTCTCCAGGGCCTTCGCGCGGCCTGCCTCGTCGCGCCCGCGCTCCTCGGCTTCCCTCGCCGCGCGCGTGAGCTCCCCCTCTGTGGCTCTCGCCGCCTGGAGCACTGCCACAGACCGCCTGACCTCCTCCTGGTGGCTTGTCTCGGCGAGGGACAGCCGCGACAGCAGGCGGGCGGCCTCCGCCAACGCCACCGCCAGTTCCGACGCGAGCCCATCCGCGCGGCTCGTGGACAGGCCGAGGGCATCGCGGGCGGACGACAGCCGAGCCGCCATCCCGGCGAGCACGGCCTCGGCCTTGCTCCGCGCTTCCCGAGCCATCCTCTCCGAGTCGGAGAGAGCTTCCTGCAGCGCCTGCGTATGCGCGACGGCCTCTTCGTGGGCGTGACCGATCTCCCGGCGCGCCGACCCCGTTGCCGCCGCCGCCGTCGCTGCTACCGCCGCCCAATCGCGCTCCGGGGCTCCCACTTGCCCAGACACCGGAGGCATCGCAGCCGCACGGCGAGCCTCTGAGCCGGCCTCGTCCCGCGCAGGCCCGAGACTTGGCGCCCCTACAAGCAGAGGCTTGATCCTGGCGGCCGTGGCCGCCGCGGAAGCCACCATCGTGGCTGCCGCCCCCGCGAGTCCTCCTGTCTCTGCGGACACTCCCGTCGCCTCCGTGAGGGTGGCATTCTCTCGGGCTTCTGCCCCTTCCAGCACTTCGCGAAGCTCTACCAACTCCCAGACGGTAGCCTCGGCCTGCCTCGACGCCTCACCGAGCCGGGCGTTCACCTCCCCGGCGGCCCGCGCCGCCTCGGCGAGCGCTTCGCTGCCGGCGGCAATCACGCCCTCCATCTGCTCCTGATGCGCGGCGGAAATACGGGCAGACTGCGACCGGAATTCGGTCTCCATCGTTTCGATCGTCAGGCGAAGGCTTTCTTCCTTAGCCTGCGCCGCGGCTTTGGCCTCCGCCAGGCTCGCGTCGGCTTCGTCGAGGGAAACTCGTAGGCGGTGCACCCCCGCCGCCGCCGCCTCGCGAGCCGAACGCTCGGCCTCTCTGGCCACCGCCTCCACGCGCTCGAAAGCCTCCGTGTGCGCGGCACCTTGCGCGGCCGCGCTGGAGCGGTGCGCGGAGAGGGTGGCCTTGGAATGAGCCAGCTCGTCCTTAAGCTCGTCCAGCTCGAGCTTGAGCCGGGTGACCTCGGACGCCGCGGCACGCTCGGCTCCCTCCGCCGCTCGCAACGCTTCAAGGGCGGCGGACAATTCCCCGCTTACCTTCTCCCCTCGGACTTGCGCCTCTTGCAGGTCAGCTTGGACCCGCGCCACGTCTTTCGCAGCAACTGCTGCCGCGGCCGCCGCGGCCGCTGCCGCCGCCGTCACCGCCTCGTCCAGCTCGAGCTTGAGCCGGGCCACCTCGGTCGCCGCGGTGCGCTCGGCTCCCTCCGCCGCTCGCAACGCTTCAAGGGCGGCGGACAATTCCCCGCTTACCTTATCCCCTCGGACTTGCGCCTCCTGCAGGTCAGCTTGGAACCGCGCGGCGTCTTTCGCAGCAGCTGCTGCCGCAGCCGCCGTCACCGCCGCCGTCTTCACGTTGTCCCGGGCGACAGCTTCGGCACCGGCCTTCGCCGCTTCCTCCTTCCCGTCACGCTCGGCCTTAAGCTTGGCCAGCAGGCGTGCGGTTTCCGCACGGTCCGACTCTCGCGCCCTCTCGTGCCGCGCCTCCGCCGCCACCCTCTTCTCGTCGGCCTCCGCAAGAGCTTCCGCGCGGCGTTCCAGGTCTCTTTCCGCCGCATCCAGAAGGGTGCGCAGGCCCTCCTCCGTGGCTTCGGCGCTCCTCGCCGCCTCGGCTAAGCCTGTCTCGGCCTCCACCACGGCCTGCTTCAGGCGGCTTATTTCCGCTGCTGCCGCCTCGCGCGCCGTGGCTTCCGCCCTGTCGGCCGTCTCTCTGGCTAGATCGACGGCGGCCGTCTGCGCGGCGCTAACCGCGGCCGCGCTTGCAGCTTGCGCGGAGAGAGCAGCCTTCGCTTCCACCAGGTCCTCCTTGACCGTTGCCAGCTCCGCCTCGCGCGCGGCAGTTGCAGCTGCCGCCTCCACCGCGTTGGCGCGCTCCATCTCCCCGGCCGCCCGCACCCCGTCCTGCAACTCGGCTAGCCGTTGCTGCGCCGTCTCAGCCGTTGCGGTGGCCACTTCCAACATCTCCCGGAGTCTATCGGACTCTCCCGTTCTCGCAGCCTCCACCTCTCGTGCGCGGGCTTCAGCGGCCGCCATCGCACTGGCGTCCGCGCGAGCTTCTGCTTCTTCTAGACGGGCTCTCAGCTCCGCCTCCACCCGTGCATGTTCTATCCGAGCCGCCTGCAATGAAGCTTCCGCGTCCTCCGCTATTCCCACTTGCGCTTCCACAGCAGCGGCCGCCGAAGCCGACGCAGCTGCCGCAGCCGCTGCTGACGCTGCTAAGGCGTCCGCCCGAGATTCGAGCTCAGCACGGGTGCTAGCGAGAGCCCCCTCGGCGGCCTCCGCGCGCTCCGTCACCTCCGTCGCCTGGCGTTGCAGGGCGGACAACGATGCGCCCGCGCGCTGAGACCCGGCCTCCGCCCACGCGCGGACAGCCGCGAGGTCCGCCTCCGTTGCCTCACCCTTAACCCTCGCCGCGCTCAGCTTGGCCGCGGCGTCACCCGCCTCCGCCCGCGCTAGTTTCGCTTGCCCCTCCGCCCTCTCGGCCCGACGCGCCTCATCGCTGGCCTGTCGTCGAGCGGCGGTAACGTCCTCCGCGGCGGCCGTCCTCGCAGCGGCCACCGCGGGTGCCACCGCAGCCTCGGCCGTCGCGGCTCTTTGCAACGCCGCCGCGCGAGCATCTCGCGCCTCTGCCAAGGCTGACACCGCCTCCTCCAGCTCTTTGGAAGCCGCGCTTTGGGCCGCCGCAATCTGCGCTTCCCTCTCCCCCACGGCCGCCGCGCTTGCCGCTTCTTCTCGCGCCAGCCGGCCTTCTAGGCGCGACACGACCGACCGGAGGCGGTCCACCTCCGCCTCCGCCTCCCGAAGCCGCGCCTCAGCGGCGCTCGCCCTGCCCTCGGCCTCGCGAGCCCGAGACACACCCCCGTCCCCCAGAACGCGCGACGATTCTGCCTCTTGCAACGCCCTGCTCAGCTTCCTCTCGGCGGCAGACACGCGCGCGCGCAGCTCCGCCGCCTCCGCGTGACTCTTGGCGACCTCGGCGGACGACTCCGCCGCCCGTTCGCTCGCGCACACCGACTTAGCCCTAGCCGTCGCCAGCTCCTCGTGCGCCGCGTCCAGGCGTTCCTCGAGGTCCCGCTCCGCCTGCCTCCAGACGCCCTCACCCTTCTCCAGCCCCACCGTTGCCGCGGCTGCGGCTGCAGGCCCCGTCTGGGCGGTGGCTTGCAAGCGCCCCTGCTTCCCCCTGAGAGCGGCCTCGAGCTCCCCGGCAAGCGAGACCGCCCGCGACTCGGCGTCCTCTAGCCGACGCTGCAGTCCGGTCTGCGCGCGGATTGCTTCCGCCGTCGTCGCTCGACCGGTCGCCTCCGCCCGAGCTTGCGCAGCGACGGTCTCACGAGCGCGCTCCTCAAGTTTAACCTCCGCGGCATCCAGCAACGCCCGGAGGTCCTGAGAGGCAGCGGTCAGGCTTTCTATCCTTGCCCGAGCTTCTGCCAGCTCCAAGTCGGCCGCGTCGGCCCTCTTCCGAGCTGCCGCCATCTCCTCGCCGTGTGTTTGACAAGCGGATTGTAGCTGTGCCAGGGAAGCCTCTGCTTCGCGAACCCGCTGCTCCGCCGACGACTCCGACCGCGTGACGGCGGTAGTCGCCACCGCGGTAGTCGCGGCTGCCGATCCGCTGACCCCATCAGAGCCCGTGGGCGTGTCAGCGGGCGCAGGGGGCTCCCCACCGTAGCGTGCGCCCTGCCACTGCTGCTGAGGCTGGTGCTGCTGATGCGGCGGCTGCTGCTGCTGCAGAAGCCTCGATCTCAACGCCGTCAGCTCTCTCTCCAAGGCTACCTTCCGATCACTCTCAAAGGCTAGCTCGTCCCGAGCGTCGGCAAGGGCGGACGACCACCTCTCCTTGTCGGCGGATGCCTCGCGCGCCGCATGGTCTAGCCGCGCCGTAAGCGCTGCAACTGTCCCCCTCAGCTCCTCCGCCTGAACGGCGCTGGCAGCCGCCCCCTCGGTAGTCGACGCCACAAAGACACCCGCGCCGTGACCGTCACCCGCGGTACTGCCACCGCCGCCACTACCACCGCCGCCGGCGCTAACCAAGCTCGACACGCCTGGCGCTTGCGCAAACACTGCGACGTCACCCGGCGCGGCGGCGGCGGTTGCTCCTGTAGACACGCCTTTGCCGCCGGAAACCTCGCCCTCGACTTTACGGGCCATGGCGGCGGCTCTACCCTCCGACGCCGTTGCCCTTGCCTCCGCGACCGCCAGTTGTTCCCGCAAAACTTCCACCTGCCGCCTCATGCCCTCGAGCAGCTCGGCAGCCTCTAGCCCAGGAGCTGACGACGGACGCGAGATATTCTCTCCGGCCGGTTCGTCTCCGATTGCCTGCTGCATGCGAAGAGAAAAAGCGAGAACAAAATTGACGAAGGGTTGAAAGCGCCCCGTTGGAAACGGCATGCAACACGTTTCGGGTAAGCTATTGGGAGATTTTGTGATATATTTTTGCAGTGGGAATCAATGGTTGAGGTCGCAGGAAGAGGCGGGCGGGACGAGAGGGCCAAACACATTCCTCCTCCTCCTTTGGCATAGGGAAGCCGATGATTGTGCTGCGCGCGCGCATTAGCCAATGCGGTGAAATTGTGGCGAAGCAGTCGTTTCGATTTGGTAACGTTGCCGCGCTTATTAAATGCGTGATCGGCGGCAGAGAACAAATGGCGGGTATGGGGGCGGTGGGGGTGAAATGCCGCCGTGGGCGCGGACAAACCGTTACAGCACAAAAACACAAAAACACAAAAACGGTCGGAAACAAAAAAAAATGCTACTCGTACCTACTGCACTGTAAGCAGTACGAAGTACTTAATATTTAATAGAGGGCAAATAAACTTACTTCGTGTACAAATGGAATACAACCACAACCAGAACAAGAACAATATCAAAACATAAACATGTCTTACGAACAAAGGAGAAGCGACCAGGGGAGTTCGAAATAGAGAGTCTACAACACAGTAGAGCTTGAATACTAGAGGGCGACTAGCAGAGCTCGAATACCAGAGAGCCTTCCTCGTAAATCGGAGAAACGATCAAAGGAGCACCAGCAAAACAATATATGGAAAAACAACACCTGTAAAAAAATAAAAAGACGACACTATGTACGCGCTCGTCACCTGGTCGGCATTCGAGTTCCATCCGGCAGAGCCGCTATTACTATTAACAGTAAGAGAACCAGATGTGTCTGGCTGCCGGCTGCTCTCTCGCGTCTCGGACATCGACTGAGGCAGGAAGGAAGGCAGGAGAGAAGGAAGAGGCGGAAGCACAGGGTTGACCAACACTAATGATCGGAATTCTGAATGGAGGAAGGACCCTTGTCCGCTATCAAGGGCTCACCCTTCCGCGCGGGGTAGGGCTTTCAGGCAATATTCTACCATGGAAATGTGAACGAGGGTGAGCGCTTCTCTTGTAAGCTGCCTCACGGACCGAAAGCAGGCCGAACGACAAGGAAACCCAACAAAATCAACATGAGAAACACAGTTTTTTTAATGACCAAATGTATCGTTGTCACCGAATCATCGAAGACGCGGGCAAACGCAACGAAACGGGCCGTAACGAAACCCAACCCAAGAAGACGACGGCGACAATGACGACGACACAACCCCGAGAAAGTGCGATAGCGCACGACGAAATCATTCGGAACAGACGCCTGGCTCCCCGCCCCTCCAACTCACCCCGCCCCACCCCACCCTACCGCACCCGACCCCGCTCCACTTCTGCTTTACCCCCACCCCCCCTGCCCTCACCCGAACCCTGATCTGAAGCTTCTGGTTCTTGACCTCGGCCTCCTCCGCCTCGACCGCTGTCTCCGCCAGGCGGCGGGACAGGTTGGCGCGGTCCCGAGCCGCCTCCGACACGCGAGCCTCGATGGCGCCCAGCCTCTGCTGGAGGTGGGACCGCTCCGCCTGGGGAGGGTGGCGCGGACGCGCGTCGGCCACGGCCATGCGTGTCAGAACGGGGAAGGAAGGAAAACACGCATGCATGACCGCAGCACATTATGTAGCAGGAGTACGTCGTTCGCAAAACAGAGGAACCGCCAACAGGCAGTACTCATGTCATGCATGGCCGTAGTCGCAAGACCGGGAGGGGGGGGGGGTAGAGGTAAGAGGTGGAGGACAGGGGTAGGTGGGGGGTAGGGTGAGGGGAGGGGAGTGGGGGGGGGTTAGAGTAAGGGGTGGAGGGTGGGGGGGGAGGAGGTAGCCCGGGTCCTGAGCGCCAAGCTAGATCAGTTGTATATGGGGAGTTCCCAAAGGAGGGGTCCCGTGTTACAAGGCAACGGAATGGGGAGGGGAGAGGGGCGTGCTTGGGTTGCTCCCGCGATCGAATGCTGACAAACTCCCCACCCGAAGCGGCACTAATCCCGCCGCACACATCGAGCGAACGACCGCTTCGACGCCGCGCTCCCAATACAGAGCGCCGTTCCAAGCAACATGAACTTCAACTCGCACCCTCTCCCATCCCCCCTCGGGTGTACGTAACCGCGGCCATTGTTTTTCCCACCCGAAGCGGCACTAATCCCGCCGCACATATCGAGCGAACGGCCGCTTTGACGCCGCGCTCCCAATACAGAGCGCCGCCACAAGCAACAGGAACTTCAACTCGCCCCTTCTCCCATCTCCCCTCGGGTGTACGTAACCACGGCCATTTGGCACCAGGGCTGCCGTAAAGTCGAAATCATTTCTTAGCCTCCTTGCGGTAGCCACCCCACGGCTACTGAGACCAAGGGCGCCTACTCCCCCCACCCAATCACCTCCAACCTCTAAACACACACGAATATTTGGTGTCGTTTACATGCCCCGTACAACGAGACCCGTCCTATTCGTTCCTTGTAAACTGTAGACTAGTAGTCTTATTCAACTGCAGGGAAGACAGGGAGATGGCAGGAAGAGCGTCCTCGACGGCTACCACCTGCCACAGCTGACATTGCTGACAGCACAGAGCCAGCGTCAAAGGGGAATATTTTACTGGTAATAAAATAGGGATCCCGTGTGAACTACGCCTCACGCTTTGTTACAAAACCTCCTGCATTCCGAAGCTGCGCATGCCGGGTGAACCCCGCGCGAGTCTCACATTGCCGGTAAAACGCTAGTGTCAAAAATCGCCCCTCTCAGCCCAGGATGGACAGTACGCCCATTACAATGGAAACCCCCCCTTAATATCTACGTGGAACACAGGATTGACAGTGTCCCATTTCAATGGACCCCCCCTCCCCCCCCTTCATCACCTCAACGCTTTGCAGCTTCTTCCGTGTGTCGCGCAGCTCCTCGGCCGTCTCCACGCTGTCCTTGCCGGCGCGCTCTTCCGCCGTTCGAGCAAGCTTTCCCACCGCGGACGCTTCACCGAGGGCCTGAAAGGTTGTGCAGGGGGCAGGGCGAAATACGCCGGTTAACGTTAGGCGCTGAAGACCTAGAGGGGGGGGGGGGGGGGGGGTGTGTGCTCATGCCATGTATGGCCGTAGTTGTATGCCCATAGACCTTCGCATCCCTACAATGCCGGGACGGAGCACGTCGGGTTTTCACCGACCATGCCGACATTGCTCGCACCACGCGCGCGGACCGCCGTGAGGTGTTGGGCGAGTCGCATGAAGGATGGTCTACATCCTCCTAACAACCGCTCGTGAGGCAGTCTTTCTTGCATTGGACGACAGCGTCGAGATAATTGAGAAGGGGGAAGGGCTACCGCTAACGCACGAGACGCCCTAGCGGCCCCGTTACAACTGATCCGCGGTGCGGGCGAGGCCGGGATGGTTATGATGGTCATCATGATGACGATGACTTTGATGACTGCGGTGTTCTTGCATTACCTCCTTTCGGTAAAACCTAGCCCGTTAGTCACAAAACAGGCAAAACAAAAAAAACGTCTCGGTGGAAGAAAACAAAAAAGTTAAAAAAAATAGTAGGTGCACCGCGGAGAGATCAGCCCCCCATTCAAAAAGCCTTTTCCTATTGGAAAACTTGTTATCATCTACTTCCAAGTAACGTCGTCCCCAAAAACGTCGGTGCAAATCTAAAGGGGCTTTATTAAACTCTATGCCGCCGCTGAAACATGTCCTGCCGGTCTAATTCCAAGACATTTTGTCCCTTACGGGTAGATGCAGTTCTGGGACTTGGGAGGCGAACAGGGAGGGCAAAAATCACGCGTACAGCATTGTACCATACGTAATACTATGAATAGTTCCTACTTAGCAACCCAGCACAAACACTTATGCTGCTGGGACAGGAGATAGCGGTTACAGTACCGAATTACTACGCTATTCAGCTGCATCATATTGTGTAGCCAGCTTGAGCTCTGTCACAGCCTACTAATAGAGTGATGCTGCACCGTGTTATTGATTACCCAAAGACTAAAAAACGGGGGGGGGGGAGAGACGCCGGTTTCCCCGCATCACCTGGGCAAGGCGTGCTTGCAGCGTCTCGTTTTCCGAGCGCATCGCTTGGACCGCCGCCGCCGCCTCCGCCGTGTGCGCACCCCCTTCCTGCAGCTGAGCAAGGACCTGCCCAACAAGTACGAGTTGGCACCGCGGTAACGCAGACTACCGTTACACTTCAAGCGTAACAACCGAAGTTGGTACCGCCATCATGCAGACGGCCGTTACACCTCAAACGTAACAAACGATTTTCGCGCCGCCGAAATGAAGACGGCCGTTACACTCCAAGCGTGACAAACGAATTTAGCGCCACCGTAATGTAGACGGCCGTTGCACCTCAAGCATAAACAAGCGAATTAGGCACCACCGTAATGCAAGACGGCCGATACACCTCAAGCGCAACACTGCGGTGATGCAGACGGCCGCTACACCTGCTTGAGCTCCTCGATCTCATCGCTTCGCTCCTCAATTCCTCCAGAACTGCACCCGCATTTGTTTTCAGACAAAACTACTTGGAATCAGCGCGGGATCATGTCCCAATCGTAAAAGGAACCCGCTTAGAACTGCACCTACATCGTGGGGATACAAACTACTAGTAGTTGGAATTAGTGGGGGTCGCATTTTTTTCAGTAGTACCTGGTATATACAACCACAGCGGTAGTGTCTGCAAGGTATTTTGTACTGGGGTACCTGGTTGAGTTCCTCAATCTCCTCGCTCCGCTCCTTAAGCTCCCGGACGTAGCCGGCGTCCCTCGACCGCAGTTCCCGAAGCTGAAGCCGCTCCGCCGCACGCCCCGACCTCTCTTCCGCGAGTCTCTCCTCCCTAAAAAACGCCGCCCGGAAAAAATAAAGAAAGATAGAAAGGTTAGCTCTCGCTACAAGGAACTCTCGCAGGCGTAACCAACCCTATATATGCGTACGGTTTTGTGCGCTGGTGGGAGGCAACCAATCAACATATATATATATACCTCGAAGTATATATATATTCCGGGTAATTCCACCTACGCGATCAACCAAACAACGGCTACCTGGCGGTCAATTCTCAAACCAAGCACACAGAATATGGACCAAAGCGCCTAATTCTCTCTACAGCAGTAAATCACATCGAAGTATTCTCGAAACGGTTCCCGATCTCTAATAATCTTCTCCCTTTTTTTTTCCGGAGACAAAATTTTCCGAGATTTTTCGTCAGACGGCGCGGATTTCTAGCTCCAGATTATTTTACGTACTCTGTATATAGCTGTATAGGATCTCCAACGGCTTCACCCAGCTCAAAAGTAAGGCATGCCCTCGAAGGCATGCCCTATACTTCAGGCGGCCGTGTAAAATGAGGAACTCGCTTCGACCTTAAAGAAAGTAAAAATAAACGAAACGGCAAAAAAGACGGGGCAATCGTCGAATCGCGGGGTGACTACAGCCCAATCAGAACGCGCAAAAGTAAGGGCGGGGGGTATCGTCGTATCGCGGGGTAACTACGGCCCAATCAGAACGCGCAAAATCAAGGGTGGGGAGGGGCATCGTCGCACCGCGGGGCAACTACAGACCAATCAGAACGCGCAAACACAAGGGCGGGGCCACTATCGCATATCGGGGCAACCACAGACCAATCAGAACGCGAGAACTACTCGTTTACTGGAGATTTTCTCGGGGACAGGGGAGGGGGGAGGGGGGAAGATTTGAGCCCCTACGAGTACAGTAGTAGTGGGCCATGACACGGAGGAGCCGAAATGCAATCGGCCGCGCTGGCTCGGAAATTGGACGGTGTCGCTATTTTTTTCACCCAATCAGCTTGCGGCCGGTATAATATCGACCCGTTGGCCCTCTCTACGGCGATATTGCCGGCAAACGAGGCATCGAAGTAGAGGAGGCGTTGGAACGCGGGGGGGGAGGGGTGCTCTGCCGATCGATCGGACAAAGTACTTGAAGAAAGGTGGCCATCCTTTCCTTGAGGTAATGCTCACGCCTCGACCTTCATTGCCCCCACGGGCCCGCACTGCATAGCACCGCATCGCAGGATCAACAACAAAAAATAAGGCGGCAAGGAAACCAAGGACTTCCGTGCGCCCTTACTTGGCAACCAACCACGGCAATGAAAACTACCGACAGCGACGACGATGACAGCAATAACGGCGACAACAGCAACAACACACCACCGCCACGACCACCACCACCACCACCCACAGCAACAAAAACGACACTAACAACAGAAACAACAGCGCCACCACCATCAAAATACCAACAGCAACATTTCCACCAAAACCTACATCATGCTCCATCCACCAATGCCCCGTTTCACATCAACACTCGTAAACAACCAGAGGAAGCACGAAACAAGCCCACCTCTCCGCCAGCAAGGTCCCCTGCTCCCTCAACAGGTCCTGCAGTCCCGCCGCACGCGCGGACCGTTCCCGAGCACGTTCCGCGGCGTCGACCTCGGTCTCCTCCAGGCTCTTGCGGGTAGCCTCCAGCGTCTCTCGCGCTTTGTCCGCCTCTCTCGATCGCAGTTCCTCGGAATGGCGCAGTTTTTCTAAAGACTGTTCCAGGCGTTCTTCGGCGTCTCGAAGGGTAACTTTCAGGCCGTCGCTTTCGGCGGAGATTTCTTCCAGTCGTGTTTCTAGTGATCCGAGCTCCTACGGATACATTGGAAATTTCCGTCGAGAATAGACCAGTAAGAAAAAAAACGCGGCCAAAATTGGAGGGGGCACGGGGAAGGGAGAGGGGGGAGAGGGGGGGTGGGGGGGGGGGGGGGGGGGGGGGGATTTCGTCATTGCGACTCACGCAACGATACCGTGGACCTTTTTTTTTGTTCCGATCACTGTGGGTCTATCATATGTGCGGCTGTCAACCGCGAGTGCACGCGAAAGAAAGCCAACATATTTCGGCGCATTCCGTTTTCTCTTCTCGGCCGCTTTTGTGCCGCGTCGGTCTCCTGCCCAACCACCGCGGTCTCGTCTCGAACCCAAAGACGAGCTAGAACGTTTCTTCACGTGCGATGGTTTGCTGTTGATTGTTGATTGTTGTTTTTGATCCCCACCGAGCAAGCCCGAAGACCTCGCCCTCCCCTCCACACACCACCGCGACAGTTTTATCCTCGCCCCACACGTTTGTATTCCTTCTCTCTCTTGCCCCCCCCCCTCGGGAGAGGGACGGGGTGGGGGGAGAGGGGGGGTGGGGGGGGGGGGGGGGGGGGGGGGATTTCGTCATTGCGACTCACGCAACGATACCGTGGACCTTTTTTTTTGTTCCGATCACTGTGGGTCTATCATATGTGCGGCTGTCAACCGCGAGTGCACGCGAAAGAAAGCCAACATATTTCGGCGCATTCCGTTTTCTCTTCTCGGCCGCTTTTGTGCCGCGTCGGTCTCCTGCCCAACCACCGCGGTCTCGTCTCGAACCCAAAGACGAGCTAGAACGTTTCTTCACGTGCGATGGTTTGCTGTTGATTGTTGATTGTTGTTTTTGATCCCCACCGAGCAAGCCCGAAGACCTCGCCCTCCCCTCCACACACCACCGCGACAGTTTTATCCTCGCCCCACACGTTTGTATTCCTTCTCTCTCTTGCCCCCCCCCCTCGGGGAGAGGGGGGGTGGGGGGGGGGGGGGGGGGGGGGGGATTTCGTCATTGCGACTCACGCAACGATACCGTGGACCTTTTTTTTTGTTCCGATCACTGTGGGTCTATCATATGTGCGGCTGTCAACCGCGAGTGCACGCGAAAGAAAGCCAACATATTTCGGCGCATTCCGTTTTCTCTTCTCGGCCGCTTTTGTGCCGCGTCGGTCTCCTGCCCAACCACCGCGGTCTCGTCTCGAACCCAAAGACGAGCTAGAACGTTTCTTCACGTGCGATGGTTTGCTGTTGATTGTTGATTGTTGTTTTTGATCCCCACCGAGCAAGCCCGAAGACCTCGCCCTCCCCTCCACACACCACCGCGACAGTTTTATCCTCGCCCCACACGTTTGTATTCCTTCTCTCTCTTGCCCCCCCCCCTCGTCATATAAATATATGATATATTTATAGGTTGGGTTGGCGTCGGTTGGCAACGACGCTGTAAAACACGCCACTCGCTGCGTGAGCTAGACAACCAGGGTGCCGTTTTTTTTTGTTATTTTTTTTTGGCGGTCACCAAAGCTGGCGGTCGAGTAGATCATTTGTGCGGAGTGGAGAACCTTTGTTCCGCACAAGGGGAATGGTCGTATCACGTAGTGTTAATATGGTAAGGCGTCCGTGAGGCAGTTACATAGTAAAACCCATTGCTGTCTCCGGAAGTGGCCACACCAGAAATTAAATTAACTCATTGAAGCTGTCGTCCATATGCAAGTCCGCCTCAGAGGCGGTTCTTAGCAGGATGCAGCTCACCCTCCATGCGACTCGCGCAATACCTCATGGCGTTTCGCGCTTGGTGCAAGCAATGTCTGCCTGGTTGGTGAAAACCCAACGCGCTCCGTCCCGGCATTGTAGGGATGCGAGGGGTCTATGGTCATATGACTACGGCCGTGCACAACATGAGTACACCCCCCCCCCCTCTGCCTGACACTAAATTGTAGCGAGAAAACGATCGCTATCTTAGGAGATAGATGGTGGCCACAGACGGCGAAACAGGAAGGGGATAAGATTAGCTAAAAGTTTATTTGTAATATATGGAAACAACGTATTGAGCGCCCAAGTGTTGGAGGTGTCTCTATTAGGAGTAGGAACGGTGCTCCGTCTCGAAAGGGATGCGTGGTCAATGGTCAAATGACTAAGGCAAGCAGCAAATGAGTACGCCTCCCCCCTCCTCCCGCTGCGAAGTAAATGGCCTTACAACGCCCCCCTGCCCCCCCCCCGCCCCCTCATTAATCTTGATGCTGGTAGAGAAACCTTAGCCGCCGGCCATCTATTCCATGTTCTCTTCGTTCGAATTTACATGAGTCTTAGCTGCTCTCATTTACTTCATCCTCTCGTTTAGCCATTTTTTATCGTTTTTGTTGTTGTTCTTTCTAGCCCTCTATTTTGTTTTGTGTTTTATTCTCTTGACTTCGTTTTGGAAGTTGGTTTGTCTTTCGTGGAAACGTTTTTGCGTCCTTTATTCATTCGTGAAAGCGATATTTGTGTTTTCGTCGTTTCGTGGAAGCATTGATGCCCTACTTAAAAAAAGACCTCTGCTATACACGTCCCATGCCGGAATTCGCGACGCCTACAGCGTACCTCCTTCGCTCCGTCTCATCGCTCAGATCGCGCGGCTGACCGGGCTTCAGTTCTTGAACATGGCCGCCAACCGTCTGACGAGGCTCCCCTCCGAGATCGGGCAGCTGTCGGCCTTGCGGCGGCTGGGGCTCAAGGGTAACTCCCTGGTACGCCTCCCGTCTTCTATAGGAGACCTGTCGCTGCTGGTGGAGCTCTACCTCACCGGGAACATCCTCGAGGCCTTGCCGAATGAGGTGAGGTTTTCCGCGCTAGTTGAGAGGCGTTCTGATTGGTGGAGGGAGGGGGGGTCACATGGTTGAGGCGGCCCCGACGAAGCAGCCTATCACTTGCTGCCGTGTTTTGCTACGACTGCTGTATCGAAGTTAATTGTTTTCGGGGGCGATATACGCGTCTGCTTTCTCGAGGATCATGGGACGTATGACGTGATTCGGTATTTCGCGAGGTGCAGAGGGGTACTCCTTTGTTGCTTGTCTTGGTAGTTTGACCATTGACCATGCGTCCCTTTCGAGACGGACGAAAGGGGAGAGGGGGGGAACACTTTACAGTACCGGCGGCGGCTGTGTGAGAGAGAGCGCTCCGACGACCAAGTATTCCGTTCGGAAATAGCTCTGTCGGTAGAGCGAGTACTTCGCCGGTAGAATGCTCCGCTGGTAGACGTCGTTTCGTCGGTAGAGCGAATGCTCCATCGATGGAGTGCCTCGTCGGTAGAGTGAGTACTGCGCTGGTAGAGCACTCAGTGGGCATAGTGCTCTGTCAATAGATCGATCCGTCAGGAGAGTGCCCCGTGGGTAGAGTGCCTCGTTTCTAGAGCGACTTCTTCGCCAGTAGAGTGCCCCGTCCGCACAGCGCTCCGTCGGCAGAATGCTTCATCGGTAGAGTGAGTGCTCCGTCGATGGAGCGCTCGTCGGTATTTTACGGAGTGGTCTGTCGATAGAGCGCTCCGTCAGTACAGTGTTATGTCGGTGGAATGCTCCGTCGGTAAGAGTGCCGCGTCAGTAGAGTGTTCTGTCAGTAGCGTGCTCCGTCCGTAAATTGCTCTGTCGGTATTGTTCCATCACGTAGAGCGCTCCGTCGATAGAGCACTCCGTGAGCATTGAGTGCGCCTCGTCGGCCATTCCGAAGCTGTCACAGCGGCCCGGAGGAGAAGAGAAGAGGGAGCGATGGCAGCGTTGGCCGCACTGCACTCGTGAGCGGAATTGAGACAAACCCGCCCACCTGCCGGCCTCTCAAAGATGCTGTTACGTCGGAACATAGTTATCAGATAACCAAATATGGATTGTAATCGTAGGGAGATTTGTGGTTTTAGAGTCCATCGTAGGCTCTGATTACTATGGCCTCCCGTAATGGTGATGCTAGAAGGCCGCTCTTTTTAGGCGCGCCAAGGCGGTCTCTTTTGGCCTTACTGTACGGGTTTTGGTGNCCACCCCGTCCCTCTCCCCCATGCTCCGCTTCGCTCCGCCCCCTTGCATGTCACCGATTCGGTCCGGCGCCCTCCATTCCCTCCCTTCCCTCTCCCCCCTCCCCACCACGGTACGCAACCAGCGTTTCGCGAAGCTAGTGCATGAGGTCTACAGTACTCCTTTGTGATGATGATCACCTGCCGAGGACTTCTGCTAGCTGCGCCTCGTAGCCCCCGCCGCCATCGGAGCCGCTGTGGCCACGCCCGCCCATCTGCGGCAAGGGGCGGAAAGGCGGGAGGCGGGGAAGTGGGATGGACGCCGTCCAGTTTCGCCGCGCGAGAGGTAGAGGAGAGTGAGAGGCGGCGGAAAAAAACAGCGACACCAATGTCGGCAACAGCAACAGAAGCAGCAGCAGCAAACAGCAGCAACAGCAAGCAGAGAAAACTAACAACGACAATGTCGACCATGTCAACAGCAACAGCAACAACAACAACAACGCAGCAATAGCAGCAACAGCGATATCAATAGCAACACCAGCAGCAAGAACGACAACAACAACAACAACACCAGCAACAACAACACCAATAACAACAACAACAACAACAACAACAACAACAACAACAACAACAACAACAACAACAACAACAACAACAACAACAAACAACAGTCTATGTCCCTCGGTCGCGTCTGCGCCAAAGAACAAGTCGAAGCACATAAGGTGCCCTGCCACGTCCCAGACGTAAAAAAAACAAGCAGACCCATCATCAGCCAATCACTACCCACCGGGTTGGAAAAATCAAGCGAGCGGCTAAGCTGCACGTCCCGAAACAAAACCTTGACCTAAATCAAAACCAAAACTCCAGTTATATATGTAGTCGACGTAAGCCGGCGGCTGATGCCCTGGTTAACAAATATAAAAAAGCAAAACATCAACGAAAACAAAAACACACACAGAAACACAACACAAAAACACAAAAACAAAACACAAGCAATACCGAAAAACAAAACGACGTAAGAGCCGACAGCCAACAACAGATACTAAAAATCTAGTTGCAAGCAGTATATACCACAAGAAGTAACAAACACCAGCACCGGCCGCTGGGCACCAGTAAAACCAGCAACAAACAACAAACTACAGCCGGCCCACGCTCAAGCGGAGGCCAACATCCCCAGACTTCAAAATTTCCACAATTTTCCATTTCCCTTCGGTGCTCTCACCGCAGGCACACTCTGCCCCCGAAGGCCGCGAGGTGAGGGGCGCACAGGCGACTGCCCCGTCAGCGAACGCGCAGAAGAAAACCCATCGAAACCCCCGCCCCCGTTGCCCCCAGCGCCAGCAGCACTGCCCCTTCCCCCGTCCCCGTTCGCCGAAAACGCCTGCCCAGGGCGTTCCGAAGAGGACCACGGGGCTTGCTCCGCATGTGGTGTCGCAAATGGTGAAGCACCACCGGTAGGGTCTACTACCGCAGAACGGTACGCCCCTCGAGCGTTCTGGCTGTAAGCGTGAGGGTTCGAGTTCGCTCCTGTCATCGACAGCGGCCGAGGTTTCCCCCGGTGCCCTGCTTTCCCCCGGGCCCAATCGTTGGGTGCGCGCGGTTGGCGTTTTGGGAGGGGGGGGGGAGGGGGAGGGTAAGAGGGGCGGGGGGTGACATCAGGCCTGAGTTATTGCGCGCACCTGGAGGCGGCGGCGGCGGAGGCGGGAGGGGGGGGTGTCCTGTCATCTCTTGAATACCAAAACCAAGCCCGAGGTGGGGTCGGCTCGGCTTGGTCACGAACCGCTTCGCCCTCCCGACCTCTGCCCGTTTATGTTTCCCGTGATGCTAAGCTCGATACCGGGGGGGGGGGAGAAGCTTTTACCCAAGCAGCTACCAGTACTCTGTGCACGCTTTACTACAAGGTAGCGGCAGACTAGTTTGGTGCCGCCTATTATAGTTAATTCTACCCTACGCCCTACAATGTGGAGCAGCCACCACAGCAACAACAACAACAAGAACAACAAAAACAACAAAAACAACAACAACAACAACAACAACACCAACACCAACACCAACACCAACAACAACAACAACAACAACAACAACAACAACACATCACTTATTACAGGGGGCAACAGTAATCAAAACCCACAATGAACCGAAAAATAACATATACCCCTATGGTTATAAGCGATATTACGGTTATGAATACTATGTTTCCCCGTAATATGATGGATATAATATACCTGGTATGCGTTTGCTCTGCTGCTATATACCAGGCACATATCGAATGCATGTATACTACACATCGGGCCGCGGGGATTCGAACCGGCCTCGGATCTCGAATGACCGACGGGTAGGCTCACCTCCTCGCCCGCGGACGGCATGAGTGCGGTCAACCGACGACGCTCGCCGTTCCCGACGGAAATGGTCCAGCTTCTCCGTTTGTGAAGAAAGGCATCGGCAACAGGGTAGGGCGGGGAAAATCAGTTTCAGCAAAATATCAAGGTATCACGGGTCAGGTTTGACATTTCACACCTTTAACCCTTTTAGTACTGCACTGCACATACCGATAGATTTGACTCTAATTCCAAGACATTTCTCCCCATAACGGGAGTGCAGTCCTAAAGGGGTTAATGTCGAGTGCTGGAGTAGAGAAGAAACAAAGGACGTTTCTGTCCTTAAAGCCGCATCTCGTAGGTCAGCAGCCCGCAGTCTGTTGTTCCTAGGGTTGTCAGCAAGGCATGCTTTGGTTGGACTTCACGGCTACTTATTAAAACGAGTAGGCGGCGAAATAAGCCAACTATTAATAACTGACTTATTATAGTGTTTGTCAGTGTTTATCGGTAAAAACAAACGTCGAGGCACGAACGCGCCTGTCAGATGCAAAAGACGCCAATCCGCCTATTTACCGCCCGCGACTAACTGTATTACCGAGTCAACTAAGAAGAAATCGCTAGCCAACTAAGAATTAATCGGCGACTGACTCATCGCCAGCCAACTCACAGTCCTAATGGTTGAATTTGGACCCAAATGGTCGGAGTTGGACCATAATGGTTGAATTAGGACCATAATGGTTGAAATGGGGTAAAAACGAATGCACTTGGACATTGGGCCACGTTGCAGTTGGACAACAACGGTTGCAATTGGGGCGTATTTTGTTGCATTTGGACTCCCACGGTTGCAGTTGCACCGTAACGGCCAGTAGAGTTGACGGCTTATTCGACACTATGGCACTATGGTTAAAGCACACTGTGTACCATAGATCATAGGAGACAAAGGGACTGTTACATTGCTACCACCCAATGGTTGATTGGGTCTGATTGGCTTATGGATAGGGTTAGTTACTACAGTATACAGAGTAGTTATGTTCAGATCGTACATAGTAGTAGTGGCCCTCGGCCATAATGTCGAAGAGGTGGCAAACCCCCCTCGTAACGGTTGCAGTTTGACCAAAATGGTTGCAGTTGGACCGAAACGGATGAAGTTGCACCGCAATGGTTGCGGTTCGACCACAATGGCTGCAGTTGGACCGTTGGACCTTAACGGTTTCATTTTGGGCTGAAATGCTTGCAGTTGGAAGACAATGGTTGCAGACGACTACCGCTGGACCGCATGGGCTTTCGCGACGCCCACTGGGCAGCTGACACAAGCGGGCAGTGCGTCCAACTTCTGGGAGAAATATTAAGCGCATGTCCAAACAGAAACGAAAACGAAAAACGAAAAACAAAATGAAAATAAACAGGGCGCTGATTGGTTCCTGGCACAAACGTGTTACCTTCGTTTTTTTAGTTACGAGAAAATCAATGATTTCCAACCTATTGCGAAAAACAAAAAGTTGACAGCTGAAAAACGAAAAGGAAAACGAAAGTACGAGCAGCAACAATTCAGAGTGTCCTACTGGCCAGCGCAGCCACGTCAAAATCTCACATCAGGACTGCGCACGCAGCACGCAACCCACAGCTAGCACGGCAACACAGCCGCACAGACCCCCCGTACATAGCCAGCAGGCCAACCACAACACCAGCCCCGACGCTCTAGGGCCTTTGTTTGCCGGCGTTCGAGCCAAAGCGAAGATAATTTGAGTAGAGTTCAGCATAATGCCCTCGATAATGAGGTAGGAAGTTCGTTCTCAGTAAAATTTGAATTTTGATCCCGGGGCGTCAAAGTAGGACACTTGACCACGCCCAACGACCTCACGGTGTCGAATTGTCGTCGCGTCTGCCTGCTCCTCTGGTGGGCCTGTGGTGCCGAGCGCTAGATTGTCGGCATGTGTACATAGTTGTGAACAGCCTATAGCTCGTGCTCTCAGTCGTTTTTCGCGTGGATCTTGCTGTTCCCAATTCGTTTCTGTTTGGACACATTGGCTAAAATGATATCGAAAACGAAATATTTCGTTTTTCGTTTTTGATTTTCGTTTCTGTTTGGACATGTCCTAAGGGCCCGAATTAACGAGTATAAAATAAATTCAATTTGGAAAAAATAAAAATCAAATTCGCTTTTCATTGGTCAACACACGCACCAGCACCAAATATTATGCCCCAAGATCCTAACATTTGGTGCTGGTGCGTGTGTTGACCCTAATATTTGGTGCTGGTGCGTGTGTTGACCAATGAAAAGCGGATTTGATTTTTTTTTTCCAAATTGAATTTTTTTTTTCTTCGTTAAAACGGGCCCTAATAGCAGTTCCGCGCGCAAAATAAAAAGTGAGATGTGATCCTTTCTGATAAAAAGGGGCGGGGGTGTTCTCAACATAACAAGTCACATCACGGTGATATTCGCAATGCATAACGCTACAACCGCCAGCTGTTCGGTTTGAAGCCGCAATTAGGCGTTATGGTTTGGTTCCTATTATACGAAGAGCTATGATATGATATGTGTAACATGTACCTGGTATGTATAATACGTATTTCGTTTCAATGTGGTATGATAGACTAGACTACTGACTGCACGAGCGTACCAGGACTAACCGTGACTCGTTACGTAGAGCGTATTATAACAGAGCAAGCGGCGTTGCTTACGATTTACAGTAGAGTACCAGTATTATGCAGCAGTACGAGTGCGAGCATGTGTATCTTCCCGCCAAGCGATAGGGACAAGCCGCAACGTTCTGCCGCGGCTGCCGTTGCTTGGATAAGTGCAGCACTGCTGCTGCGGCACAGCTTGTACGACGTACCAGGTACGTACGTACACGTATATTGAAGCGGAAGGGGTGGGAGTTGTGACGGCCCGCACGCCCGATTTTCTCTCGCATGCGTAAAAACACACAGGATCCATACATAGAGACACAAAGTTATTATGTTATTATGGTTATATGTTTCGTCTTCAGCAGCAACAACAACAGCTGCAGGCAGATAGTGCCACGGTTCACCCCTATGCATAGCCGAGTCCCAGGCCCGACTCCGGCTCCACGCAGGAAAACGCAAAAGGTACGCAAACAAA
The DNA here is from genome assembly GCA_008828725.1 of Saccharina japonica. Lineage (NCBI taxonomy): Eukaryota > Phaeophyceae > Laminariales > Laminariaceae > Saccharina > Saccharina japonica. The sequence goes on along the minus strand of MEHQ01001439.1, from coordinate 216,520 downwards.
GGTGATCAGGACTCAAAAGCTCTCTACAACCAACATCCAAAACTCAAAACAAAAAACTACAATGCAAAGTGTTCCGTCCATCCTTCGGAGGTCACTCGTACCAAAAGACTCATCAAGGAACAAAATTGAAATTCTCTCCTCTCGAAGGCTTCTTCTGTGATACAAAAAAACTGGGGGGCTGTCTTCTTGAAGCATCGGCCCTCCCCACGATACGTAGCACCAACCTTCTGGCCCGGCGCATGGCTCAGGCCTTTGACCTGCCACCCTCAGGACTCAGGAGGATCTTTCGAGGGCAACCTATACATCATTGTGTCGTTGTTATGTGCTACAGCTATGATACGTATACCAGGGGACTGCTGCTGCGGCTGTGTGCTGTGATTTCGAGAGGAGTTTGAAATAGTCTAGCAATTTGGAGTTTGAAATAGTCTAGCAATTTTCAATTTTCACCCATTCCAATTCCAAGCGGTTTGTTTGATGAATGAGAGGGTCTCGACGTACGAGACCAGCCCTGGAGACACTGCTGTTGTGGTGGGTTGCACCATAACAGCGAGCGCACACGCGAAGATGGTGCCGGCGGGCCGCACAGGGCGTCAGACCTGAGAGCACAGCAGGCAGCCAACGTGCCTGCGAGCTCCGCAACAGCAACAGAGAGCAAGCAGCACTGCCGGCGCAGCAGTAGTCCTACCATAACCATAACGGCAGACGGTAAGGGGTTGACATCAGACTCTGTACAGCAGCAGCAGCGCAGCAGCAGCAGCAGCAGGCTTTTGCAAGCGTGTCCGACGGTTCACACCCCGACACCGACTCGACTGCTTCATCTAGGGGAAGCCGAGGGACACATATATACGAAAGCTCACCAGCTTCCGGCCATCGTCCACAGCGGCGGCGGGTATGTTCGAATCCCAGTCGTCCCCCTTTCCCGTAGAGGACGACGACGGTGTCTCCTCCTGACTAGGAGAACTCATTGCTCTCGATCAGATCACCTCAGCAGAGCATACCGACAGCTTCCTTTGGCACAGTTGTAGGGCCCTTCTTTTTTCTCCTTGGCGCACAGCTCTCTGTGAAGCTGCTCTCGCCCTCCGACCCCACCTATGTTCTATCTTTCGTACAAGCTATTCCCCACTACCAGTACGTGTACGCACGATTGGACCTACTCACCTACTCACTCGTTTTTTGAATTTTAGGGTTTTGTAACAGGACAACTAGCAGGCGTTATTGTTTTCCGAACAAGGGGATGAGAGGAGCTTTTCCACTTGCGACAGCGGAACAGACGCGCACCAGAGAGCGAGTAGTGGAGTTAGGTGGGAGGTGTTGTGCTTTGACCTGCCGCCAGATCGACTGGGAGTCCGAAAGGACCTCGTCAGTGCCGATCCCGTGGGGGGCTGTCGCAAATCGTGTATCCTGTGAACAACAGCAGCCAAACTCGTATCTACAACAGCAGAAGAAGCACGGCGTCCATCACCATACCTGCCAGCAGCATCAGAGTGCAAACTCGTCAAGGACGGTGACTACGATCCCCTGGATGCAAAAGCAAGCAGTTTGTCGACAAGTACGACAAGGCGAATCTTTGCACGAAAGCTGTGTCAGGGGAGAACTTGCTAGCGTTCATGGCTATGAATGGGGCGGAGCAGCCCTCGCCGATCCAGACACCCAATGGCGCCGGCGACGGAGGCGTGGACTTTTCCTCTGGTAAGAGAATACTGGTTATTATCTTACACGCAAAGGCAACAGCGTGGTGTGTGCGCATTGGCCATCGCGCTGACCCCCCCAGGTACCCCCTCCTCCCGCACCCAGTCCGCCCGGCTTTCCTTTGGGCGTAGGAGGTAGCAGGGGTGCTCTCAGTGTGGCTGGTATCACCTTGAGAAGTCAGACAGAAAGTAGAGAAATAGAACGGCGCATGTTGTGTAAAATGGTGGATCTGCTGCTGCTGGGTACCATGATGTGCCAGCCCTGCCTGGTATCTGCACTTTACAACCTGGTCTGACCTGGTACGTACGTGAGATGAAATACCTGTGAAAAGCAAGATATGGAGCGTACCAGTATCCCCTCTCCAGCGGCCTTCATGGAAATACCGAGTGCATACGGGGAACTGCTTCTGCTACTGCTGTAGGCTGCGGGGCATGGTCTCGATATCTCAGGCTTATGTCGACCCCTCGCCCTTCGCCACACAACACGAAGCCAGTCGAGTTGCGCTCTATCTATGTAACAAAAAACACCAAACAAAATGAAAAAGCGTGAAATCCTTGAATTTTATTCTCGAGTGCTTGTGCTTTGTGCGCTCTGGGTGGTAATGCGTGTCCACCGTTGCTCCGACCTTCTCCGTTCGACCAGAGGGGGGTAGGGGGTACCTGGTACGATGGTACGTAGCTTTCGAGCGCTGACTTCGCCTGTCTGTATTTGTGGTACGCTGATGCGGTCCCACTGACGGGGGTTGCTTAGGCAGTTAGGTTGTTAGGTTTCCCGAGGTCTTTCCGGTCTGCGGCAACAATGAAACCCCGTCGCGGAAAACGCGGGACACGGGATCCGTACGCAGGTACCTAGTCAGGAGAGCAGAGACTACTACCAAATACCAAAGTAGGAGATCACACGATCACACGTTAAGCAACCGAAACGACAGGATGGAAACAGGAGATGTGGCGGGTCGGTTGCACCCGGCGCGTGGTAAACAAAGCAAGAAACAAATCAGTCGAAGGAAACAACGCACAGATGCTCCGAATATACTCGATACTCCGAGTATTTTTCGTACTCCGAGTACTGAGAGTATTAGAGTACTGGTGGCCTAAATACTCGGAGTACTTGGAGTATGAGCAGTACTGAAGGCCCAAATCCTCCGAGTACTGGGAGTATGAGCAGTACTTATACTCGAGTACAAGCAGTACTCGGAGTAATTTTTTTCAAAATGCTCGGAGTACTCCGAGTATCGAGAGTATTGAACACCGAAATACTGCGAGTACACAAAGTACCTGAAGTATTTTTTCTCTAAAATACTCTAATTATACTTCCAAGTAATTGGTAATTGGAGCATCTGTGAATTTTGAAAAACTATAAACGCCAGTCACATGCTCCCAGAACCTGGGAGGAATGACGGCCGAGTCGTTAAAATGATGCAAATGTGCTCTTAACGCACTTCACACTCCGAGTATACTCCGAGTATCGAGTACTTTTCGTACTCCGAGTACTTAAGAGTATTAGAGTACTGGCGGCCTGAATACTCGGAGTACTTGGAGCATGAGCAGTACTGAAGCTCCAAATACTCGAATTACAAGGAGTACCCGCAGTTTTGGACCCCGATATACTCCGAGTACAAGCAGTATTGAGAGTGTTTATACCCGAAATACTCCGAGGACGAGCAGTATCCCGGAGCATCGAACCCCGAAATACTCCGAGTACACGAAGTACCTGAAGTATTTTATCTCCAATACTCCTTACTTTACTCCAAGGTACTCGGAGCATCTGTGAAACAATGTTACGAAGAAGCTAAGAAGCTGCTCGAAAATTGGGGGAAGGGACTTTCGTAGTCCTCCAGTCTTGTCAGACCGAAGGGGGAGCCCGCATACTCGTAGTTTAGTTGGTTCGGGATGGCAGAGGCAGCAGTAGTTCAGGTCAAGGACTCATGAAGAAAAGTAACAAGTCTTTATTAGCTTCAGCAAGATGGAAAGCAATTCCAAGGAATGAAAAGAGAGGGTTCTGGTCTCTGGTAGCCTACTCTCAGTCTATTTACGTTCGTACTGTATCTACGTCCGCTCCTATTAATAGTAGTATTAATAGTACGAGTATATCTATCAGATACACGACGAGAGTCACGCACTGACGTTCTACGTATATATACGTCTATTAATAGTTATGTACGTGTATGTATGGATACCTGTATTCTCGTATTCTCCCTATTTCGGGGGGGCATGGCAAATAGGTCCAAATATTGTTACTAAAAATAGGGAAATATAAATATACATTTTTTTGTCTGTACCGTCAGGGGGGCCCAGGGATTCGGATACCATACGAACACCTAACCCCCCCCCCTCCCGAAGGTGCTCCGTCTCGAAAGGGATGCGTGGTCAATGGTCAAATGACTAAGGCAAGCAACAAATGAGTACGCCCCTCTGCCTGGTTGGTGAAAACCCAGCGCGCTCCGTCCCGGCATTGTAGGGATGCGAGGGTCTATGGTCATATGACTACGGCCGTGCACAACATGAGTACACCCCCCCCCCCCCCCCCCCCCCCTCCCGAAGGGCTCGAAAAAATATTTTTTTGCACGTCTTTTGTATGTGTGTATCGGTGTACGTGATTTGTGTGACAATACCGGAGAGGTGCGAACCCTCACATCGAGTACAATACCACCGTAACATTGGCAGTATCAATAGGTGCCTCGTTTGAGTACGGCATCCAAGTCCCCATCCAGCGGCAACAGAAACTCACACAAAGCAACCGCTTGCAGTGTTCGGCTGCTGTAGCTGCGGGAAGCGTTATGCTGATGTAGTGCCGATATTTACCCGTGCGAGCAAGGATGCTGCTGCAGCTCTCGGTGGTAAGGCAAGGTAACACAGATACATCAGGTACCACAGATACGTACGTACGTACGAGTATGCTGCCAAACGACAGGTAAGTAAGGTGCTCGTATATAGGATGTCGTATACTCGTAGGGTGTCAAGGCTTTGACCACTATTGATAATAATGGACTGGCTGGTATACTGAGGGTACCACGGCTGTGTACAACAAACAACAGTCCGTGCAGGTCCGTACGCTAAAACGTAAGGGTTACAAACGCTGCTACTACTGCAGTACTGTAGATTATGGTGCTCATGTTGTTGCTCGGAAAGGTGGCACTCAGGTTTGATGCTCTTCCGAGAGTTCATGCTGTCTGGCAAGTCGATCATTGAGAGCCTTGCCGTCGCCAAAGTCGTTCCCACAGCAGTGACAAACCCACGCGATATCCAATATCCCCCAGTACTTATCCAACCAAGCCTGCCGATCCCACGGCTCTTCAGGACCTTCTGGTCCACCTTAGAGCGAGGTCATAGCTCCTTTGTACCGCTCACTACTGCTACAGTTGCTGTCACACTACGCAGCTGCGGCCTAGATAGGTCGCAGTGCCGCCCAGTAGTATTGTAGTACTATGGAAGGCCTTGTATCAAGCAGGGGGGGGTGGGGGACGGCTCTGTACTGTCCCCTTTAGTCAGTTGTATATAGTTATTGATAAGGCGTAAAGGGGGGGGGCGGTGTCAGGTACCCCCCCCCCCCCGCTGTCGGGAGGGTCGAAGTTGAACATTTCGACGTGAGGTGTCGAAAAAAAAATTTGCGGGCCCCCTCGGTACCGTAGGTCCTATTTACTCTGGTCCCCTGCAATAGCTGTAGATCGAAAATCTACGGGTCTACGACGCAGACACTGCAAGGAACATCCTTCTTGCTCGTATTCGACTACGTCGTATGATAGTCCCGAACTAATCGACTCTCTGTCCAGTTATATATTTCCCTACGAGTAGTTTACTGGCCTTCTCTACCTCCGTATTGTTAGTCTAACAGCACACCTGTGTTGCAGTGCCCACAAAACCAAAAAAAAACTCTTGACACAGAGACCCTGGAACCACACCTGCCCCGTTTTTTTTTCCTGTAGGACATTCCGTAGTTCTGCTCTAGCTCCGAACTTTCCCATTAATCCAATATTTGGCAAGGCAGATATGAGCTCCTTGGTGCACTCCCGTGAGTGTGCCAAAGCGACAGCAGTTTCCGCGCCCTCCTTCGATGCGGACCTCGTCGCTGAAAATTGAAAATGTGGTTCCAGGCGCTTGAATTTGTGGATTCCAGTACTGTAGCCAAGTATTTTTTTTCCCTGCCGTAGAACGAGCTCGTGCTCGTTCTACAGCAGATTTTTTTTTTCGAAAAGTACCTCGTGCTCGTTTTACAGCAGGAAAAAAAATACTTGAATACAGTACGAGAAACCGCATATTCAAGCGACTGGAACCACATTTTCAAACTTCAACGACGAGGTCCGCATCGAAGGAGGCCACGGAATCTGCTGTCGCTTTGGCACACTGACGGGAGTGTACCAAGGAGCTTATATCTGCCTTGCCAAGTTTTGTATTAATGGGAAAGTTCGGAGCTACGGCAGAATTACGAAAAGTCCTACAGGAAAAACAACTGGGGTGGACGTGGTTCCAGTATCTCTTTGTCAAGAGATTTTGTAAAATCGTGTTTTTTTGGTGGGCACTGCAACACAGGTGAGCAGTCTCACCTGCTACACGGAGGCTGACTCATCCCCTAGTCCCTACTCTGTAACGCCTCGAAATATTCCTGAAACCCAACATCACTTCAATATGCGGTACTGGACGAAGCAATATAGTAGATCTTCCTAAGGTAGCTATTTAGGCACTCTGATTGGCAAAAGGTATGTTTTACGCGGCTCAATCAACTTGGAGTCTTTCCCAGCCACAGCATCCCGAGTCACCCTATTAATAGTAGAGTATTTTCAAGCTCAGCATCCACGCCGGCCGAGTTAACCTAGAGTCTTACCAAGCACAGCATCCCAGCACTGACCACTAGCATAGGGTTAGGGTTGGGGTTCGGGTCGGAGGGTCGGCTTCAGGCGCCAAGCACAAAACCCCCGTAAATATCCACTACCTGGTATCAAGGTTCGTCCACCCCTCTCAAAAATGCGCGGGGTTTTCCTATATATGTCAGGCGCTTGGTTACGATTTTTTTTGGACGCAGACTTTTTGCCGCGGGAGCCAGCTACATGTACGTACTGGTATATACCAGGTATGTACCACACGGTACTTCACGTTATATGTTGTACGGGACACGCCAAGCACGGTATGGTTTGGACGTGAAAAAAATCAGCACGGGACTTGACAGTATTTTTTGTGCGGACACGGCCAACACGGCTTTGTTTGAACAGCGGCCCAGCCACCGTGGTATACTACGTGAGGACATTTTTTGTATGCTCGGGACGCGTATTGTTTGGACGGGAATAACCCACCGCGGTACTTGACGCGCGATTGGTGTTCAACATATACAGCGGTATGATACACCTATCATACCTGGCACAGATTACCTGGCATCTGTAGGGTACTTCGTGTGGCGGTGGAGTGGGGTGGTGCCAATGCAAGCATGGTGAACGTTATGGTGTGTGCCAAGTGGACGGATGATAAGGGAGTATTTTGCTGGTGTAATAATGGTTTGGAAGGGAGACGAGATGATATACCAACGCCCTCAGTACGGTTTCCTCACATACTGCGGTGCGTACGTATTTTATTGTGTTGTTTTTGTTTTGTTTCGTAGGGGCCGCGGGCTAGATTTGAGGGGGAAAAGCTCACGTGATAACGTCTTCCTTCATAATCGCCATCACATAATCTCTCCATCATCATACTCTATATTCGGGAGGAGGCATCACCTCTCTCTCAGGTGCCAGGCGTTTCCCATTCCGTTCACCAAAGAGAATCATCGATGCCCGAACCCTGCCACTTTTCCAGGTAATCGGAACTGCTATGTACCGTTACGTACTTTGCAACAGAGTGATTCAATTCGTTTCGATAAAGGATTATCAAGGTAAAATAGATTGGTTCGCGTTGATTACGAAGATAATACAACGATGCCTGCCGTCGGATCGCGCAATTTCGTGATTTTCCCCTTCACTCCTCCAGCAACCACATATTTTGGAGTTCCACATGATCGTCGGGCGATAGTAAAACCCGACATGCTCCGTCCCGGCATTGTAGGGGTGCGAGGGTCTATGGTCATACGACTACGGCCATGCATGAAAATGAAGTAATAAGACTTCGGCCATGCGATAAAAATAATTTCCCCCCCCCCCCCCCACCATCACCACCACCATTGCCCCTCTACCACCTGGACCGCGATTTGTATTGCATGCACCGCAGGGACTCTTGAGAGTGCGGACTCGGCAGCCACTCTAAGCATCCAGACGGGCGTCTCGAGCACCGCCACCACTCCCGCGTCGGGCAAGGCCTCCTCCATGTCGCCGACCCTCCTAGGCTTCCTCCTTCCCTGCGCGACGGCCAAGTCCGCCGGCGCCGGCGGCGACGACGGAGGCTCGCCCGACCCGGCTACCACAACCAAGAGCAGCAACAGCAGCAGAAGCAACAACAACAACGTCCCCGCTCCCTCCACCACCACCACCACCAACGCTCCCGCCGATGCCGCCGCTACCTCTGCTACCGCCACCGCCTCCCCCCTTCCCGCTATTGATACCGCCTCCTCCAACCTGTCGGGATCGCGCGAACCGTCGATGTCGCCTTCCTCGTCGGCGAGGACGAGAGGGAGTCAGAGGAAGCCTAAGAAGCCCAAGAGCAAGGCGAAGGGGCAGAAGAAAGGATCTCCGGCGGAGACAGAGGAGCAGAAGGCGAAAGGATCTTCGGCGAAGAAGGGATCTTCGGTGAAGAAAGAGGAGGAGGAGGAGGGAAAGGGGGAGACAGGGATGACGACAACGACGTCTCCTGCGGCGGCGGCGGCGGGGGGGCCGGTGGCTTTTTCAGTTTCTCTCCGCGAATCGGAGGAGGTACAAAAGGCCCTTTCCAGCGCGCTCGCCGCCCTTCCCAGGGGCGCCAGACCGCCCGCTCGAACCGCCGTCGACGACGCCAACGAGGGAAAAGGCACGGAGGGATTTTTTTCAGGAGAGGGGGCCGGGGCTGGCGGTGCTGCCGCCGCTAGTCTCGCTTACAGGCGGGCCAAGTCTAACGCGTTCGGCAGAGAGCAGGGGGACGACGCGGTGCCGTTGGAGGAAGAAGATCTCAAGTTCCGCAAAACGGTCAGGCGGGACCTCGCGTACATGCTCAAGAATAACGGGGGGAGGTGCCCGATGGTGGCGGTGGCCTCCTTGTTCAGGAGAACCATGGGCCATGTCTTGTTCCTGCACGGGTACAAGGTGAGTCGCGGGGCGTGAGAACTGGAGGTGAAAACTTGGGATGTGTATTGATCGCCCCGTGAAGCGTGTTATAGTAGCCCCCCGTGAATATACGTAGCCCTGCGTTTTTTTTTTGTTGCCTTCGAGATTGATAAAACTTCTTTTTTTCAAGATGGTGGTTGGCACGAGAGTGTTGCACATCGTGGTTGGTTTCGAACGAGATGCGATTTCGATATTCTATACCAGGTGTTGTATATCGAAACGTTTGTTCCTTACCAGCATAAAATACGGGGGTGCCTAGGGATGGGGGGGGGGGGCGCCTCCCATACGATATAGATCGGACGGATCGAAGTTTGATGGTTCATTTTTCGATAAGTCGAACTTTTCCGTATGATCATCTACAACGGTAGTATTACTGGGGGCCATAGTAAATTGGACCAGATATTGCTCGTATAAATAGGAACAATTATACAGGTGATCGTCTGTACCGTAGGTCCTACTTCTAGTTCCCCGTCATAGTATCCAACAGTAAATCGTTGTACTACTGCTGCGAGCAAAGGGTCCCGGCTTATTTTTTCGAAAATATGCGGGCGGGCTGATTTAGTCTGATCGTTTAAGTGACGCCTACCTCGCCGCCAGTTTTATGGCGGTGCTCGTGATGGCGGATTATGCTTAACAGTAGTAGAGTGGGGGTAGTTACGGTGATCGTTATTGTTGTCGCGTGCGTTGTCGTTATTGTTAACGTGCTGGTGATGGCGATATGAATCGCGATCGTGATGGTGTATTGAGATGTTATTGGTGATAATCATTGTGGTTGTGATGGTGATGGGTGATATTGTTGGTGGGTGAGGTTGTGCAACTAAACCTGTCTGCCCTCCTGCGCGCTTCATGCCCCTGTACCCTCCACGGGGCTGACTCCTCCTCTCGTCCCCCCTCTGATACCACGTCACACCCCACCACCACCACCAACCACCCCCAACAACAACACCACGACTGGAAAAGCTCCGGGCGCTGCTCACGCTGAATGGTGGCCTGCCCGGACTCTACCTTCATGGTCAGGGACAGACCGCGGAAATTCGTCTCGGCAAACGTCCCCCTGGAGGGGACACAGCGGATGCCGAGGCGGGGGACATCGGTAACGGCAACGCCTCGCACGCTCGAGACGACGCCATCGACGGCGCCCACTCGCCCAAGATGAAGCAGCTCACCCGGACTTTCGTGAACAACACGGCGCTGCAGCGAGACGGGCACAGCGCGTCCCCCGACGCCGCGGTGCTAAGCCCTCGAGGGTCAGGGGGGCGCAAGCCCCGCCCTCTCGACCACCCCAACGCGGCTACTACCCGTCGCAAGGGGTCTTCCTCCCACCGCGGCGGCGGCCTCTACCGTAGCCCCGATGCCCCCGGTTCTCGCCTCGCCGGTGATGTAGATTCGCCGGGCGCCGACAGAATCCTCGCTTTCCGGTCGAGCGGATCAAAGGCAGTAACAGCTGAAAAAGGAGGGACCGGAGCGCCTCCTCGAGGCAATCGGAACTCCTTGGGCTACGCGCACGCTCTGGACAACTGGGCCCCCAAAGGTGGGCGCGGGACTTCCATTGGCGGCGGCGGTGGGGGCAGGGGTTCGGAAGGTTTTCACCAGGACGCAGGTTCCTTCAGGAAGGGTCAGCTTTCGCGGAGGGGGGACCGAGAAGAGCGGGAGCTGGAGGAACAGCGGGAGCGGGAGCGGCGGGGGCGGCACCGGCCCCGGAGCCGGAGCTTCAGCAAGAGTCACGGTCGTGATAGTGGTGGTCGCGGCGGCGGTGGCGGTGACCAGTTCCGCGGCCGCGCGGCGCAACAGCCCCGCGGTGCCCGTGGCGCTGGTGCCGGTAGCGGCGACATAGGAGAAGGGAAGCAGCGCCACCACCTGCCATCGACAATCCACAAACGATCTGTCTCCCGTGACGGCGGGCGAGGGCGAATGAGATCTCGGAGCCCTCACAGACGCATCAGCCCTCGAAAGCGCGGCAGTTCTCCTAGGCGTGGCATTTCTCCTAGACGTGGCAGTTCTCCTAGGCGTGGTAGCCCCCATAGGCGCGGCAGTTCTCCTCGGCGCGGCTGCAGTCCTCCTCGGCGCGGAGGTAGCCCACCTCGGCGCGAAGGCAGTCCACGTCGGCGCGGAGGCAGTCCTCCCCGGCGCGGAGGCAGTCCACCAAGGCGCGGCGGCAGTCCAACAAGGCGCGGCGTCAGTCCACCAAGGCGCGACGTCGGTCCACCAAGGCGCGCAGGCAGTCCTCCTCGGCGCGGTGGCAGTCCTCCTCGGCGCGGTGGCAGTCCACCAAGGCGCGGAGGCAGTCCACCAAGGCGCGGCGGCAGTCCACCAAGGCGCGGCGGAAGCCCGCCCAAGCGAGGCGGCAGTCCGCACAGGCGCGGCGGCGGCGGCGGCAGCCCGCCCAAGCGGCGCGGCGGCAGCCCGCAGCGCTCGCTGGAGCGGCGCGAGCGAAACCCCCGGGCCACTCGTCCTCGCCCCGGCCTCGACAGCGACACATCCCCCCCACCGGCGGTGCCGCCGCGGAAGGCGGGGAGGAGTCCGCCACCAGGGGCGAGGGGAGACCGCGGGGACGGGACGGCAGCGACAGCGGGGGGCGGGGGGCGGGAGTATGGTCGGCATCCGGCGGGCTACCGCGGTGACGAGGACTTCCGTGACGCCCCTCCGCTGGACGTCAGCGGCGCTCCCCCCCCCCCTCATTATCGTGCTACTCCTCCTCCTCCTCCTACCGCGGCGGCGGTCTACGCCCCTCGTCCCCGCCCAGGCGCACAGCCCTATTACGGGGTACAGGAGGAGCTTAGGCGGAACGTGGACGCTCCCGCTGGCCCCGCGCCCCGCGGCGGCGGCGGCGGTGGTGGTGGTCCGGGAGAAGGTGGCGTCGGTCAAATGCCGTGGGGGGGGGCTGGGTCGCGAGGGGGGCCCGACAAGGTCGTTCCGCTCTCGCGGGTCAACGGCGGCGGCGCCCTTTCTCTTCCTCTCCCCAATTCTTCTCTTCCTCCTCAGTCGGGCGCGATGTCCAACAAGCGCCGCTTGATGGACCCCGAGCTCGACGGCGGCGGCGGTGCTGGTGGCGGTGCTGGTGGTGGTGCCGTCGGCGGGGGGGGGAACCCGGCCAACGTCAACCCTCCGAGGAAACGGTACGCGCAGACGACGCTGCCGGCGGGGGCGGCGGGCAACGTCGGTGGTGGTTACGCAGAGACTAATGCTGGGAGGTTCCTCGGGGAGTGGGCGCGGAGAGATGGGGGCGCGGGAGGCCAGGCGGGCGGAGGCGGCGGCGGCGGCGGCGGCGGCGGGGGGGGAGGGGGACCGGGGATGATGCGTGCGGATGTCTCTGGTTCTGTTAAGCTTCCACTGCTCCCACTGCCCGCCCCGGTGCCGTCTCTTCTCGCGACTCCCGGGCCGCCTCTGCTTCCGACTCCTGGGCGCGCGCAAGGTGCCCTTCCGACTTCCGGGCGCGCGCAAGGTGCCCCTCCGATTTCCGGGCGCGCGCAAGGTGCCCGTCTCATGATCAAGGGGACGCATCCGGCGGTTCCGGAGCGCAGGATTCACGCGCTGGCGTCCGATTTCGGCGTCGTCGGCAAGATTGAAGTGTTGGAGGTGCGAATACAATGACACGTGCATTATGTGTGTGTGGGGGGATCGTTTTTGTCACGCCTACTACGTTTCATCCCTTTTCAATGCTTGTTTATGCTTGGTAGAACGGATGTTTTCATCAGCACGAGGGAGGGAGGGAAGGGAGGGGTATTCGTCCCGACCCCTTATGCCTTTTGGCATTCCATTTGTCTTTTTACTTTGGCGGCAAAAGTATTCCACGATTTTGATGGGGGGGGGAGTGGGGGGGGTGGGGTACGCATGTCATGCATGGCCGTAGTCGTATGACCATTGGGGGGTTAGTACATTAACCCCCCCGTTTTGATATTTGTATTTATATGTAACCGTCATCGGTAACCTTGTTCCATTGTTTTGACGTACATGTTTTCCAGTACCGAGATTTGGCTCCCTCCGCGGACATTACTGTGCTGCTGCTACGAACTCGAATATTTTTTTTTTTACTATTTTACTCACACAGTAAATAAAATAGTCGCAAGGTTAGGATTGGTCACTGAGTTTTTCTTTTTCTTTTTGTCGTCCCCAGTTGGTACTCGGGACCCCCCCCCCCCCCACCTCCTCCCTTTCCCCTCATGACAAAACCGCTCCACTTCCACTTTTATCGTGGCGTATCTCACCCCTCCTCCCCCCGTCTGCTACCCCTCACCCCCCCCCCCTCTTTCCCCTCTTTGCTGAAACGCCTCCACCTCCACTTTTATCGTGTCGCGTGTGCTAACAGGGGCTCGTCTTCGTCCACATGCGATCGCTGGAGGAGGCCTCGCGTGCCGTGGACGGCCTCAACGGAGAGGTGCTGCCGCACGTCAGCGAGCGGCCTCACGCCCCCCTCTCGGCGACGGTGAAAACCGAGGAGGCGTACCAGGCGATCATGGCTGAGGACGGCAGGCGTCGGTACGCGGACGGCATACGCAAGGCGTCTACCTGGTACGAGAAGCACAAGAGCACCGGCTACTACAACCCGGCCGGAGAGCCCCTCTCCTGCCGGTTCTTTGACCTCGGCAGAGGGTGCATCTTCGGACGCAACTGCGGCTTCTTCCACGACCCCGCGCGCCGGGGCCCGCCGGGAGGCGGCGCCAATGGTCGCGGCGAGATCTACCCGGACGCTGGTGGTGGACGGCCACCGGTGGGGGCGGCGGCGCCGGTGTCGGCGTCTTCAGCCGGGGTGGCTCTGCCGCAGTACCCCCGCCCTGACGCCCGACCGCCGGGGCCTGCCGGTGCCCCGGGACGTGGGGTCGCGGCAGACACGTCTACGAACCTTTACGCTCGCGGTCAGCAGCAGCAGCATCAGCAACAGCAGCAGCAGCAGCAGCAGCCTAGGTTCCTGATGCGGGAGCAACACGAGCAGTCCCCCACTCTGACGTTCGTCCACAGAGACGAACTGGTCCGCCGCGCGGGACCAGCTGTCGCCGCCACCGCCGCTGCCGCCGGACCTCACGGACCTAACGCGCCCCACAGACCCCTTGGTCCTAACGGGCCCCCGCTGAACGGGAGCCCGCAGGCCGTTGCTGGTCAGGGGGGCCGGCGTGACGGCGGCGGGGGCGGCGGTCCCGCCGGCGCGTGGCGGCAGGAGCAGCAACGGGCAGGAAGCTCGCCCCACCTAGGCCCCGTCTCCGGCCCAGGACCCGGCGTTACCCTTGGTGTCGGCAGTGGTAGGGGCGCTACTCTTCTTCCGCTGGCGAGGAACGACGTTGCGAAAGCGCTCGGCTTTTCCGGTCGGCCGCGAGATGCGCCACCCGGCCAGATGCGCCCCGCGGCGGGCGGGGGTCCGGGCGACCCCGCTACCAGAAGGTACGAGCAAAGCCCTGGCAGGAGCGGCGTCGGTGACCACGGTGGGCGGCCTCGCGAGGAGCGTGTGAGGGATGGCAGCCTAGGCAGCAGAGGTGGAGGCGGCGGCGGAGGCGGCGGCGGCGGAAGCAGCGGCAGAGGTGGCGGCTTTTTCAAGACGGAACCACCCGATTCTCGTCAAGGCCTGAGAAGAGAGGTTGGCAGGGGCGACAGCCGGGATAGGCTTGCGAACGAAAGCCGGCCTTTCCGCGAAAGGCTGGGCCACGACGACAGTGGTGGCCGCGACGGCAGCGGTGGCCGCGGCGGGCGCCGGCAGAGGCTAAAGTCTCGGTCTCGATCGAACAGCCCCAGCCGCGGACGTCCCTCCCCCGTCGCTGGCGGCGGCAGCGGTGCCCGTGGCGCGAGGGGAAGCGGACGTGGCAGCGACGGAGCCCACCGCAGCGACCGAGCTCGCGGAAGCAGCAGGAGCAGGAGCCCGCCGGCGAGGAGAACGCAGAGGTACGACGGCGATGGTGCAGGGGACTACGACTACTACAAGGACGGCAACGACGACGGCGGGGCAAAGCGTAGGAGGAGCGACGGTGGAGGCGGAGGTGGAGGCGGAGGTGGGGCGGGCGGCGGTGGTGGTAGCCGCGAAAGGGCCGACGGCCGCCGCGACAGTCGCCGCGAAGAAAAACGTGATTTTCTATCGGAAAGAGGCGGTGGCAGGCACGAGGGCAGCGACCGTGGCGGGGAGGATTCTCGACGTCACCAACGCCAGCGTAGCTTGTCTCGAGACGGCGGCCCACCTGTCGGTGGCAGCGGCGCTCGCCCTCGCGACCGCGGGTATGATGCCGCCGACGCGCGCGCAAGGGGCCGCGACGCCTGGGACGATCGCGGGATCGACGAGCGGGCCAGACACTCAGCAGGCGGTGCCCGCCAGCCGGCGCACCCGAAAACTACCTTCACGGTTACAGCGCGCCTGGGCACCTTGCAGCCGCCCCCTTCCGCAGAGGCGGCGGCGATCGCCGCCGCCGCTCCCGCCCCCACGAGGTTTTCCATCACCATGCCGCCTAACTTGAACCGGGCTTTGGGGCAAAACAACGCGCCTTATGGGGGAAGGGCGGAGGAAGCCCGCGGGGGCAGGCGGGCAGAGGGGAGAGTGAGGGGAGGCGAGGGGAGAGTGAGGGGGGGCGAGGGGAGAGTGAGGGGAGGGGAGGGAAGAGTGAGGGGCGGGCGCATGGAACAGGGCCGCGATGATGGCGAAGCCGATGGGTACCCTCGCTCTGGTAGGGGTAGACATGACGAGTAACTAAGGTGCTGCTCAAGGCCAGGCACGAGCCAAGCGGAGCCAAGCGGAGCCAAACGGAGCCTAGTGAGGCCAAGCGAAGCGAAGGGGAGTTCAAGGACGGCTGTGCGGGAGATGAATCTGTGAATGTTTTGCACTTCGTTCGGCGGCAACGTGCGCGCTTGCGTGCCCTTGCTTGGCTCCGGGCTTGCACAACAAACGAGGTCGACGTGGGACGCTTTGTGGACGCTTTGTTTTTGTGTCCTGGCGAGGGTCCTGGTTTTTGATCGAGGTAAAAACTCGTCGCCACCAACTCGCGCTCGGCACAAAGAAATGGGGAGGGGGGAGGGGGGGGGAGGGAGTGAAGGCTGGGTTTTCATCTAGAATATTCCGCGTGCTGGAGGTTAGGGAGCGAAGTCTGGGTTTTCATCGAGAATGTTCCGCGCGCTGGATGGTACTCTCCGCTAGCCAGAGAGGCGTGAAAGCGAGACTGCTACGCGAATCTGACCGGTGGGAGTCATGTCTACTGTGAAGATTGCTTCACGGCGAGGCGGCGGCAAGGGAAAATGGGGGGGGGCGGGGGGGGGTGCAAGAACCCCGGGAAGTAAAATAGACCGTCAATGCTATTCTGGGGGAAGTTTCACCAAGCTTGTAGTTTTGTTTTTGTTTTTACGTTGGAACTTCCCGGGCGGGGTCGTGGGGGGGGGGGGGGGGAGGGGTTTCAAGAGCTGGTGCTGCGGGGGGGGGGGGGGGGGGGGAGGAGGAAGAGGAGGAGGAGGAAATTAGGTTAGTAGAAAGGAAGAGGAGGCTGCTCGAGACATCCACGACTACTGGGAGGAGGGGCGCTCGTCGCCACCACTGCTGATGCTTCTTGTCCGGCACCTGCCTGGAAGAGCAAAAGCGTCGCAGATTTTTGAGTCGAGGAGCCGTCGCCATTGTCGAAACCGTCCCACCACAAGGAAATTGCGCGGAAGAATAATCGATCCACCAACCCGAGACCTTTTTTTTGGGGGGGGGTGAACCAGCTATTCGACAAAGCAAGACGGGAGGGTGCGCTCTTCGTTTCAACGGTCGCGGCGTTTCTACCAATGGGCGGAGGAGACTGACACCCGATCGTTTCAACGGCTCGTTTTTTTTACCGTTGGGTGGGGAGGAGACAAGACACCCGATTGGTGAAGGCTATCCAATCCTGATCGCTCCTGCTCCTGGGGCGGTGGCGCAGCTCGGAAGCCGGTGGGTGGTTCGATGGAACGTCTCAACACACACGCGGTGCCGTGTTACCGTTCCTACCGCTCCTGCCCCCCCACTCGTAGCTCGCCTGGCTGCTGTATCACCCGCACGTGGAATAGGCTACGTCAGCCAACACCCTTCCATGACAAAAACGAGAGGCGCAGAAGATGAGGACAACAGGAGGAGCAGGAGCAGGAGGAGTGGGTGCAACGCGTTGTTGAAGGCTGATTGATCGCCGTAATAGCAAAAACAAAAAAAGTAAACCTCATGGAGGCTTTTTTTATTTCGCTTTTACCCCATCATCAGCGACTACCTCTACCGCGTACATAGGTGCCGGTAGGTTTAGGGGGCCGCTCCTATCACGTCGCGTGTGCCAGGAAGATCGAGCGCCAGGGGTCTCAGGGGCAAGATCAGGCAGACATGACAGCAAGAAGCAGCAGTAGTAGGAGTAGTCGGAGAGCGGGAGCAGGAGGAGCAGCGGGAGCAAGAGGAGCAGCGGGAGGGAGGGAGCGACGGGAGGAGCGGGCGATGGCGCGGGTTCTACTACTACTGCTACTACTACCTACTATCTACTACCTACCGTCCCAAGGGCACCGACGACGGGCTATGACGGCAACAAGATCCATTGAGCGGTCTGGCCGGCTGCCGACGTGTTATGTCAAAGCGGCGGAGAGAGGATGAGATATGTCTTGTGGCGGTGTATTTCGTGCTCGAAACCTCTCCTTACTTCGGGGCGATGACCACGGCCGGCCGCGGCTGGACCGGGTCTTACAGCCTCGTCTTCGTTTTGGTTGGGCGGAGGAGCGGCGAAGCAACTCCGTTGTTCTGTTGTCGTGGGCGGGGGGGTGGGACCGAGCTTCGGAGGCATCGTTTTGGTTGTTGCTGAGGAGCGTCGAAGCAACTCGGTTATTCTGTTGTCGTGGGCGGGGGGGGCGAGACCGAGCGTCGGAGGCGTCTTCCCTCTCCCGTGCCATCGGGCTTGTTGTCTTCCCCGGCAGCAGAGAGAGAGGCGGCAGAGGACGGGATGAGCTTCGCGAGACGGTGTGACGGCGCCTCCCGGGCAGCAGCGGCGGCAGAGGACGGGATGGGCTTTGCGGGACGGTGCCGGCGGTTCCATCCAGACAGTTTTTTTTTGCGACGGCCTGGATTGCCATTTTTTTGGCTGGCTCCAACCGCCGTGACTGCCACCGCTACCACCACCTCCAAAACCACCGCGCTGGTCTTTAGTAGATGTCTAGACTGGGTTTTCTTATTCTCTCGACGCCTGAATTTGTGTTTTTTATTGCCCCAGACGAGAGGTCGGTCGCGATACTGACGACGGGCAGGAGAATTCAATACCGGTATCGAATGGAAGTCGATATCGATTGGAAATTGATATCGAATGGAAATTGGTATCGATAGGAAGTCGATATCGATTGGAAAATGGTATCGACTTCAACTTTCGGTTGCGATATTGATTTCGGTTTCGATGTCGGTTGCGATAATGCTTTCGGTTTTGATGCCTATATCGATTTTGACTTCAATTTCGTAGCGAAAATCGTCGGTATTTTTCGGTATCGTGTTCGATATTGATTCCGATTCCGATTCCGATATCGTTTTTGATAGTGGCGACGACGTGGTCGGCATATTTTCTGGCGACTACTATTAATACAGTAGTAGGAGTACTTGTACTACTACTACAGCAGTCACCGCTGTTTCATGTACTGGTGACGAAGTTATGACAATCTTTCGCTCAAGATGGAGGCAAGGCACGCAACGTACAGATGGGCGCTGCAGGCGGGGCAGCACACGGTTGATAATCAAATAATTCGGTATTGTTTCGACATTCGATAACTCAATATTTCGATAACTCGATATTCATTATATTTCGATAACTCTATATTGATTATATTTCGATGATAACTCAATATTTCGATGACTCGATATTGATTATATTTCGATAACTCGATATTGATTATATTTCGATAGCTCGATATTCCGATAATTTGATAATTCAGCTTCCTGTTTGCGCTCGGTGGGGG
>MEHQ01001439.1:154985-197540 GCA_008828725.1 Saccharina japonica | reverse complement strand
GGGCGTACTCATTTGTTGCTTGCCTTCGTCATTTGACCATTGATCACGCATCCCTTTCGAGACGGGGTGGGCGGGTATAGGGTACATTTTTTTCACGGATTGTGCAAGGTTTACTACCTTGCACCGAGAAACGGCCGGGTGGGTGAGTGAAAGAAGAGATTCCTACTCCTTCCACCCTCTTCGCCGTGCCCCTCCGCGCTCTCTCCGTCCATGCGTACGCGTTGCTGCTGGGCTACTTCTACAGCTACTACTACTGCTGCTACTACTACTACTTTTTTTTTGCAGATGCATGATGCGTGTGGTTGCTGAGCTACCGGGATATTTTGTATCGTATGAATTCGCGTGGACTCCTCCTGTGCCGGGGCTGCCGCAGGTATAGATATTAATAGGTGCGTGCATTCTGTGCGGATGTAAGCTGGGCTGTATACCACAGAAGATGTGGGTATTACTTTGATCAAGTTATTTTGAAACGTGCATGGCAAAGTAGAATATTACTACTACAGCTGTCGGTGGTGCTGTCTGTCTTTTTGTTTCGCTTTTTTGCGGCCGACTTGTGCGTGATGGGCCTGTCAGTGTGCCGCTTGAATCTGAGCATTGTGTGTACGGTGCGCGTGCCCTTGGACCAAAATAACAGATATGTACGTACTTCCCACCATTTTCTTGAGGTGCTATCATATTTTTAGCTGTTTTGTTGATCCCACTGTTTGTTGCTGTGGTCGGTGAGGATGTGATGCGATTTATTGTTGCTTAGGTTAGTATTAATAGGCATTTGTCTGTGCCTCCAGCTATAATCAGCGGGGAATGGATGCAAAAGAGTACTGTGTAATTGATCATTTGATTGATTGAGTACATTGTGTTGTGCACAAATTTCTCTCCAAGCGCGCTTGGTTGGGCAGAATTTAGATGCTGAGCATTTGATTCGTCTGTTGGAATACACGGAGGGAAGGGGTAGTACGTCTAAGAGGAGCACACTCGAGCGAGCGGTCAGGGGGGGGTATTTGCCGGTTCAGGAGGTTCGTTTTGGTTCGGGGCTTGCCTGATTTGCTTGCCTTGCTAGCGTTGCTTGCTTTGCTTGCTTTGCTCGCTTTGCTTGCTTTGCTCGCTTTGTTTGCTTTGCTCGCTTTGCTTGCTTTGCTTGCTTTGCTTGCTTTGCTTGCTTTGCTCGCTTTGCTTGCCTTGCTTGCTTTGCTCGCTTTGCTTGCCGTGCTTGCCTTTGCTTGCCTTTGCTTGATCTGCTGGCCCTGCTCGAGCTGCGTACTCTGCCTGCTCTACTTGCTGTGCTTGCCTGGCTTGCTTTGCTTGCCTTTGTTCTGCTCGCTCGTCGTGCGTATGAATGCTCTTGAGGGTACCTTTTGTGGGCAAGAGACTCATTTCAAACGGTAGGGGGTAGAGCGCGGTGACTACGTAGGGACAAAGATGAACAAACGGTTCGCCGTCAGGCGTTGCAAGTTTATTTTTTGCTGTTAATGGTATTCTTGCGACAGGCGGCGGTTGGAAGAAAGTGGTATACAGGGGAGGGAGAACGCGGGGGGGGGGGGGGGGGGATCTCTGCTGCTGCTGCAACTATTACTGTAGGCACTCTTCTTTTGTTTTCATCGCTCGATTTCCTTTTCGGGCAGTGGTGTCGTTACCTTGACTAATTACAATACGAGGTATGATTTCTATTTTTTCTATCAAAGGAACGTTTGTTGATTTTTCATTCCATCGGCGTATTCTATGAATAATACACTCCCCCCCCACCCACGCTTCCGGCACGTTGACGTGGGTGGAAACCCTGGTACCTACATGCAGTACCGGTATACAGTAGTACAGCACTCCGTCCGATGAATCGGAGACCGATGAGAGCGTTTTGCGGGAGAGGAACTCACGGCAAACCAACCGTCTCCGCTCGGGGGGCTTCGCCTGCGGCCGGCCTGGAAGACGTGTGATGGATCCGACGATGCGTGGAAGCATGAGAACGACATTTTGTTTCCTCTACGTACTGCGGGCACGAAATGTCTTTCTCTGTAGGGGACGGGCCTTGCTAGGCGGAGCTAAGCGAGTGGGCTATATGCATATACGTCGGTGGGTGTGGAGTGGGCTCGTGAACGCAACCTGGTCAAAGCGCCTCTCTCTGCGTTTCGGGGAGTGTTTATGATTTCGGCCTGACAGTGGGTGGGCTGCACTACAAATAGCGTATGTATGTATGCGTGGCGTTCAAACTCGGGCTGGCGTTCCTGGGGCCGACGAATGACAGGGGGTAACTGGTCCGAATGAAACCCGCCTGGCAAGGTTGTAGTACTACTAACAATACTACCTTCCTGGTAGTATCTAAAGTAAGTAGTGTTAAACTAGGGTATATTTACTATTTATAAACGGAGAAAAATATATGTCCAACTTTTTTCGTTGACCTATCTCAAAACATGCAAAATACTTCCTGGCTCACACGATTCATGATTACGTGAAGGATATTTGTCGAGTTTCAACATCCAGTAACAGCCGATTTTCCTAATTGAGAATTGCCTTTCCGATGAGAATGAAAATCGAAAATATTGGTTTTTGAATTGTAAGAGATGTACTTCCCTTACAGTATTTTTTTTCTACTGTAAACTATTGTCAGTTGTGACACCCGTCGATGAAAAAAAAAAAGCGAAATCGGCATCGGCAGCCTCAAGATAACGAGGATCCCAGAAAATCTGTATTTATGGGCGAGGGACCTCGCTCATAAATGCAAATTCCCTACAATCCTTGATTTTTCGGGCCTGTCAAGGCCGATTTCAATTTTTTTTTCGTGGATCGATACCTACCATCGAGGAACATATTTTCTAGGTCAAATTTTGGTCGTGAGCGAAATACAACTCTTAAACAATAACAAAGTACTAAAATCGATTTTCATTCTCATCGGAAAGGCAATTCTCAATTAGGAAAATCTGTTGTTCAGTCAGC
Organism: Saccharina japonica; assembly: GCA_008828725.1. Classification (NCBI taxonomy): domain Eukaryota; class Phaeophyceae; order Laminariales; family Laminariaceae; genus Saccharina; species Saccharina japonica. Next base: position 194,615 of record MEHQ01001439.1, on the reverse strand, counting down.
AAACCCATGGTTCCAGTGTGACAAGAATAAATATCAGACAGAAAAAAACTAGTAACATTAAATTTTGCTATGGTTTTTACAGCGTACGAGTAGGGCCCACAACTAACAGTGTAGCAAGTGACCGCAAACCAACGCCGTGCGCTCGCTCACCAGCGTGTCACCGCCACCGCGACCCCCCCCCCCCCCCCCTACTAACACGCCATCAACGGCAAAAAATCTAACTCCCCAGGAGCCAGACGAGCACCTACTAATTGATACGTCGCCGACGAACAGCCAAAACAAAAATGACGGCAAGCTCAAAAAAATAACGAAAGCCGCAACACCCGTGTCGTGTCATCACAACAAAATCTAACCCGACAAAAAAATAAAATAACCAAGTATCAATCACCTAGTTATCACAGAACGACTTATAATCAGCAAACAAAAACAAAACAGCACACTCCACCCCACACGGGGGGGGACCATATGCATCATGGCCGTAGTACGTATGACCATAGACCCTGGAGCGAACAACACGCCCCCCCTCCCCCCCGAGACTAGTTATCGGAGCCAAACGCCGAGTACAGATGCCCACCGAGCGCCTCCACTAACGCCCCCCCTCCCCACTACGCCATGCATAGAAATGAAGTACCCCCCCCCCCGCGCCAATGTTGCTTCATCGTGTCGTTCCAGAGCAGCGCCTTGGTCCCCTGCGACTCCCCCCGCCCCCCCGCCATCCTCTCCGTATGTCCCAACTCTCCGGTCTAATAGTCAGCTGAAACGTAGATCAGACCACACTGAGCTGACCGCCACTTTCCAACGTCAGGTGTGCCGAAACAAATAAGGGAGAAGGGTACTGGGAGAGTGTGTGCGGGGGGGGGGGGAGGGCATACTCAATTCATGCCATGCCAGAACCTATGACCTACAACCATCAGGGGGGGGGGTGGGGGGGGGGGGGGAGAGAAAACAGTTCGCTCACATACACGGTCCAGGGTGCGCGCACACGCGAATCCTCCCGACATTTCATCCGGGGGACAAAACACACTCTATCAAGAACATAATACGTCCCCCCCACTCCCACCCCCCGCCTACTCCATTCCCACCCGCGCCTTCTGGTCTGACGACACTATTGCCGGCGGCGGTAGTCAAACGTCGCCAACACGCTCGACAAAAAAAAGATACAATCAACCAAAATACCAAGCTAACCACCAAGCTAAACCACCGAGCAAACCCGTCAATGACCAATCGACAATCGAACCAACAAATCGACCACCACGCCGCGAAACCGAAAGCCACCCAACCCATCAAAAGCCACCGAACCACCACCTAACCAATCAAAATCCACCACCCAACCACCCGACCAATCAAAATCCACCACCCAGCCAAGCAGCCAACCAAATAAAAATCAAACCAGCCAACCTACCACCCAAAACCAAATCAAAATCAATCAGCCAACCAACCAACCAAACATAACCCCCCTCTCGAAGAGGAGCGCAGCGTGGAAGGACATCAACAGCGCACTCCAAAGAAAGACGCGGCGGTCGGTAGGTACAATACGTCGGTCCAAAAATATCGCACACTAATTCCAAGTAATGTTGTCCCCCTCCAAAAACGTGCGTGCAGTCCCTTAACTGCCGAAAAAAAACACACACCCTACACCACTACGTACTTCCAAGTAATTTTTCGTCCCCGGAAAACGAACGTGGGCGCAAGTTTCTTCACTACCACCAAAAAATCATTTCCATACTAATTCCAGGTAAATTTGTACCCAAAAACGTGTGTGTGCACAGCAGTAGTTCCTTCAACGCGAAGCGATGTAGGGAGCCACCTCGGCATCCCACAAGCGCCACACCACCCCGCGAAACGCCCCTCTTGCTGTTTTGCTTCCGCTGCTGTTGCTGATGCTGCTGCTGCTGCTGCTGCTGCTACTGCTACTGCGGCGGCGGCAGCGGCGGCAGCGGCGGCATGGGCATTGCACACCACCTTTACATAAAAGCTTTCGATTGCGCTGCCACGGCTAAAAGACTGAGGCGTCACAAAAAAGCTCAACCAAACGAAATATAGCGCAAAACGCGTTTCACGTCAACCCGTTCAACCGAGACTTCGAGAGGGGGGAGGGGTGTACTCGATATTCATGCATGGCCGTAGTCGTATAAATGACCATGGATCCTCGCATCCCTACAATGCAGGGACGGAGCATGTCAGGTTTTCACCGACCAGGCAGAGGGGAGGGGGGGGGTGGAAAAATCACCCCAGCTCATCCCATCCCAAACCAAACCACACCAATCCTATTGCAATTGGGCAACAACGACTGAGCACTCGGAAGAACAAAAAACAAAAAAACGCGCCTCCACGAGCAAGAGCGCGTCCACTCGGGGGCGGGGGAGGCGGGGTGGTGGGCGGGGCCGAGAGGCGGAGTGGTGGGGAACGGGGGGCATCCTAACAACCTCAAAACCGCTGATGGTGACATTTTTCGCGCGCAAACTTAATGAGCGGGAGGCACCGTTCGGCCGGCGCCAAGCAAGGCCTTACATAGTGATCGTCAGTCGCACCGTACCTCTACGCATTCCTAACGTTTTTCTACTTTTTGCCAGATAATAAGTCCCATGTGGCCTGCCTGACCAAGAATGTGCCGCAGTGGGGTCAGGCTTCAGGCTTAGGCCCATGCCGGGGGGGGGGGGGGGGGGGGGGGGGGGGGGACTAATTGATACGTCGCCGACGACGCCAAAACAAAAATGACGCAACTCAAAAAAAATACGAAAGCCCGAACCCGTGTCGTGTCATCTACTAACAATCTAACCCGACAAAAAAAAAATAACCAAGTATCATCACCAGTTTTATCACGGAACGACTTAATAATCAGCAAACAAAACCAAAACAGCACTACTCCCACCCCAACACGGGGGGGGGGGGGGGGGGCCCCTATATTTTCTTCATGGCCGTCGTCGTATGCCCCTAGCCCCCGGGGGCGAAAACCCCGCCCCCCCCCCCCCGCGGGGGGGGGGGGGCGGGGTTTTCGCCCCCGGGGGCTAGGGGCATACGACGACGGCCATGAAGAAAATATAGGGGCCCCCCCCCCCCCCCCCGGGGGGGGGGGGGGGGGCCCCTATATTTTCTTCATGGCCGTCGTCGTATGCCCCTAGCCCCCGGGGGCGAAAAACCCCCCCCCCCCCCCCCCCCCCCCCCCAAAATAAAAGCATTGGAACGCCAAAAGCGTTTCACACACCAGAGAGTGCCCAATGACCGTTACGCACACATATTTATATTCATCCATCACACCGGACGACGAGCAAAAATGGTGCCCTCTGGATCTTTTCGGATCGGACAAGCGATCCGTCCGTTTTTTTCCCCCGGTAAAAACACGCCCTTTAGATCTTAACGGATGTTATACCCAAAGATCCGTGTCCGTATTTTTTTTCCCGCAAGAATCACGCCCGGGGACACAAATCCTCTGGATCTTTTCGCAATAAATAAAAAGATCCGTCAGTTTTTTCTTCCCTTAAGATCACGCCCGCGGGTACACACACTCCCTTAAGACACAAGCCTCTGGATCTTTTCGGACTAGATGAAAAGATCCGTCCGTTTTTTGCCGGAAAACCACGCCCGGGCGCTGGACAGCGCCGAAGTAGCCTTGCCGGACAGCTGGCCCATTCCTATCGTGGACATCATGGTGTCCACCTCGTCGACCACGTTCGGATCTTCCATCACACATTCCTGGATTGAGATAATTAAAAAAGAAAAAAAAGGGGCGAAAAAAAAGCGAGAACAAAAAAATAGAAACAAATTTTAGACCACGGAGACAAAAACAGACACCAAATTCGAGGCGGTAAAATAAAAAAACGAAAAGATAAAGATAAAGATAAGTTGAAAAAAAAACAGGAAAACTAAATCGAAGCAAAGGAACAACATGAAACAAGGGTAAGCACACTTAGAAATGCAAAACAAGAAACACTACCTACGTACTGTAGTTAAGAACCCAAGGTAACGTAACCGAGAACAATCAAATCTACATAACAGTATTAGTATTGATGCAAACATACGCATAGGAATTAGTTACGAAAAAATAAACATAAACTGATTCTACGACAGCATTTGCCGGTGACTAAAAAAGACCTCGAAAAAACAAACGCTGGGCGGCCCATACGGAGACGCTGCAGACCCTGCTACATGACGCTTCATCAAATGCGACTGCGCCGAGATCTCGTACTCATGCCCGGCGGGATAGAAAAAAAAAAACGAGACGAAACCGCTTCCACCCCCACCACCCCCACCACCGCATCTTATCACGCCCCAAGAGCCGCCTTTACCGCAATTCTGAATTATTATATAGGATAAAGTATAGAAATCGGGAACTTGGTCGTGACCCGCGTGTGGTTCCAGTGTTATGAGAACGAATAAATCGAAAAACGCCGAAAACACTATTTTAGACACTAATTCTAACCCTAACCCCAACCCCGCCCCGACCCTTATGAGGTTTGTCTTGAAAAAACAGCTCTTTAAAAAAAAAAATGGTCGACCACACTAAAAGGTATACAATAAAATATTTCCCTATTTCTATACTTTATCCTATATAATAATTCAGTGGTGCGGTAAAGGCTACTGCCCCGCGCAATATGGTACAGCAGTTACTATTGCTTGAAACTATTGCTTGTAACTATTACGTAACCCTTTTGTGCCCTAGATATACTTCAAACGAAATAAGTCCTAACTTTGGTTCAACGAACCGTCTATATATATACACGACTATAATACGAGCTCTTCAAACTTCAACCAGTGTCTCTTCGAACTTCAACCAGTGTATTTTCAAACTTCAACCAGCGTCTCTTCAAAATTCAACCAGTGTCTCTTCAAACTTCGAACAGTGTCTCTTCAAACTTCAAACCATTGTCTCTTCAAACTTCAACCAGTGTCTCTTCAAATTTCAACCAGTGTCTCTTCAAACTTCAAACAGTGTCTTCAAACTTCAAACCAGTGAGTCTCTTCAAACTTCAACCAGTGTCTCTTCAAATTTCAATCAGTGTCTCTTCAAACTTCAACCAGTCAAGTGTGAGCATACAGCAGCAGTGCAACGGTGCGAGTACTGTAGAATCAGGCTGCATCAACCATTGTACTGTCCTTCGGAGCACAAACAGTGGTCGATGCTGGATTTCGGCAATTTTTGTCGACTTTTTTTCCCTCTCAAGCCCCTCAAAAGGGGTAAAATATTAACGTAATTACCTGGTAGCATACTGGGACAATACGTAGGTGGTATATACATACAGTAGCATACTATATACTGTAGCATATTTGACTACCATATACAGCAGCAGCATACTGGCACTAATATTGGCAGACTGCTGTATGCATATTGCACTTGTCATAAGCGCACCTTGTACATGTGGACAATACGTAGGTGGTACATATAGTAGCATACTATACTGCTGTATGGTAGCATATTTGACTATTAATACTATTACGGGGGACCATAGTAAACACTAGTAAATAGGACCTACGGTACACACAAACCCTACTACAAGTATATACGTATTTAACTATTTTTACCAGGGCCTTCCTCGGGAAAATTCCCGAAGATTTCGGGAATCGAGTAAATCAACCATATCAAACTAACCAAGCCAATTCCCGTGGTAAACTACCATGGACCATACCGCGGTTGATTTACTCGATTCCCGAAATCTTCGGGATCTTCGGGAATTTTCCCGAGGAAGGCCCTGATTTTTACGAACAATATTTGGTCCTATTTACTATGGTCCACGGTGAATAGGGGACCTACACAAAAACCATTAGTGCGCTATCATCAGCGTACCTTGTACATGGCGCTCATGTGGTGCAGGAGGTCGTCCTTCTCCGCGTCGTCGATGGGAACGGAAGTCTGCGCCACCAGGCGAAGCATCGCCTCGATTTTGTTCACCCTGTTCTTCCCCTTGGTCACCTGCGTCCAGCAGAATAAAGTAGCAGCAGGGGTCAGGAGCGGTGTCGTCAATAACGACAGCGACGACATCATTAGGGTGTTTGCTATATAACCCATCCAGAAAAAAAAGTAGCTGCGGTAGCAGAGGCTAGAAAAAAAGTAGCTGCGGTAGCAGAGGCGGCAGCAGCAGCGGTGTCATCATCAACGACGGCAGCCACAATCCAATCTGGTTGGGTTATACCAGGTAAACAAAATAACTGAAACCGACAAACACGAGGAGCTGATTGGTTAAACAGGTGAAATCCGAACGCGGTATGTATGTAGCCAATCAGAAGTTTCTCCGTTCGATATAGCCTAACCCACAGAGTTACGCAACCCGAGAATGCTTGGTGTAGGTTAAAAACGCCATTTTGGATTTTTTTTTCTTTCCCCCCACAGCAAATACTTTTTCGAGTGTTGGGATTTTGCTATTACATCGGAAACAGACTGAAAGAAAACCCAGCCCCACAAAATTCTTCGCAAACACCCAACAAAATTATTCGCAAACAATTTGAGCTACTGTAGTGTGGACGAACCAATTTAGACAAAAGAGAGAGACGATAGATATATAGGAAACAGACTACAAGAAACCCGACCCAGCGAAATTCTTCGCAAACACCCAATATTACCGTTACATTAACATGCCTGTACCTACTGTTGTAGTATCTACAGCATCTGCGTACAACATATATACGTATTTCTCACCTCGCCCTCGTTCAGCAGCCGCGCACATACGTATACCTACGGTATCAAACGAACATACAGTACCTATATCATACTGGTACGCACTACTACTACTGCATATGCGAAGTACGTCGACTATACACCTACACCTACCACTCTGATCCGGCATATAAGGACCGTTTGTATCTTAACATTACATAGAAATGGTGCTTATATTTCGGGCATAGTAGTATGATACATACAATCTCCCTTTCGTCCCCCCCTTTTTTTTTTTTACCAATCATTTGTTCCCACATATAGACACACGCTCCCTGAATTCTACAGCCTCAGATTGTGTCTCCGTCATACCGGATGTACACCTGCATGGGGACATATAAAACCCGTAAGTACGCGAGATCGAAGTATCACACTCAGCAAGCAAATATGAGTTTCGACGAAATCCTCGAGCTCACAGCTGTTGTTTTTTATTTATTTTTAAAATAATACGTTTCGTACGGTATCTGCAGTGGGGACAAGCTATTTATGTACGCGTATAAGCACCGAATTATCACCTCGCTCTCGTACAGCAGCCTCATGGTCTTGCCCTCCTCCTCGCGTCGCAACAGCTCCTCCGCCTTGCTCTGGACAATCTCCAACATCGCAGCACGGTCTTCGTCCGCCGTAGCTCGGACCATCTTGATCTGGTGCCGGTTGGAGGAGACGATGCGAAGCAGAACGTTAGAGAGATAAATAAAGAGCTAAAAGAAGGAGGGGCGGGGGAGGGGGTACTCATGTCGTGCACGGCAGTAGTCGTATGACCGAAGACCCTCGCATCCCTACAATGCCGGGACGGAGCACGTTGGGTTTTCACCAACCAGGCAGACATTGCTTGCACCAAGCGCGATGGAGGGGAGGGGGGGGGCGTAATCATTTGGTGCTTGCCTCAAGTCATTTGACCATTGACCACGCATCCCTTTCGAGACGGAGCGTACTCCTTTGCTGCTTGCCTTTAGTCATTTGGCCATTGACCACGCATCCCTTTCGAGACGGGGCGCCGTTCCTACTCCTAATACAGACACCTCCAACATTTGGTCGCTCATCAAGATGGAGTGGGCGAGAAGACAAATATTTCGAGATGAAGGCGGGGCGGCGGGACACAAGAGAGGGGAGAGACACAACAAGGAAAAGAGAGATGGGAGGGGGGGGGGGGGGGGGGGGGGGGGGGGGGGGGGCACTCATGCCATGCATGGCTGTAGTCGTATGATCATAGACCCTCCCTGTTTCTCACCTCTGCTGTGAGCTTCTGCTTGCTCGCCGATAGCGCCTTGACAGTCTGGTTCAAAGCGTGGTACGTCATCCCCGAGGCTTCGAAAGTGCTCAAAGCCTTCTGCTTCTCGTACTGCCGGTCGCGGCGGAGCGTCTCGTTGGCCGTCTTGAGGTTGTCGTTTTCCTTGCGCAGCTTATCCACCTATTAATATCATATAATATCAAATAATAGCGTATGATAGCATAGCGTATGAGAATATCAGATAGTATTATATGCAGTATATACGTAGTGGGATTATTGTTATCGTTTCGATAATGTCGTATACCAGGTATACTAAGTATCATATCATAAGGGGTAGTGGAGTTATCGTTTTCCTGTCGCTGCTTATCCACCCACCATGAAAAATAAAATCATAGCATATCGTATCGTATCATATCGTATCGTATCGTATCATATCGTATCGTGTCATATCGTATCGTATCATATCGTATCATATCATATCATATCATATCATATCATACCATAGATCAGATCGTATCATATAATATCATATAATATCATATAATATCATATAATATCATACCAGGTACCATAGATCAGATCGTATCATATCATGTAGTATCATATAATATCATAATATTATATCATACCATATCAGATCATACCGTATCACATCATATAATACCGTACGTGGTATGTATGTAGTGGGATTATTGGTATCAGTTCGATACTATCGTCTATATCATATCACACGCGGTAATGGGGCTATCATTGTATTTGCGCATCTTGCTCCCCTGTCACATAGGCATACGGTATACCAGGTATATCACACCACACGCGGTAGAGGCGCAAACAAGCTCACAAAGGCATACACACGGCCCTATGATATGTCCCAACTGGCTGCCACGACATGGGGGGAAATGAGATCAGTAACATGAGGAAGCGGAGCAAGCCGAGGAACGGACGGGGGGTGTACTCGATATTCATGCATGGCCGTAGTCGTATGACCATATAGACCACGCATCCCTTTCGAGACGGAGACGGGGGGGGGGGGGTGTTTACTTAATAAACATGCAAATGTGGATAGTTCTACACATAATTCTAAAAACAGTTATCGTTTTTTGTATATTTCGTCCAGAAATCTCGCCATTCTGACCTTGGAGAAGCAGAGTAAGTCGTGTTCTTATTGTTTTTCGTGGACTCTCTATTTAACATATCGTACTTTAGTGAGGGTGTGGTTAGTAGGGTATATTTATACTCTGGTGTACCTGGGTATGTATACCAAGTATATGGTATCATAGTTCCAAGGGTGTGTTTAGGAGGGTATAACATACTCTGGGGTACCCGGATACCTATGGTATCATAGTTCCAAGGGTGTGCTTAGGAGGGTATATTACACTCTGAGATACCCGGGTACGTATGGCATCATAGTTCCAAGGGTGTGCTTAGGAGGGTATACCATACTCTGGGGTACCCGGATACCTATGGTATCATAGTTCCAAGGGTGTGTTTAGGAGGGTATACCATACTCTGGGGTACCCGGATACCTATGGTATCATAGTTCCAAGGGTGTGGCGGGGGGCGGGTGTGCTCGATATTCATGCATGGCCGTAGTCGTATGACCATAGACCCTCGCATCCCTACAATGCCGGGACGGAGCATGTCGGGTTTTCACCGACCAGGCAGACATTGCTACGTAGCACCAATCGCGAAGCGCCGTGAGGTGTTGGCCGAGTCGCATGAAGGGTGAGCTGCATCCTACTAAGAATGCTTAGGGGGGGGGGGTACCCTATATTCATGCATGGCCATAGTCGTATGACCATAGACCCTCGCATCCCTACAATGCCGGGACGGAGCATTGCAGAGAGGGGGAGGCGTACTCATTTGTTGCTTGCCTTAGTCATTTGACCATTGACCATGCATCCCTTTCGAGACGGAGACGGGGGGGGGGGGGTGTTTACTTAATAAACATGCAAATGTGGATAATTCTACACATAATTCTAAAAACAGTTGTCGTTTTTTGTATATTTCGTCCAGAAATCTCGCCATTCTGACCTTGGAGAAGCAGAGTAAGTCGTGTTCTTATTGTTTTTCGTGGACTCTCTATTAATCATATCGTACTTTAGTGAGGGTGTGTGGTTAGTAGGGTATATTTATACTCTGGGGTACCTGGGTATGTATACCAAGTATATGGTATCATAGTTCCAAGGGTGTCTTTAGGAGGGTATAACATACTCTGGGGTACCCGGATACCTATGGTATCATAGTTCCAAGGGTGTGCTTAGGAGGGTATGTTACACTCTGAGATACCCGGGTACGTATGGCATCATAGTTCCAAGGGTGTGCTTAGGAGGGTATACCATACTCTGGGGTACCTCGACCACGTTCGGATCTTCCATCACACATTCCTGGATTGAGATAATTAAAAAAGAAAAAAAAGGGGCGAAAAAAAAGCGAGAACAAAAAAATAGAAACAAATTTTAGACCACGGAGACAAAAACAGACACCAAATTCGAGGCGGTAAAATAAAAAAACGAAAAGATAAAGATAAAGATAAGTTGAAAAAAAAACAGGAAAACTAAATCGAAGCAAAGGAACAACATGAAACAAGGGTAAGCACACTTAGAAATGCAAAACAAGAAACACTACCTACGTACTGTAGTTAAGAACCCAAGGTAACGTAACCGAGAACAATCAAATCTACATAACAGTATTAGTATTGATGCAAACATACGCATAGGAATTAGTTACGAAAAAATAAACATAAACTGATTCTACGACAGCATTTGCCGGTGACTAAAAAAGACCTCGAAAAAACAAACGCTGGGCGGCCCATACGGAGACGCTGCAGACCCTGCTACATGACGCTTCATCAAATGCGACTGCGCCGAGATCTCGTACTCATGCCCGGCGGGATAGAAAAAAAAAAACGAGACGAAACCGCTTCCACCCCCACCACCCCCACCACCGCATCTTATCACGCCCCAAGAGCCGCCTTTACCGCAATTCTGAATTATTATATAGGATAAAGTATAGAAATCGGGAACTTGGTCGTGACCCGCGTGTGGTTCCAGTGTTATGAGAACGAATAAATCGAAAAACGCCGAAAACACTATTTTAGACACTAATTCTAACCCTAACCCCAACCCCGCCCCGACCCTTATGAGGTTTGTCTTGAAAAAACAGCTCTTTAAAAAAAAAAATGGTCGACCACACTAAAAGGTATACAATAAAATATTTCCCTATTTCTATACTTTATCCTATATAATAATTCAGTGGTGCGGTAAAGGCTACTGCCCCGCGCAATATGGTACAGCAGTTACTATTGCTTGAAACTATTGCTTGTAACTATTACGTAACCCTTTTGTGCCCTAGATATACTTCAAACGAAATAAGTCCTAACTTTGGTTCAACGAACCGTCTATATATATACACGACTATAATACGAGCTCTTCAAACTTCAACCAGTGTCTCTTCGAACTTCAACCAGTGTATTTTCAAACTTCAACCAGCGTCTCTTCAAAATTCAACCAGTGTCTCTTCAAACTTCGAACAGTGTCTCTTCAAACTTCAAACCATTGTCTCTTCAAACTTCAACCAGTGTCTCTTCAAATTTCAACCAGTGTCTCTTCAAACTTCAAACAGTGTCTTCAAACTTCAAACCAGTGAGTCTCTTCAAACTTCAACCAGTGTCTCTTCAAATTTCAATCAGTGTCTCTTCAAACTTCAACCAGTCAAGTGTGAGCATACAGCAGCAGTGCAACGGTGCGAGTACTGTAGAATCAGGCTGCATCAACCATTGTACTGTCCTTCGGAGCACAAACAGTGGTCGATGCTGGATTTCGGCAATTTTTGTCGACTTTTTTTCCCTCTCAAGCCCCTCAAAAGGGGTAAAATATTAACGTAATTACCTGGTAGCATACTGGGACAATACGTAGGTGGTATATACATACAGTAGCATACTATATACTGTAGCATATTTGACTACCATATACAGCAGCAGCATACTGGCACTAATATTGGCAGACTGCTGTATGCATATTGCACTTGTCATAAGCGCACCTTGTACATGTGGACAATACGTAGGTGGTACATATAGTAGCATACTATACTGCTGTATGGTAGCATATTTGACTATTAATACTATTACGGGGGACCATAGTAAACACTAGTAAATAGGACCTACGGTACACACAAACCCTACTACAAGTATATACGTATTTAACTATTTTTACCAGGGCCTTCCTCGGGAAAATTCCCGAAGATTTCGGGAATCGAGTAAATCAACCATATCAAACTAACCAAGCCAATTCCCGTGGTAAACTACCATGGACCATACCGCGGTTGATTTACTCGATTCCCGAAATCTTCGGGATCTTCGGGAATTTTCCCGAGGAAGGCCCTGATTTTTACGAACAATATTTGGTCCTATTTACTATGGTCCACGGTGAATAGGGGACCTACACAAAAACCATTAGTGCGCTATCATCAGCGTACCTTGTACATGGCGCTCATGTGGTGCAGGAGGTCGTCCTTCTCCGCGTCGTCGATGGGAACGGAAGTCTGCGCCACCAGGCGAAGCATCGCCTCGATTTTGTTCACCCTGTTCTTCCCCTTGGTCACCTGCGTCCAGCAGAATAAAGTAGCAGCAGGGGTCAGGAGCGGTGTCGTCAATAACGACAGCGACGACATCATTAGGGTGTTTGCTATATAACCCATCCAGAAAAAAAAGTAGCTGCGGTAGCAGAGGCTAGAAAAAAAGTAGCTGCGGTAGCAGAGGCGGCAGCAGCAGCGGTGTCATCATCAACGACGGCAGCCACAATCCAATCTGGTTGGGTTATACCAGGTAAACAAAATAACTGAAACCGACAAACACGAGGAGCTGATTGGTTAAACAGGTGAAATCCGAACGCGGTATGTATGTAGCCAATCAGAAGTTTCTCCGTTCGATATAGCCTAACCCACAGAGTTACGCAACCCGAGAATGCTTGGTGTAGGTTAAAAACGCCATTTTGGATTTTTTTTTCTTTCCCCCCACAGCAAATACTTTTTCGAGTGTTGGGATTTTGCTATTACATCGGAAACAGACTGAAAGAAAACCCAGCCCCACAAAATTCTTCGCAAACACCCAACAAAATTATTCGCAAACAATTTGAGCTACTGTAGTGTGGACGAACCAATTTAGACAAAAGAGAGAGACGATAGATATATAGGAAACAGACTACAAGAAACCCGACCCAGCGAAATTCTTCGCAAACACCCAATATTACCGTTACATTAACATGCCTGTACCTACTGTTGTAGTATCTACAGCATCTGCGTACAACATATATACGTATTTCTCACCTCGCCCTCGTTCAGCAGCCGCGCACATACGTATACCTACGGTATCAAACGAACATACAGTACCTATATCATACTGGTACGCACTACTACTACTGCATATGCGAAGTACGTCGACTATACACCTACACCTACCACTCTGATCCGGCATATAAGGACCGTTTGTATCTTAACATTACATAGAAATGGTGCTTATATTTCGGGCATAGTAGTATGATACATACAATCTCCCTTTCGTCCCCCCCTTTTTTTTTTTTACCAATCATTTGTTCCCACATATAGACACACGCTCCCTGAATTCTACAGCCTCAGATTGTGTCTCCGTCATACCGGATGTACACCTGCATGGGGACATATAAAACCCGTAAGTACGCGAGATCGAAGTATCACACTCAGCAAGCAAATATGAGTTTCGACGAAATCCTCGAGCTCACAGCTGTTGTTTTTTATTTATTTTTAAAATAATACGTTTCGTACGGTATCTGCAGTGGGGACAAGCTATTTATGTACGCGTATAAGCACCGAATTATCACCTCGCTCTCGTACAGCAGCCTCATGGTCTTGCCCTCCTCCTCGCGTCGCAACAGCTCCTCCGCCTTGCTCTGGACAATCTCCAACATCGCAGCACGGTCTTCGTCCGCCGTAGCTCGGACCATCTTGATCTGGTGCCGGTTGGAGGAGACGATGCGAAGCAGAACGTTAGAGAGATAAATAAAGAGCTAAAAGAAGGAGGGGCGGGGGAGGGGGTACTCATGTCGTGCACGGCAGTAGTCGTATGACCGAAGACCCTCGCATCCCTACAATGCCGGGACGGAGCACGTTGGGTTTTCACCAACCAGGCAGACATTGCTTGCACCAAGCGCGATGGAGGGGAGGGGGGGGGCGTAATCATTTGGTGCTTGCCTCAAGTCATTTGACCATTGACCACGCATCCCTTTCGAGACGGAGCGTACTCCTTTGCTGCTTGCCTTTAGTCATTTGGCCATTGACCACGCATCCCTTTCGAGACGGGGCGCCGTTCCTACTCCTAATACAGACACCTCCAACATTTGGTCGCTCATCAAGATGGAGTGGGCGAGAAGACAAATATTTCGAGATGAAGGCGGGGCGGCGGGACACAAGAGAGGGGAGAGACACAACAAGGAAAAGAGAGATGGGAGGGGGGGGGGGGGGGGGGGGGGGGGGGGGGGGGGTGTACTCATGCCATGCATGGCTCTCATGCCATGCATGGCTGTAGTCGTATGATCATAGACCCTCCCTGTTTCTCACCTCTGCTGTGAGCTTCTGCTTGCTCGCCGATAGCGCCTTGACAGTCTGGTTCAAAGCGTGGTACGTCATCCCCGAGGCTTCGAAAGTGCTCAAAGCCTTCTGCTTCTCGTACTGCCGGTCGCGGCGGAGCGTCTCGTTGGCCGTCTTGAGGTTGTCGTTTTCCTTGCGCAGCTTATCCACCTATTAATATCATATAATATCAAATAATAGCGTATGATAGCATAGCGTATGAGAATATCAGATAGTATTATATGCAGTATATACGTAGTGGGATTATTGTTATCGTTTCGATAATGTCGTATACCAGGTATACTAAGTATCATATCATAAGGGGTAGTGGAGTTATCGTTTTCCTGTCGCTGCTTATCCACCCACCATGAAAAATAAAATCATAGCATATCGTATCGTATCATATCGTATCGTATCGTATCATATCGTATCGTGTCATATCGTATCGTATCATATCGTATCATATCATATCATATCATATCATATCATACCATAGATCAGATCGTATCATATAATATCATATAATATCATATAATATCATATAATATCATACCAGGTACCATAGATCAGATCGTATCATATCATGTAGTATCATATAATATCATAATATTATATCATACCATATCAGATCATACCGTATCACATCATATAATACCGTACGTGGTATGTATGTAGTGGGATTATTGGTATCAGTTCGATACTATCGTCTATATCATATCACACGCGGTAATGGGGCTATCATTGTATTTGCGCATCTTGCTCCCCTGTCACATAGGCATACGGTATACCAGGTATATCACACCACACGCGGTAGAGGCGCAAACAAGCTCACAAAGGCATACACACGGCCCTATGATATGTCCCAACTGGCTGCCACGACATGGGGGGAAATGAGATCAGTAACATGAGGAAGCGGAGCAAGCCGAGGAACGGACGGGGGGTGTACTCGATATTCATGCATGGCCGTAGTCGTATGACCATATAGACCACGCATCCCTTTCGAGACGGAGACGGGGCGGGGGGGGGGGGGAATGTGAGGTAGGGTTTATTCAGTAAAAAACAAAACATACGTTTGGTAGCCATTCATTATTTACGTTTTTTTGGTGTATTAGACCCAAACATTTCACCAAAATGAGCTTCACGAGCAGGCAGACAACTACACAAGAGCACGGATAGTACCCATGGACGAACACGACATAGAAAAGGGGGGAGGGGGGGTTGGTGGGGATATCGAATATCTACCTGGGCAGACCAGTACACAAGGCACGGTTCACACCAATCAGCCACGACCGGAAAAAATGGCCCATAATAACGGGGGGGGGCAGGGGGGGGGATTATCCGCCTGGACAGATGCACAACGTGATGCGTATATGGGGAGGAAGGAGGAGGGGACGAGGGGGGGCGCGAAGAAGATGGTAATGTTGTCGTAAGATAGTGACCGCGTGCAAGCTTTGGGGGGGGGGGTGTTTACGTCCCCGGGGTGCTAAGAAGCTGCATCACTGCTTGCCCCCGGGGTAGTGCGCAGTGGCGGACTACTTCGTATATTAATACTATTAATATTACACTACTACCGCTACTACTGCTGTTGCTGCTGCTACTACTGCTGCTACTACTACTACTAGTACTACTAGTACTACTAGTACTACTAGTAGTACTACTACTACTACTACTGCTACTACTACTACTACTAGTACTACTACTGCTGCTACTACTGCTGCTACTACTGCTGCTACTGCTGCTACTACTACTGCTGCTACTGCTACTACTGCTACTACTGCTAGTACTACTTCGTACTATTAGTACCGCTGCTGCTACTACTACTACAACTGCTACTACTTCGTAGTACTAGTACTATTACTTCGTAGTACTAGTACTACTACTGCTAATGTATGCTACTGCTACGACTGCTGCTGCTGCTGCTGCCGCTACTACTGTTGCTACTACTACTACAACTACTGCTGCTGCTGCTGCTACTACTACTACTACTACTACCACTCATTCTACCATTGCTAGTCTTCCGATAATCCCCGCAACAAAAAAAGCATAACTAAATGAATAACTACGGTCATGCATGACTTCCCCCCCTTCCCCGTCTTCTCCAAGCCAACCACCCACCTCCGTCTTCAGCGCGCCGATAATCTGGCTGCTCTCCCCCATGATATCCAGGCTGGCCTCTCTCCTCTCATCCTCCTCGACAAGCAGCTTCCTGTGCCGCGCGAGAGACGTAGGGCTGAAAAACCCCATCGCTCCCTCGATCATCCCGGCTACTGTCTTCGCCCCCCCCCCACCACCACCGCCCCCACCTCCCCCCGGGGCTGACTTCGACCCATCCCCGGGTTTATATTGGCCACTAGTACCGCCTACCATGTCCAACACCCCTCCTCCCCCGCCGCCATCACCCGAGGCAAGAGCAACCGCGTCGTCTGGCGAAAGCCGCCCAGGGAGTTCCATTTGCCTCGCCGAGGCTTTTGCTACGGTTGCTTCCGACGAGGGCGCGGCCGCGGCTGCCGCTGCGTGCTGCTTCGACGCTGCCTCTGCCTTGAGCTGCAGCTGCTTGTGGGCCTGCAGAAAAGTAGACACAGATACATCGGGTCAAGGTTAGGTAGGGTGGTCACTTGAGGATATCCTCTATACTATTATTAATAGTGAGCCACCCAAAAACTGATTTTGCTTGGAGGAAAATGAAAATGCTACACGTACATACACACTCGATGAACACTCCCATGGCCGAAGTATCAAAATGACAAATATTGCAACGCAAGAATGAAAATGGATGAAAAAAACGACGGTTTTCCGGGTTCAGGAGGCACCCTCACCCAGAAAACGCTTTTATCCGCCGAAAAGTGCTACCTGTATACCGTAGCACACGTCTACATGATGATGTTCTCACACTATCAATATAATTAATGGCTCATTTCCCTGAGATCTCGAGACCGTGATCACAAAACACGGGCTTAAAAAGAAAAAGAAAAAAGAAAAGTGTCGGTGGATGAAAACAAGCCAAGTATGTACACACGAATAGGTGCAGTACCAATACGAAAGGAAACGGTGCAGATGAGCAGTGGGGTATATATACCATCCCGTTTATCACTTGCAACGTAATGGGAGAACGCGGGGTTCTAATATTGACGACGCCAAAAAAAGGTACTATAGGTACCTCTTTCGACGGCAC
This sequence comes from Saccharina japonica, assembly GCA_008828725.1. Lineage (NCBI taxonomy): Eukaryota > Phaeophyceae > Laminariales > Laminariaceae > Saccharina > Saccharina japonica. The sequence continues at coordinate 176,966 of MEHQ01001439.1, read as the reverse complement.
CATAAAAAGGTACTGTACCCCTTTCGAGTTTTACCTGAAGCATACGCCATACGCCGTTTACCAACAACGCACAGAAGTTGACGACAGTCACAAAAAATATCCTGCTGCGCGAGTTGCTAACGACAGCTATACCATACCATACCATAATATACTATACTATACTATACTATACTATACTATACTATACTATACTATACTATACTGTACTATACTATACTGAGTACGACGCGTGCTACGATAAAAAAATAGAGGTGTACCAAGTATACCGTTTTTTGGCTAAACGTTTTCTGAACGATCGGGCAAAATCGTCGGAATTTCATGTTTGTGTTGCAACATTTTTTATTGTATTCTTAGACCATAAGATTCTTCATCGGGTACGTATTCATACTAATCCCACACTAATTCCAGGTAGTTCGTCTCCAAAAACGGGGGACCGGTTCTTAAGGGGTTAAAAAACGGTTTTTGGGTGAGGTATACGAGAGCTCCTCAAGCCACCACCCTCAGAAGGCTTACTGCTTATTATTCACATGGTGCACCTCTACCGTAGCATGCGTCGTACTTTTTACATTCGTCGTGAAGGATGTGACTTCTCTGGCTCGCCACCCTGGCTGCTTTCAAAGCTAGAAGTACATGGACAAAAGAGCAAGAAAAAAAAAAAAAAAAAAAAAAAAAACTTGTCACTCCTCTCACCTCTTCCATGTCCAGCCTGGCCTGCCGCTCCTCGTCCAGCTTCCTCTGCAGCGCCAGAATCTGGTTCTCCAGCTTAGCCGCCTCGCGGTGCTCAACCACCATCAAGGTGTACGCTCCTCGGGCCTGCGCCCCTCTCACAAAGGTCTGCACCACCACCGAGGCGTCTTCGTTTCACGTTATTTTAGTGTGCAGTGCATGGGGGGGGGGGGAGGGGAAGGGCAGGTTCAGGTTCCGCGCGGAAAAGAGAAAAAGTCGGCGTGTGCGACCATGCGAGTAGGACCAGCGCCAACAGCAACACTCAACACCAGCAACAGCAACATCAACAGCAACAGCAAAACCAACCAACGCCAACGCCAACGCCAACACCAACACCGATACCGCCACCATCCCAAACCAACGGAACCGGCACCAACGAGCAACGCCACCTTAGAAGGGTGGCGGCTTACTTCCTGAGTTCCACACATGAGGAGCCTCCATATCATCAAATTAATGCACCCGAAACAGACTTCGGAGAAGTTTGTTCGTGCAAAAACCCGACCAGCGAGCAATAATGCCTTACAGGGGCGGTGGCTTATCTTCGAAGAAGTTTGTTCGGGCAACCCGACCAACATTTCTGTGCGCGATATTGATTTTATTTTTACTTTTTAAACACAGCTGTGAGATCGAGGGTTTTATCGAAGCTCATCTTTGCAAGCTGAGTGGTATACTTCGATCGCGCGAACTACGGGTCGCTATATGCGCTATATGTTGTTTAATATCGCGTCCTTCAAAGGTGAAAACTAATTAATGACTTGAATTAGTATGAATTAATTAAAAAAATGGCGTTGTATCGTAGGCTTTGGAGAATGTACGAAACGGGGGCCGGGTGCCGCAGGAAAATTAGTCACTTGTCCCGCAGGAAAATATTATATATACGTACATACCTGGTATGCCTTACGTAGCCCTAAAAGCAAACCAATAAACGCATCGTGCTAACGGGTAGTTGCTCACTTGAGACGCACGCTAAGGAAAAGGTGCACCATGGTTTTGCCTTCTGCGGGCGGTCACTTAACCCTTGCAGGACTGCCGTCCCGTTATGGGGACACCTTAGTTGGAATTAGAGCCAACTATATGGCCATGTGCACTGGAGTACTAAAAGGGTTAACCCCTTAAGAATTTGGCCCCAAGTATTTGGGGACAAAGTACTTGGAATTAGTGTGGGATAGTTTTTTCAGTTCTGAATGGGTTAAGGAGCTCTATACTAATAGTAAGTAAAAAAAATGATTTTGGAGGGAAATTAAAGTGCTATATACGTATATTATACCACATGAAAAATCAATCCCCTGTCCGAAAAGTATAGAATGAAAACAAATCTGCAACACAATAACGAAACTCAGACGATTTTTTGGGCAAAGGAGTGTCACGTCACTCAGGGGGAAAAAAAATCAGCCAAAAAAGTGCTACGTACCTTTATCGCAGCACGCGTCAAACCGGTCAGAAAATAATGGCTCATAAGGCAAAACGTGCAATCCCTACGTAGCGTGGGATGAGCCTTCCCTCGTACTGAAACACGCCTTCACCACCCCCATAAACCAGCACACCCCCACCCCCACTCCCATCACCACCAACACCCACACGCATACCCAAACCAACCCCAAGCCAACTACCGCCAACACCGCCATTAACAGCACCATCGCCAACACCAACACCAACACCAACGCCGACACCAACACCAACACCATCGCCAACACCAACACCAACACCAACACCGACACCGACACCAACACCGACACCGACACCAACACCAACACCAACAACAACACCAACAACACCACCAACAACACTAACAACACCAACAACAACACCAACACCAACACTAACACTAACACCAGCAACAATTACAAACAACCCTTACCTCGCATAGCAACAAACTTTCGGCGAGCGACCACCATCCTCCTCCAGGACTGCAGGCACGCCGCCGCCCGGTGTCGCCTCAGCCCCAGCACCTCCTTCGCTGCCTTCACCCTTCTCCAACACGCCTGCGTACAAAAGGAAACCCCTAACGCTGTGAGCGGGATAGACTCTTACCCAATGAGCTCGCCAATTACTTTCGCTTAAAGGGACCATTGTTTTCCCCGTGTTTCCTCGTATGACATGTATGCGTTATATAGATGTCATAGTACTCACCCCATCACATACTATAAACCCTGATATGTGTATACCAGGTATATTACAAGGGCTCCGCATGGTTGCCGGCACCCATGCTTATAGATATATGTATCTATGTGCGAATAATGAACCCTTTTGCGACCTAAAACCGTCTTTTATAGTGCGGTCTTATCAAGTGTCTAGGAAGAGCGTGCAGCAATACAAGCAGTACCATCATGATGCGCGTGCGTCCTTACAACTCCTTATAGTGCGCTTCGGACACGCCCTCTCCTATCCCCTACCCCAGCAGCATGCCTCCTTACGCTGTTGCGTGTGGTCGATGCAGAAATCGACATTTTTTTTCCGGCGGCTTTTCAAAGGGGTTAAGAAAGAGATGTACATATATACATATTCATACGTACATGAAAACAATACGTATCGTGATTCTCTTTAGCGAAACTAGTCAATTACTTAGAACTCCCTCATAATTGTACGTAAGAATATGTTTTCAATCTGCACGCTCATCTCCTATTATTTCCCAACAAAGTGCTTATTAAGCACCTGTCGCACATGCTCACTGCCGAGGGGTAAAAACCTCCTGCGTATACACGACGAGTTCAGCTAGAAAGTAAAAAATGCCGACGGGGGAGGAAAAAAAAAAATGAGGGAGATCGCGGAAAAATGGAAGAACAAAAAAATACCTGCGCTTTGATGACCCGCCCCCGAGCCGTGAGATACCGCCTCCTTGCCGAAACCCTCCGCCACTCCCCCTGGCCCCTCAACGCCCCCGCCTGCAGCCTGCAGTAGTGCATCTTCCTCGGCCACATTCTCGCGACCGCCTGCAAAACCGTTACCCTGGCCGATCGCTCCTTAAGCCGCAGCCCTTCCAGGTGCTCCAGGGCCCCGGCGCGGAAGTAGACCTTGCTCCGCCCCATCTCGAAGCGGAGGACGGGGTCTCCGCCCTGTTATCCCCCCCCGCCGGGGTGATAAGTGGTGTATAGACCAATAATTGTGCAGAAATGCGGGGCAGGGCGACCCGGGATGAGAGAACGCGTTAACCCCTTAAGAAATGGTCCCACGTATTTGGGGTACAAACTACTTAGAATTAGTGTGGGATTTTTTTTTTCAGTTCTGAATGGGTTAAGAACTGGTCCCACGTACGTATTTGGGGTACAAACTACTTAGAATTAGTGTGGGATACATTTTCCAGTGCTTAAAGGGTTATAAGTAAAAGTTGCGCGAGACGATTAAACGCAGTGTTTGTTTCTAGTTTTTTGTGCGTTAAGTAAAGTGCGCGAGACAATTAAGCGCACTGCTGTTTATTTTTATTAGTGGTTGTGTTGGGTCTATTCTACGGTACCTGCTCTACAGCAGTGCATTTAGGCGGTACATTTAGGTTGTTTTGGTCTGTTACGTCAAGCAATGCACCGGTATAGGTACAGGACGCGGAAACACTCCCCACAAAGCAAGCAACTATGTAAATAAGCAGATTAGGCTACGTAGACAATTCAACTAAGCAAGCAAGGAGACTAATTTAAAGCAAGCGAGGAGAGGAGCAGGCAAACGCAAGCAAGCAAGCAGGCAGGCAGGCACCCAGCACACGATACCGTTACGTACCACGAGAACACACCTCATGTGCTCGCAGATGTAAACTCTAAAGCACTGCTTCTGCTTCTGCTGTTTGTAGCTGTGCTGCACTGCGTGTACATAGAAGAGGCAAGACTCCCCCGCGACCGCCTGCAAAACCGTTACCCTGGCCGATCGCTCCTTAAGCCGCAGCCCTTCCAGGTGCTCCAGGGCCCCGGCGCGGAAGTAGACCTTGCTCCGCCCCATCTCGAAGCGGAGGACGGGGTCTCCGCCCTGTTATCCCCCCCCGCCGGGGTGATAAGTGGTGTATAGACCAATAATTGTGCAGAAATGCGGGGCAGGGCGACCCGGGATGAGAGAACGCGTTAACCCCTTAAGAAATGGTCCCACGTATTTGGGGTACAAACTACTTAGAATTAGTGTGGGATTTTTTTTTTCAGTTCTGAATGGGTTAAGAACTGGTCCCACGTACGTATTTGGGGTACAAACTACTTAGAATTAGTGTGGGATACATTTTCCAGTGCTTAAAGGGTTATAAGTAAAAGTTGCGCGAGACGATTAAACGCAGTGTTTGTTTCTAGTTTTTTGTGCGTTAAGTAAAGTGCGCGAGACAATTAAGCGCACTGCTGTTTATTTTTATTAGTGGTTGTGTTGGGTCTATTCTACGGTACCTGCTCTACAGCAGTGCATTTAGGCGGTACATTTAGGTTGTTTTGGTCTGTTACGTCAAGCAATGCACCGGTATAGGTACAGGACGCGGAAACACTCCCCACAAAGCAAGCAACTATGTAAATAAGCAGATTAGGCTACGTAGACAATTCAACTAAGCAAGCAAGGAGACTAATTTAAAGCAAGCGAGGAGAGGAGCAGGCAAACGCAAGCAAGCAAGCAGGCAGGCAGGCACCCAGCACACGATACCGTTACGTACCACGAGAACACACCCCACGTACGTATTTGGGGTACAAACTACTTAGAATTAGTGTGGGATACATTTTCCAGTGCTTAAAGGGTTATAAGTAAAAGTTGCGCGAGACGATTAAACGCAGTGTTTGTTTCTAGTTTTTTGTGCGTTAAGTAAAGTGCGCGAGACAATTAAGCGCACTGCTGTTTATTTTTATTAGTGGTTGTGTTGGGTCTATTCTACGGTACCTGCTCTACAGCAGTGCATTTAGGCGGTACATTTAGGTTGTTTTGGTCTGTTACGTCAAGCAATGCACCGGTATAGGTACAGGACGCGGAAACACTCCCCACAAAGCAAGCAACTATGTAAATAAGCAGATTAGGCTACGTAGACAATTCAACTAAGCAAGCAAGGAGACTAATTTAAAGCAAGCGAGGAGAGGAGCAGGCAAACGCAAGCAAGCAAGCAGGCAGGCAGGCACCCAGCACACGATACCGTTACGTACCACGAGAACACACCTCATGTGCTCGCAGATGTAAACTCTAAAGCACTGCTTCTGCTTCTGCTACTTTGATTAAGTCCTGCTGCCGTGCACTGCGGGCCCTGTACACTCACACGAGGCAAGACTCCCCCCCCCTCCCCCCCCCCACGGTTACCCGCCCCTTCCACCCTCCAAAACACAAAAACATTCACACCACCCGTATCATCCCTACCCCCCCCCCCGTAACCCCGCCCGCTTCCATACGTTGGAAACCCCCGCACCTTTTCCGCCGGCGGTAGCGGCGGCAGCAGCTTCGCCAAGAGAGAGCGGCAAGCGGCCAACTCGTCCTGCTCCTCCTTCTCCCCCGGCAAAGCTGTCCCAGCGGCGGTACCGCGTCCTCCGTTTGTGGTTGAGGTAGCCGTAGCCCCCGGCGAGGTCAGGAGTGCGAACCTTTTCGATTTTAACAATGGCATAGGAGGGCAGGAGGGGAGGGGGGGGAGCGGGATAAGAGTGAAGGGGGGGGGGTGTACTTCCATGTTCATGCATGGCCGTAGCCGTATGACCATAGACCCTCGCATCCCTACAATGCCGGGACGGAGCATGTCGGGTTTTCACCGATCAGGCAGACATTGCTAGCACCAAACGCGAAGCGCCGTGAGGTGTTGGGCAAGTCGCATGAAGGGTGAGCTGCATACTACTAAGAACCGCTTGTAAGGAGGACTTGTATATGGATGATAGCGCCAGCAATAGCAAATAGCAACGGCACCAGGCGACGGGACAAAAAAAGCAAAAAACAAACAAACAAACAAACGAACAAACAAAACAAAACGTCAAGTAAAATGAAAATAAAAAGACGGAACAAAAAATTAGGCCAAAAGCAAGGGTAACAAAAAAAAAAAAAAACGCCCACCTTCTGTTGAAATCCGTCCTGCTCATGCGGTTGGGGTAGGCCGCCCTCGAAATCCGAATAGCCTCCACAACTCCTGCACATCGAAGCTGCTCTGCCACCTGCTCCCAACAAGAACACGATCACCACCCCGCCCCGGATAAAAAAACAAAAGAAATTTCAGAAAAAGTTTGGGAAATGGTATGGTCCGGTGTCCCACCAAGGAGCTCACCCCCCTCTCCCCCCCTTGAAAAAATGCAACAATTTTTTAGGAAAACTTTGGACAAGGGTGTTTGGTCCGGCGTTCCACCAAGAACCTCCCCCGACCCCGACCCCTAAGCGCTCCGGAAAATGCGAAGTAATTTCAGGAAAACTGGAGAACGGTTTGGTCCAGCGTTCTACTACCAGGAGCCCCCCCCGACCCCTAAGCGCCCAAGAAAAAAACGCCAACAAAAATTTAGGAAAAGGTCATCAGAGAAGAAAAGCTTACGATGGCTTAACCCTTATACGAAGTGCTACTATAGTGCACTGTGTACAGAAACGCATAATACATACATACATGCATACATGCCTGTCTTTAATTTGTAAACTACTGTAGTGCACTGTGTACAGAAACACATACATACACACATACATACATACATACATACCTGTGGAAGACAGGTCGTAGATACCTATCGTAGATCCTAGACACGCATTCGCGAAAGGACACGTCACCGGTCAGGCAATATACGATCCTGGGTCACGAGCGGTGTCACCCGTCATAGACGGCGTTGACCCGTCCCCAGGGCACTTTTGCCTAAACGGTGTCCACTTCCGCCGCATCAAGCTGTCTCTATTTTTTATACTACTGCTGTAGTGCAGTGTACAGAAACACATACATACATACATACATACGTAGCTGTCTCTAATTTCAAGTAATCCGTCCCCAGCAAGGGAGTGCCGTCCCAATTTAAGGGGTTTCGTTTTGGGTCGGCGTTCCGCGTTTGACAGCGGCTTGGCCTCGCACAGGCGCTCAGGTAGACGCTATATATAATCCGAGGTATGTGGGATGTGGCTTGCTTGGCTTGCTTCAGGGCGAGCCGTAAAACTAGCCTCTGCTTTATACCTGGTAGGCCATAAATCGCTATGCTTGGGGTATGTTAGGCTATGTTGGGATCATATTATGTTGGCTTTTGTCCAGTGTGTTTGGTGTTTTTGCTTCGTAGGTATGTTTGTTCGGATGTGTTTGGCTACATTTTGATATTGTGGCGTAACACGATACTTGTAACTTCGCGCAACGTTTTTTTTGTTACCTGATTTAGGGTTGCCGATCGGTCTTCTCGGAGCAAAAACAATCCCCCCTACGACTCGAAAACAAAACTATCAGCACTGCTGTAGCAGCAACACTGGCACCAACATCACCAACACCAACACCAAAACCACCACCACCAACACCAACACCACCACCACCACCACCAACAACAACACTAACACAAACACCAAAACACATATGATATCAACACACCAGCAGAGCAACAGCAACAACAATCAATCAAAGGCTGGAAGCACACCTTAGCATTCTCCATCCTGCCAGGAAGCTTGGCCGCGTTGGGCTTGATGCACCTCACGTACTGGACCGCCGTCAGGCCGATCGTTTCCCTGTCAACACGGTCACACGTCAACACCAGGTCAACACCAGTCCAAGGTAAAATGTAAAAACCACCAAAGCGTAAAACCATGGCATAACATACGAAGTGTACATCGCAAGCCAAAAACATCCAAATATCGTCAAAACATCGTCAAAACACGAAAAATATACATTAATTAAAAAAAAACATCAGAAACATCTAAACAAATAGAGCACACAAACATGAACAGTTAAACATGACAAAACCAACAAACAAACGAACGAACGAACGAACGAACACCGCACACCGAAAACATCAAAATATGAAACGTCGAAACATCGTCGAAACATCGACAAAAAACATGAAAAATATGACATTACAAAAAACCAAAAGTATGAAAAACCAAAACGACAACCATTAAAAACATCACAAACGCCAAAAAGACCAAAACCCCGCTAATATCAAGACATCAAAAACAACGAAAACAGCTAAAAAACAGCTGAAACACACACAAAAACATACCGGTACTGCTGTATACACATAAAACACAAGCAAACACATGCTCACATGAGCGTCGTCAAGCTGCCCTTAAACTTAGTCGCGAGGGTGTTCGTAGCCATGGAGGCTTTACGCTTCGCCCCCCCCGCACCCCCCCCCCCCCGCCGCCGCCACCGCCACCGTCGCCTGCCCCAGCAGCACCAGGCCCCGACGCAAAAACCTTCGCCACCTGAACACAACAAAACAAAAAAACAAAGCAGCAAAACAAAACAACAAAGTTAATAAATACAACAAATAACAAAACAACGCCGTATATAAATACAGCAAATAACAAAACAACTTTAAGTACAAACAATAAGCAATGAACAACAAAACAACAAAGTTTATAAACACAACGAAACAACAAAACAACAAAAGTGTATACGTTTATAAACACAGCAAATACCAAACAACTACAAACAATATACAGTAAAAATATAATAAAAAACAAAGTTTATGAACACAACAAAAAACAAAAGCAGAAAAAAACACACAACAACAACAACAACAAAAGTCTCAAAACATTTCAAATTGGAGAAGGGGAACAGGAGGGGAAGGGCGGGAGGGGGGTTACATGAACCTGTTCACAACAACAAAAACGTATCCCACATTAAATCACAGTAGATTGTCACCAAAACAGCAACCGCAATACCAAAACCATAAACGTCGGAATGTGGATACCAGGTCCTATCCCCTATAGGCCACACCGCCTTATTATCACTATACTCCTTCAAGGCCATCCTGGCTCCTCGGCGGCACTCTGAGATTACCTCGCGCTGCTAACCCTCGAGAGCGTGGTAACGCCATACCAGGTATATACAACCCACCTCGGTGTGTCTCCACACCGAAAACGAAGAAAGAGATAACCTGTTGCGGGACTACCTACCGTCCCACAGTAAATAAATAAATAAATAAATAAATAAATAAATAAACAACAACAACAACAACAACAGACGCGTGATTTTTTGTTTTTTGGTACGAGCACTTTTTGGCTGATTTTGTTTCAGATCGATCAGGTTTCCTTAGGGCCCGTTTTAACGACGAACAAAAAAAATCAATTTGGAAAAAAAAAAAATCAAATCCGCTTTTCATTGGTCAGAACCCGCACCACCACCCAAGACTATACCCCAAGATCCTAATATTTGGTGCTGGTGCGTGTGTTGACCAATGAAAAGCGGATTTGAATATTTTTATTTCCAAATTGATTTCTTTTTCTTTTTCGTTAAAACGGGCCCTTAACGCAAAATCGTCGGACTTCATTCTTGTGTAACACTATTTTTCAGTAATTTCCCACGGGATTGTTCATCGGGTGAATACTGTAGCACTTTTCTTTTCCTCCAACATCTGTTTTCGGGTGAGGTATGGAGCTCCTCAAGTGATAAGTGACCACCCTTATGAGGCAAAAACATGGTGCGCCTCTACCGTACCATGCGTCTGTTCCATGAGTACGGTTGTTGTTCCATGAGTATCGTGATTGTTCCATCATTATTGCGGTAATTGTTGTTGTCAGTATTGTGCCTGCCCTTGCCGTTCTTGTCGCAGTCGCTGTCGCTGATGTTCTCATAGCCTTGCCATTTTTTCGTCGTCATTCTGCCTACCTTTCTTTTTCCGTCACCCTCATATTACAGAGCTCCTCGAATAAGGGTCGTTCTTATCGAGCATATTTTTTCCAAAATTTCCAATAGTAAAAAAAAAAAAAAAAAACAGGAAAAGCAAGAAAAACAGGATTTTTAATTTGGAGATTTTGGAATTTTAACAGAGGGCGAAATGTTTGGAAGGCTTCGCATTCCATTCCAATATTTGGACATTATTTTTGGAAAAAAATGGAAATCCTAAAAATTGCGCGGAAAAAAAATACTGGGAATTTTTGGCAAAAAAAGTTGCTCGATAAGAACGACCCTAACCCTTACAGGACTGGAGTCCCATTTTGGGGACAAATTACTTAAAATTAGAGTGGTTTGTCCCCAAAACGGGACTGCAGTCCTAAAACTGGAGTCCCATTTTGGGGACAAATTACTTAGAATTAGAGTGGTTTGTCCCCAAAACGGGACTGCAGTCCTAAAAGGGNGTGTTGTGTTGTGTTGTGTTGTGTTGTGTTGTGTTGTGTTGTGTTGTGTTGTGTTGTGTTGTGTTGTGTTGTGTTGTGTTGTGTTGTGTTGTGTTGTGTTGTGTTGTGTTGTGTTGTGTTGTGTTGTGTTGTGTTGTGTTGTGTTGTGTTGTGTTGTGTTGTGTTGTGTTGTGTTGTGTTGTGTTGTGTTGTGTTGTGTTGTGTTGTGTTGTGTTGTGTTGTGTTGTGTTGTGTTGTGTTGTGTTGTGTTGTGTTGTGTTGTGTTGTGTTGTGTTGTGTTGTGTTGTGTTGTGTTGTGTTGTGTTGTGTTGTGTTGTGTTGTGTTGTGTTGTGTTGTGTTGTGTTGTGTTGTGTTGTGTTGTGTTGTGTTGTGTTGTGTTGTGTTGTGTTGTGTTGTGTTGTGTTGTGTTGTGTTGTGTTGTGTTGTGTTGTGTTGTGTTGTGTTGTGTTGTGTTGTGTTGTGTTGTGTTGTGTTGTGTTGTGTTGTGTTGTGTTGTGTTGTGTTGTGTTGTGTTGTGTTGTGTTGTGTTGTGTTGTGTTGTGTTGTGTTGTGTTGTGTTGTGTTGTGTTGTGTTGTGTTGTGTTGTGTTGTGTTGTGTTGTGTTGTGTTGTGTTGTGTTGTGTTGTGTTGTGTTGTGTTGTGTTGTGTTGTGTTGTGTTGTGTTGTGTTGTGTTGTGTTGTGTTGTGTTGTGTTGTGTTGTGTTGTGTTGTGTTGTGTTGTGTTGTGTTGTGTTGTGTTGTGTTGTGTTGTGTTGTGTTGTGTTGTGTTGTGTTGTGTTGTGTTGTGTTGTGTTGTGTTGTGTTGTGTTGTGTTGTGTTGTGTTGTGTTGTGTTGTGTTGTGTTGTGTTGTGTTGTGTTGTGTTGTGTTGTGTTGTGTTGTGTTGTGTTGTGTTGTGTTGTGTTGTGTTGTGTTGTGTTGTGTTGTGTTGTGTTGTGTTGTGTTGTGTTGTGTTGTGTTGTGTTGTGTTGTGTTGTGTTGTGTTGTGTTGTGTTGTGTTGTGTTGTGTTGTGTTGTGTTGTGTTGTGTTGTGTTGTGTTGTGTTGTGTTGTGTTGTGTTGTGTTGTGTTGTGTTGTGTTGTGTTGTGTTGTGTTGTGTTGTGTTGTGTTGTGTTGTGTTGTGTTGTGTTGTGTTGTGTTGTGTTGTGTTGTGTTGTGTTGTGTTGTGTTGTGTTGTGTTGTGTTGTGTTGTGTTGTGTTGTGTTGTGTTGTGTTGTGTTGTGTTGTGTTGTGTTGTGTTGTGTTGTGTTGTGTTGTGTTGTGTTGTGTTGTGTTGTGTTGTGTTGTGTTGTGTTGTGTTGTGTTGTGTTGTGTTGTGTTGTGTTGTGTTGTGTTGTGTTGTGTTGTGTTGTGTTGTGTTGTGTTGTGTTGTGTTGTGTTGTGTTGTGTTGTGTTGTGTTGTGTTGTGTTGTGTTGTGTTGTGTTGTGTTGTGTTGTGTTGTGTTGTGTTGTGTTGTGTTGTGTTGTGTTGTGTTGTGTTGTGTTGTGTTGTGTTGTGTTGTGTTGTGTTGTGTTGTGTTGTGTTGTGTTGTGTTGTGTTGTGTTGTGTTGTGTTGTGTTGTGTTGTGTTGTGTTGTGTTGTGTTGTGTTGTGTTGTGTTGTGTTGTGTTGTGTTGTGTTGTGTTGTGTTGTGTTGTGTTGTGTTGTGTTGTGTTGTGTTGTGTTGTGTTGTGTTGTGTTGTGTTGTGTTGTGTTGTGTTGTGTTGTGTTGTGTTGTGTTGTGTTGTGTTGTGTTGTGTTGTGTTGTGTTGTGTTGTGTTGTGTTGTGTTGTGTTGTGTTGTGTTGTGTTGTGTTGTGTTGTGTTGTGTTGTGTTGTGTTGTGTTGTGTTGTGTTGTGTTGTGTTGTGTTGTGTTGTGTTGTGTTGTGTTGTGTTGTGTTGTGTTGTGTTGTGTTGTGTTGTGTTGTGTTGTGTTGTGTTGTGTTGTGTTGTGTTGTGTTGTGTTGTGTTGTGTTGTGTTGTGTTGTGTTGTGTTGTGTTGTGTTGTGTTGTGTTGTGTTGTGTTGTGTTGTGTTGTGTTGTGTTGTGTTGTGTTGTGTTGTGTTGTGTTGTGTTGTGTTGTGTTGTGTTGTGTTGTGTTGTGTTGTGTTGTGTTGTGTTGTGTTGTGTTGTGTTGTGTTGTGTTGTGTTGTGTTGTGTTGTGTTGTGTTGTGTTGTGTTGTGTTGTGTTGTGTTGTGTTGTGTTGTGTTGTGTTGTGTTGTGTTGTGTTGTGTTGTGTTGTGTTGTGTTGTGTTGTGTTGTGTTGTGTTGTGTTGTGTTGTGTTGTGTTGTGTTGTGTTGTGTTGTGTTGTGTTGTGTTGTGTTGTGTTGTGTTGTGTTGTGTTGTGTTGTGTTGTGTTGTGTTGTGTTGTGTTGTGTTGTGTTGTGTTGTGTTGTGTTGTGTTGTGTTGTGTTGTGTTGTGTTGTGTTGTGTTGTGTTGTGTTGTGTTGTGTTGTGTTGTGTTGTGTTGTGTTGTGTTGTGTTGTGTTGTGTTGTGTTGTGTTGTGTTGTGTTGTGTTGTGTTGTGTTGTGTTGTGTTGTGTTGTGTTGTGTTGTGTTGTGTTGTGTTGTGTTGTGTTGTGTTGTGTTGTGTTGTGTTGTGTTGTGTTGTGTTGTGTTGTGTTGTGTTGTGTTGTGTTGTGTTGTGTTGTGTTGTGTTGTGTTGTGTTGTGTTGTGTTGTGTTGTGTTGTGTTGTGTTGTGTTGTGTTGTGTTGTGTTGTGTTGTGTTGTGTTGTGTTGTGTTGTGTTGTGTTGTGTTGTGTTGTGTTGTGTTGTGTTGTGTTGTGTTGTGTTGTGTTGTGTTGTGTTGTGTTGTGTTGTGTTGTGTTGTGTTGTGTTGTGTTGTGTTGTGTTGTGTTGTGTTGTGTTGTGTTGTGTTGTGTTGTGTTGTGTTGTGTTGTGTTGTGTTGTGTTGTGTTGTGTTGTGTTGTGTTGTGTTGTGTTGTGTTGTGTTGTGTTGTGTTGTGTTGTGTTGTGTTGTGTTGTGTTGTGTTGTGTTGTGTTGTGTTGTGTTGTGTTGTGTTGTGTTGTGTTGTGTTGTGTTGTGTTGTGTTGTGTTGTGTTGTGTTGTGTTGTGTTGTGTTGTGTTGTGTTGTGTTGTGTTGTGTTGTGTTGTGTTGTGTTGTGTTGTGTTGTGTTGTGTTGTGTTGTGTTGTGTTGTGTTGTGTTGTGTTGTGTTGTGTTGTGTTGTGTTGTGTTGTGTTGTGTTGTGTTGTGTTGTGTTGTGTTGTGTTGTGTTGTGTTGTGTTGTGTTGTGTTGTGTTGTGTTGTGTTGTGTTGTGTTGTGTTGTGTTGTGTTGTGTTGTGTTGTGTTGTGTTGTGTTGTGTTGTGTTGTGTTGTGTTGTGTTGTGTTGTGTTGTGTTGTGTTGTGTTGTGTTGTGTTGTGTTGTGTTGTGTTGTGTTGTGTTGTGTTGTGTTGTGTTGTGTTGTGTTGTGTTGTGTTGTGTTGTGTTGTGTTGTGTTGTGTTGTGTTGTGTTGTGTTGTGTTGTGTTGTGTTGTGTTGTGTTGTGTTGTGTTGTGTTGTGTTGTGTTGTGTTGTGTTGTGTTGTGTTGTGTTGTGTTGTGTTGTGTTGTGTTGTGTTGTGTTGTGTTGTGTTGTGTTGTGTTGTGTTGTGTTGTGTTGTGTTGTGTTGTGTTGTGTTGTGTTGTGTTGTGTTGTGTTGTGTTGTGTTGTGTTGTGTTGTGTTGTGTTGTGTTGTGTTGTGTTGTGTTGTGTTGTGTTGTGTTGTGTTGTGTTGTGTTGTGTTGTGTTGTGTTGTGTTGTGTTGTGTTGTGTTGTGTTGTGTTGTGTTGTGTTGTGTTGTGTTGTGTTGTGTTGTGTTGTGTTGTGTTGTGTTGTGTTGTGTTGTGTTGTGTTGTGTTGTGTTGTGTTGTGTTGTGTTGTGTTGTGTTGTGTTGTGTTGTGTTGTGTTGTGTTGTGTTGTGTTGTGTTGTGTTGTGTTGTGTTGTGTTGTGTTGTGTTGTGTTGTGTTGTGTTGTGTTGTGTTGTGTTGTGTTGTGTTGTGTTGTGTTGTGTTGTGTTGTGTTGTGTTGTGTTGTGTTGTGTTGTGTTGTGTTGTGTTGTGTTGTGTTGTGTTGTGTTGTGTTGTGTTGTGTTGTGTTGTGTTGTGTTGTGTTGTGTTGTGTTGTGTTGTGTTGTGTTGTGTTGTGTTGTGTTGTGTTGTGTTGTGTTGTGTTGTGTTGTGTTGTGTTGTGTTGTGTTGTGTTGTGTTGTGTTGTGTTGTGTTGTGTTGTGTTGTGTTGTGTTGTGTTGTGTTGTGTTGTGTTGTGTTGTGTTGTGTTGTGTTGTGTTGTGTTGTGTTGTGTTGTGTTGTGTTGTGTTGTGTTGTGTTGTGTTGTGTTGTGTTGTGTTGTGTTGTGTTGTGTTGTGTTGTGTTGTGTTGTGTTGTGTTGTGTTGTGTTGTGTTGTGTTGTGTTGTGTTGTGTTGTGTTGTGTTGTGTTGTGTTGTGTTGTGTTGTGTTGTGTTGTGTTGTGTTGTGTTGTGTTGTGTTGTGTTGTGTTGTGTTGTGTTGTGTTGTGTTGTGTTGTGTTGTGTTGTGTTGTGTTGTGTTGTGTTGTGTTGTGTTGTGTTGTGTTGTGTTGTGTTGTGTTGTGTTGTGTTGTGTTGTGTTGTGTTGTGTTGTGTTGTGTTGTGTTGTGTTGTGTTGTGTTGTGTTGTGTTGTGTTGTGTTGTGTTGTGTTGTGTTGTGTTGTGTTGTGTTGTGTTGTGTTGTGTTGTGTTGTGTTGTGTTGTGTTGTGTTGTGTTGTGTTGTGTTGTGTTGTGTTGTGTTGTGTTGTGTTGTGTTGTGTTGTGTTGTGTTGTGTTGTGTTGTGTTGTGTTGTGTTGTGTTGTGTTGTGTTGTGTTGTGTTGTGTTGTGTTGTGTTGTGTTGTGTTGTGTTGTGTTGTGTTGTGTTGTGTTGTGTTGTGTTGTGTTGTGTTGTGTTGTGTTGTGTTGTGTTGTGTTGTGTTGTGTTGTGTTGTGTTGTGTTGTGTTGTGTTGTGTTGTGTTGTGTTGTGTTGTGTTGTGTTGTGTTGTGTTGTGTTGTGTTGTGTTGTGTTGTGTTGTGTTGTGTTGTGTTGTGTTGTGTTGTGTTGTGTTGTGTTGTGTTGTGTTGTGTTGTGTTGTGTTGTGTTGTGTTGTGTTGTGTTGTGTTGTGTTGTGTTGTGTTGTGTTGTGTTGTGTTGTGTTGTGTTGTGTTGTGTTGTGTTGTGTTGTGTTGTGTTGTGTTGTGTTGTGTTGTGTTGTGTTGTGTTGTGTTGTGTTGTGTTGTGTTGTGTTGTGTTGTGTTGTGTTGTGTTGTGTTGTGTTGTGTTGTGTTGTGTTGTGTTGTGTTGTGTTGTGTTGTGTTGTGTTGTGTTGTGTTGTGTTGTGTTGTGTTGTGTTGTGTTGTGTTGTGTTGTGTTGTGTTGTGTTGTGTTGTGTTGTGTTGTGTTGTGTTGTGTTGTGTTGTGTTGTGTTGTGTTGTGTTGTGTTGTGTTGTGTTGTGTTGTGTTGTGTTGTGTTGTGTTGTGTTGTGTTGTGTTGTGTTGTGTTGTGTTGTGTTGTGTTGTGTTGTGTTGTGTTGTGTTGTGTTGTGTTGTGTTGTGTTGTGTTGTGTTGTGTTGTGTTGTGTTGTGTTGTGTTGTGTTGTGTTGTGTTGTGTTGTGTTGTGTTGTGTTGTGTTGTGTTGTGTTGTGTTGTGTTGTGTTGTGTTGTGTTGTGTTGTGTTGTGTTGTGTTGTGTTGTGTTGTGTTGTGTTGTGTTGTGTTGTGTTGTGTTGTGTTGTGTTGTGTTGTGTTGTGTTGTGTTGTGTTGTGTTGTGTTGAGTTGTGTTGTGTTGTGTTGTGTTGTGTTGGGTTTTGCTTTCGTTTTCGGTTTAGTTTTGGTTGCATTTGACGGATACTCCTTAAGGTTGTACTGCAGCAAGTGCCTCCCATGAACGCCGTGGTGTGACAGAGCAAAATATGGCCGCCTTGTAGAGGGAAGCCGCCTTATCCATTCCAAGCTATGAATGCCGTTCCCCAGTCGCGCCAAAAGTTTTGACCGCCTTATATCGGGATACCGCCTTATTGGGGGACCCCTACTGTACTGTAGTACGTTGTTGTTGTTGTTGTTGTTGTTGTTGTTGTTGTTGTTGTTGTTGTTGTTGTTGTTGTTGTTGTTGTTGTTGTTGCTGTTGTTGTTGTTGTTGTTATTGCTGCTGCTGCGGACGTACTGTACTACTGCACTGCACAGTGGTAAGTAAAAGTACAAAAACAAAACGAGAAAAATAGGGGGGTGTACTCACTAGCCGCATGTCATGCATGGCCGTAGTCGTATCATATGACCTTAGACCCTCGCCTCCCTACAATGCCAGGACGAAACGCGTCACGCTTTCACCAACCAGGCAGACACCGCGTACACCAACCGCGAAGCGCCGTGAGGTATTGAGCGAGTCGCATGGGGGGTAGCTTGTATCCTACTACTCGTACTGTAAGCACCGCTTGTATATAAGGCGGACGTCGGCATCCTGTGGAGTGCGTTCTTATTCTTGCACATGGATGACAGCGTCAAACGAATATATTTGATTTCCGGGGGAGGCAGCTAAGAAGGAAAGACAAAAAAAACAAAAAACAAAAAACGTAAAAAAAACAAAGAGAGAAACACAAAAAAAAAAACATTGAAGTATTACGGAAAGCGATAGTAATCAGAAACCACAATGGATACAAAAATAACATGCCCCCCCCCGGTACGTTCACCTATACAGTACAGGGCACCTAATAAGAAACAGGAAGTCTGGTCCAGGCTGGATTTCTCATTTGAGGGAGGGTGCTTTCCACACTAATTTCAATATAACGACTCCCGAATTTCTTATTTCCCTCTAAATCTCAGCCTGGCTTTCTTATTAGCCTGTTTCTTATTAGCTGTCTTGTAGTGTGTATATACCATATTTGGTTATGATGTTATGAATACTAACATATGCCCCCCGTAATAGTGCCGAGACGAAACACAACGCCATCGACCAAAATTAAATGAATACGACCATACCGGCACTACGTAACGAAAAACGAAAAACGAAAAACGAAAAACGAAAAACCAGAAAAAGGAAAACATCAGAAAAACGAAAAACTAGAAAAACGAAAACACAGAAAAATCAGAAAAAAAAAGAGAAAAACGAAAAAACGAAACAACAAAAAAACGAAAACAAAAAAACGAAAAGACGAAAAAAGGTGAAAAAACAAATACCTCTGTGCATCAGTCCTTCCCTCGATGACGCTGTCCGCCTCCTTCCCATCGGCCGTCAGGTACCTGAAATCCAAGGCGCACTTCCCCGCCAAGCCAAACGCCTCTTTCGTAGCGTCCGGGGCGGCTAGAATCTGCAGAAAATTGTTGTCAAAAGCGGAGGAGAAAACATGAAAAAAAAACGCTATTTATCGCGGGCGCGTTTTTTTTTCGCTGCGTCGAGAGCGGCTAAGTAGTGTCTGCAGAAAATTGTTGTCAAAACGGAGGAGAAAAAATGAGAGAAAACAAAAAAAAAACGGTTTTTATCGCGTGGCGTTTTTTTATATATTGCGTCGGGGGGCGGTCAGGATCTGCGTGTGCGTTTTTTTTTTTGCGAAAACGGGCAAAACAAATAAGGCGAAAAAAAAAAGGATTTATTCATATGATAGCGCGGGCATTTTTGTTTGCTGCGTCTGGGGCGGCCAGCATCTGCGTGCAATTGCTGTCAAAAGCGGGGGGGGGAAAGGCGTTACTTATCGCGGGTTACCGTGGGTACCCCGATTTAAGAGCCTCCCGTGAAAACAGCCAAAACAAGCGCTCTTAACTCATTCAGAACCGAACAATGTATCCCACACATATTCCAAGTAGTTTGTCCCCAAACACAGGGGACCAGTTCTTAAGGGCCCATATTAACGAGTATAAAATAAATTCAATTTGGGAAAAATAAAATTTAATTTCGCCTTTCATTGGTCAACACACGCACCAGCACCCCCCAAGATCCTAATCTTTGGTGCTGGTGCGCGTGTTGACCAATGAACAGCGGATTTGATTATTTGTTTTTCCAATTTGAATTTATTTTATACTCGTTGATTCGGGCCCTAAGGGGTTTACCCATTCAGAACCGAAAAAAAAATCCCACACTACTTCCAAGTAGTTTATCCCCAAGCACGTGGGGACCAGTTCTTGAGGGGTTGACTGCACATTGCTCTTATCTGTACGTAGTGAGAAACATCTAGCTTTTAGTATAGGCGGGACATGCCAATTTTTGACCGCTCTTAAATCCCGAATGCTCTTATCTTGGGGCACTCTCTCTTGAATAGGGGTACCCACTATATACCAGAAATTGTAGTCGTTACAACCACGTAGTTTTTTTTTCAAGTCTTCTATGTACCATATGAGGCCGCCAATGCCGCCACCGCCGCCATCGCCGCCGCATGCGCACGTGTAAAAGCGCCCATCAATCAAAACCTCCACCAATCGCCAATCGTCAAAGCACTCATCAAGGCAAACCATCTATCAAGCATCATGACCAAATGAGTCCATCAATTAATCAGGCAAACCACCTATCAAGCATCATGACCAAATGAGTCCATCAATTAATCATTGGAAATATATCAACCACGCAACCAAACCGGTTTAGGCTGTTTCCTATGCGGTTCGATTTCGAGCTTCAGATTTGTATTTTTCGATCTCAAAAACGAAAGCACCGTCCTATGCAGTCCGATTATGCAAAATCTGACCGGAATTTTTTCGATTTGAGAATCCGATGACCCAAGTCGTCGGATTTTGGGGTCAGATTTTCAAATCGAAAAATGGCATGGTCTCTAAATTCAAGATGTTATCCACGCAGCAAGCAAGCAGCAGCAGCAGCACGATCGATGAGTTGGATGGTGACACAGCGACGTTGCTTCGCGCTGGCGCGGGCTCGGGCCTAGAGACGAAGGGAAGCACACTCGGCGCGCGCCTCTCCGTACTCGTACTCGTAGACTTTACAGCAGTAGCAGCAGCAGTACAGCAGTAGTCCACAGTCAACGCTCGGATGCTTCGTTGTGTCAAAATACAAAATACCAAGACAGGTCGACTCGAGCGTACTCGGCGCGTCGCCGCCAGACCAGAGGCAGCCAGCGTGACTTCGAACGCTTGGGTTCTATGCCCAGTACAGCGCACTCGGCGCGTCTCTTCGCGGCGCCAGACCACAAAAACAACAACAGTTGGTCTTGCCGTTTGCTCAAATATCTGCACGTATGATACAACAAATCCGTGTTTTCTCGCATAAGAAGACTAATAAGACTGTTTCGATTTTCGAACTACTGCAGGTCGCTGAAAAATCGATCAGACCATAATCTGAAGCTCAAAAATCGAACCGCATAGGAAACGGCCTTAGTTCAGCTCATATCATACAATAAATGATCGAACAACGACCAGTCGACCAACGAGAACGAAACATGCAAAGGCCAAATTGGTCGCCCCGTTTTCAAACCCCCACCCCCCCACCACCAACACCAACACCGAAACCAACACCACAACTGCAAACACCAGCATCAACACCACCACCGTCCATATCGACCGCCCCCACCACCACCAACCACTCCCCCCTCCCTCATCACAACCACCACGGCACCTGATAGAAGACGTGGTACGCCCTCTCCCCCGGCTCGTGTCCCACTACCCGGCTCTTCTCGAGCAGGTACGTCGTGCAGCCCGATCCGGCCATGCGGAAGTTCCCGTCGAACTGCAGCTGCGTGAATTTGCCGAACCTGAACGGACCAGGTGGGCGGTATGCTTGTTGTTGCTGTTGTTGCTATTGTTGTTGACACATTAGCTCATCTCCATAATCTAGGTCGTGGCCACAAGACAGGCTCCGACAACGCTCTGGAGCGGAAGAAAAACAGAAAATCAGGAAACAAAATTAATGTCGTCGTCGCCTTTACGAATAAACACTATGATATCATACGTATCATACCGAGGCGTGCCGTTCCTGCAACCAAAGGTCGTATCATACCATCGAATGATGCAGAGCGAGGAAGCCCCCCCCCGCGCCCTTCCCCACCCAAAACAACGCCGTTAATACGGTGGAACTCCTAAGCAGGCCTATTTCTACTATGGGGAGAGGGCCGCAACGCACCGCCTTGCGGTGTAGCACTGCGAATCTAGTAAGCCTCACTCAACCCGAAGACAACGCTCCGATAATGTTTTACACACCGCTCCTAGCACGATGCACACTGGAGGCATATCACGATGTCACCCTCTTCCACCCCTCTCCTTCCTCGCCCCCCCCCCCCACGCCCACCCCCAGACCCCGACCCGGCTCCCTCTCCCTTTCCGCTCGCCCTCCTCACTTCTGACCCACTCCTTCGCCCTCCACAAACCCGCCGCCCCCACCCCCCCGCTTTCCACTCCCTCCCCCTCACGGCGCTTCGTGCTGGTGGCAAGCAATGTCTGCCTGGTTGATGAAAATCCAACGTGCTCCGTCCCGGCATTGTGGGGATGCGAGGGTCCCATGGTCGTACACTACGGCCGTGCACTACAATGAGTACCCCCCCCCCCCCCCTAACCTCATATCTCCCACCCCCCCCCCCTATGGTCAAACGACACGGCCATGCGCGACATGAGTACGCCCCCCCCCCCCTCCCCGCCCCCGCCTCCCCCGCGGCCGCCTCCGCCTTCTCTCACCGACTGCTGTTGTCGTTTCGCGTGGGTCTGGCATACCAAAGCTCTCCAGCAAAGGTTACTCTCGATATCTTCTTGATTACACCATCATTCCGCACCGCCACCAGCCCCCTCCCTCACCGCCTAAAGCCTCACTCTGCCCCGTCCTCCTTCCCCTTCCCCCGTCCCCTCCCCAAGCACGCCCCCTTCAGCAACGCCTGCGCTGCTTGCCACGGCGAGGTGGCCCATGAGAATTTTGACTGTTTCCGTTTTTCCAGCCCCCGACTCCCCGCTCACGAGGATGCTCTGGTTTTCCCTGTCCTTTGATAGGCCTGCGAAAGCCACAGCACTGTATATATATAAAATATACATTAAAGGAGGCGGTGTTAGGAACGGGGGAGCGGGGGGAGGGGGGGGAAAGGCGGGAAGGAAGTAGGGGGAGGGAGGGAGAGAGGGAGGGAGGGAGGGAGGGAAGGGGGAACATTGAACAAAACATCAAACAGGGGGGGGGGGGGGGG
>MEHQ01001439.1:85468-154719 GCA_008828725.1 Saccharina japonica | reverse complement strand
GGGGGGGGGGTCAAGGAACCAAGGAGGGAGAGTATCGACGCTCTTAGCTTGAGCGCGTGAACATCGACATGGCATATGCGAATATATAGCGAAAATCAACTTACACACCACCACCATCACCACCATCACCATCAACGGCATTCCCACCAACATCACCACCAACACCCATCGCCACCACCACCGCCCCGATCGCCATCTCGGTGGACGGAGCAGGGGGCGGAAAGCCTCGCGCATCACGCGCGCGAAAAGCAAGCGAGCTCCACAGGAGAGAAGGACTACACACGTCCGCAACACATGCGCGTGGGGGCGTGCAAGCACTGAACCGAACGAATAAAACCGCTCGCCAACACGAGGAGCGCCGCTGGCTGAGAGCAAACGCGGGACCTCCGGTACCGTCTCGTCTCGTCCCGTACCGTACCGTATCGACTCGTACCATACCATAACATACGATACCGTGCCGTACCGCACCAAACCGCAGTATCATATGCCGTATCGTCCCGCCCCGTATCGGGACGTACCATGCTCCCGTGCCGTACCGTATCGTACCATACCATACCGCATCGTACTGCACCATACCGTAGTATGCCGTACCGTACCGTACCGTACCGTACCGTACCATACCATGTATTATCGTACCATCCCATACCGTATCGCCCCGTCGCAATTAGACCCCGCAGCAACCGCAAACATACAGCTCAGTGCGTGCAACGCGTCACTCCAACTCTTGGTGAAAACCCAACGTACTCCGTCCCGACATTGTAGGGATGCAACGGTCTATGGCCATACGACTACGGCCGTGCACGACATGAGTACACCCCCCCCCCCCCCCCCCCCCCCCCCCCCCCCCCACTCCAGCCACCTTGAGGGGTTTCCACAGAGGGCCCAGGCGTTCGCCGAGGCGGCAACGACCCACCTCGTGGAGTAGACGTGGGGGGGGAGACGGGATCGGTCCCCCCGAACCATGCCAGCGTACTGCCTCCTCCGCTCCTCCCCGTACAGGTCAAGCCACCTGATCCACGCAGCGAGGGGTACACAAGGCGGGGTGTGTGTGGAAAGGAGGGCAAAAGGGGGAGGTGCGGGCAGGGGTAAGGGGTGTAGAATGGGGGGTCGTACTCATTTGTTGCTTGCCTTAGACATTTGGCCAGAAACAGGGGGGGGAGGGGGCGTTCTTGTCCGTACTGGGGGCAGGTAGGACCGCTTCGATCTTAAGTAAGTAGGTCGTTCCGTGCGTGCATGGTAAAAACAAAAATACTACGTACAGAGAAAATAAAACGAGGTACATATAAAAAGCAGATAGACAACGGTAACAACAAAAGCAACGACAAACAATGAACATCGATAGACTGCTGGTGTAGAACTGACCAATATAATTTGCATAATTTAGCATTGTTTTTATTACAGGACACGTGGCACTACTTGCTGTTGGGGCGTGTACGTATAGGCTTATCTATAGTATTTGGCCATGCTATTAATAGTGTCACGAAACCCACGCACGGGCTGCACTGCTGCGTCCATAGCACCTTATGATACATATGTATACAGTACCGGGAGATTTATACTCCAGAAACAACGGACGAAAAAGTACTTCGTAGATACTGGTGCCTGTCTATCCGTTTGTCTACCTGTCTGCATACCTACTCCGAAGTGCCCAATTGCCTGTCTGCATGTCTGTGTATCAACATGTTCGAGCCTAAACTACGTAATATAAATACCAGGTAATACTTACTAAAAAGTGTAGTGCCTGATAATACTCCTGGTTCCAGCTACCTGGTATTAAATACCAGGGTTTCATATATACATTACACAAACAAAGCGGCAGTCTAGCTTGAGCATTATACGTACGTTGAGGAATGCCGCGCCCGACGCCGGCTCAAAACACCAAAAAAAAACTAAACAGGAGATGCTGCAAAGTCAAACGCGCAAATTTGAGTACCTGCTATATATAATACGCCCTATAATACCACTATCAATATCAATAGTAGTAACCGCTTTGGGGTTTCAGCGGCAAAAACTATTGAAACAAATTGACGGTTACATCATCGGCCACAGGAAGCAAGCATAAGGAGGCCTGCTGCTGGGGTAGGGGATAGGGGATGCGTCCGAACTGCAACGTAGGGAGATACATGTACAACACGCGCGCAGCGCGGTGATACGTAAGTGTACTGCTGCGCGCTCGTCCTTAAAGCCGCACCCTTTATTTGGTTGATACCAGGCGCCTGCTAGTTTTGTACATTTTTCGCATTATTTCGTCAATTGTAATGTCTGGTCCGAGGGTCACAGAGTCAGGCCTCCCCTCCCACCTCCTACTCCTCAGCCCATTCGGGTATCGGAACTCCGGAACTTACCACTCTTTTGTATAACTAGCTTTAACCTTGACGTGCATTCGTAGATACAACCACGTCAGCTGCGAGCTCGGCCGTAGTTAGTCGTATACAGCAGTTCGATGTCGATACAGATGTATGAACCCTCTCCTGACTTGATTATACGGGGCAGGGATGAAAAAAACGAAAAGTAATGCCTTATCAACCGCCTAGGCATGCCTTAACTCGCTGTGGGGACAAAACACGTGGCATTAAAGTCAGATTACTAAGGTTTCTGCAGAGCGGTACATCGTTAATACCAATAACATACGTTTGTACATAGGACGACAAAAGGGGGGAAAAAAAAACAGAAAATCAATCAACCACTTGTACCGAGATTGGGATTCAGGGGTGCCTGCAGTAGGAGCATTTAAACTATTCAGAGATTTTTATCAAATCGAATGAGGCATTTCTGTTGGGAGTCAACCTCGTATATACCTCTCCTGCTATGTATAAATACGTGTTCAAGTACGTGCACAGCAGATCAGGATTCATGTCTGGAAACTGAAAAGCGCTGTATTAACACTATGTGATACGCCAACTCTACGAAACGCACGAGTACTGCTGTACGCTGTACAGCAACTTTCACTTTTGTTTACTCTTTGAACAGCAACAAAAAGTGAGGCGGCAAAGTTCAAAACTCGATTGAAATCGACGAGCAGTGAGAATGGTGAACCCGCCGCGCGATAAAAACCGAGGCGTGTACATACCGGGGGGGGGGGAGACCTGCGACCACGGCTTGGCCAGAAGGTCGTAGAGCGTAAAATCTTGCGCGAAATGAGCTGAAAAGTAAACGCGATATAAGAAAAAGTATATCGTAATACGAGCTAATTTTCTCGTACTCGTACACCACAAGTATACGACATAGAATACCAGGTATATGTAAAAGGATTAGTTTACTAGGGTATACGAAGTATACTCTGGGCGTACCTGGGTACCTATCCGAGTATGCACCATGGGGGTTTCCGGGGAATACCCGTATACGATCCAAGCAACCAGGTTTGGTTCCAGGGTACCACAGAGTATACGCCCTACACAGACGCTACCAGGGTACCCCAGAGTATATGCCCTGCACGGATGCTCCCAGTATACTTCATACTCCGAGTATAATCGGGAGTATCGAGTACATTTCGTAGTGTGAGTGCCGAGAGTAATGCAGTACTGGCGGCCTATCACTCTGGGGGTACCCGGGTCCCTATCCGAGTATATACTCTGGGGGTATCCGGGTATCTACCGAGTATGACCCAAACGAACCAGGTGTGGTACCAGAGTACCCCAGAGAAATACCCTACTACGAAGCACATCCCTGGGAAAGTTGTACCTGGTATACCGGTACCTGGCATGATGCTGTACCTGGTATCATATTATATATGCGAAGCAGCTTTATTGCCGAGCGCACGGTTGTTTGATTTTTTAGTTACTCGCATCACGGCTGGTTTTCTTTTCAGTTAACTCGCAAAACGGCGAGTGTCCATACATACATACAGCAGAATATATACCTCGTACCCGTAGAGTACTATTACAGGGGGGCATATATACCGGTAGTAAATAGGACCAAATAGTGTTAGTAGATATTAATAGTAAAAATAAGTAAATATATACCAGCTAGTTTTTAGTGTGTACCGTAGGTCCTATTGGACCAAATATTGTTAGTGAAAAGCATAATATTTCTAAGTAAAATACAGAAAAGAAGAAATTTGAGTTTTGTTGTCGACCGACGGAATTACCCTTTTAATAGTCATGGGCTCTACCGACGTTTATTTGCCACAAGAGGCAAAGAGTACAGGAGAGAGATAGATGCTCACTTTCGAGTACCTCAGCTTGACGTGCATAGCTGCGCCGGGCACAGCAGAGGTACACGATATTGCCCACTGCCGAGTGGTAGGCCTAGTCGAGGCCTACCGTGTGGTTCTATTCAGGTTTTAGTGTGTAGCATAAGTCCTATTTACTAGTATTTACTATGCCCCCCCGTAATACTGGTAGAGTTCACTTCACGTCGCCGGCTGATGTTCTGATGCCATGGTACATATGATGTCCGGCTAACGTTCTGATGTCATCATGGTGCATATGTGCATCATATGATGTCCGTGCTATCATACGTAATCAATTGCTGGTGTTCGCGGGCGATGCCACTGCTGCTGCTGCTGCTGCTGCCGTTGCTGTATAGTACCAGGTACGTAAGGATCGCTCTTGGCGGTGATGGCCGGAGCTGGAAACTGGAAATGATTTTATAGTTATTAAACTACAAAACGCGTTGCTGGTGGTATTAATAGCTCATCATAACCTCGATTCTCTCCAGCAGAAAAGTGGAAAAAAAAATGAGCTCCTGCTGTTCTCCCCCTGTCGTCGTAGATTAATACTACACATATTTTGGGCAGCGGCCAAAAACAGGTACACCTGGTCCGTTCGGGGCCAAAAACAGGTACATACTAAAATCATGTTTGCAACGCTCGCCCGGTGCCTGCTACTAATCGTACGAGGAACGAACGCCTGCTGCTGTATTCTCCCTTCTCAGCTTGCGACACCCCTGGTATTCCAAGTACAACCACAATCCCGAAGGGGAGCCTTCTATCTCGTATTATTTCGGCGGAAATGTGCACGCAGATATGTGTGTCGCTCGAGTGGCGTGTGGTGCGAGGTGCGAAGGGAGGAGGGGGTCTCCGCGTACGTCGGCATTTGTATAGGGGGCTTAGGGTGGATCTATGAAGGGCCTCTGATTGGCTTTAAAACGACAAAAAAAAAGTGAACGTCAAGCAGAGTAGACAAATCAGGTATACCTGGGTTTTAAAGAGGCAAAAACAAGTACAACGAGTTTTGGACCAAAGGCAGGGCACGTGGAGTGCGTTTTTGACTTGACTTTAAGTATGTACTGTACCTGGTTTTGGCCGCACACGGACCAGGTATACTTTTTTTGGCCGCTGCCCTAATATTTTCTATACTCGTATAAATATACGTATATTAATAGTATGTTGTTCCAAAAGCGTGGACGGTATCGAGTCTTGTACCATGTATACCTGGTATATAAATACCTAGACACTATATATACCTGCCGGTGTAATGCCGGTATGTGCGTAGCAGTTGGATCTCTACGTCGGTGAATATAACCGTTGAATCGAGTGTGCCACAAACCGAATCGACGAGACAACCATTGGCAAAAGAAAATAATATACGTACAGCGGGTAAATGGGACAGATTAGAAAAAACAAAGACAAGAGTGAGGAAAGAAAGGAGGACGGACGAAAGCGGGATGATTACTCTTGGCCCCATTATTCTCTGACCAAAAGTTTCCTCGCAAGATTATGATTCTATTGTTCCTTGATTTCCGACTTGAGACTATGTATGTATAGGAGTACTTCAGAGGGGGAAAGGTGGCGCAACACAGCAGCAGTGACGATTACTGTCTAGTCTGTGCGATTGCAGCAATAACATCGGCCACATGAAGCAGCCCGGGCTGCCGAGGCGGGGGAGGTCTGCCCGACGTCCATTGGAATGGGGTGTACACTGCACGCGCGGAGAATGACGATACTCGTATTGCTGCTGCTGCACGTTCTACTTCCCAGAAGGTTGATAAGACTGCACTTTTCTTTACGTTTTCCTTTTCGCTTTTTCTCTTCTTTTTTTACTCTTTTTTTTTTCTCTTTCATGCGCCTGGATTGCTAGCAGGGTAGGTCTTGCATATCGTATATGGCATTGCAGTGTCTGCTCTGCTTACTGCACTGCAGCGTAGTATCTATGTGTCGTAGTTTTGTGTCCGCAGAACTGGTGCAGTACAGGACACCTGATGAGAAACAGGAAATCTGGTCCAGGCTGGATTTCTTATTTGAGAGAGGGTGATTTCTACACTAATATCAAGATAACGACTCCCGATTTTCTTATTTCCCTCTAAATACCAGCCTGGCTTTCTTATTAGCCTGTTTCTAATTACGTAGGTGTCCTGTACTGTACCTCTCTAGGATGAAGAATCGGCACGGACACTGGGTGTGCTGCATGTCGACGGGTAGAAAGGAAGGTTTAATGTGAAGAACACACACACTACGAGTATCAAATACGAGGAAGTCGCATCTCAAGTCGCTTTTACAACCTGGCCCCCACGAAGAGTTAATTGGTGCTGTTGGTGTTTTGTTGCTGCTGCTATTATTGTTGCTAGTGTTGCTGCTGTCGGCAATGCTGCTGCTGCGGCTGCTGCTGCTGCTGCGGCTGCTTCACAAGCAGTACAAGCAGTACGTACTATGGCTGTACCCTACCACAGAGCGCGGCTGCTGCTGCTGCTGCTGCGTCGAAGCTGGTGTCAAAAGTCCCCCCCCCTCTACGAGAAAAGTATGTACAAGTACACACATCGAAAATCACACAGCAAAGAAACTGGCGTACAGCTTGGCATTGCATTGACTAGTCTCGTTGTTTGCGATGCACGAGTGTTATCCCTGTCTCGTAGTTTGCTGCCACAGAACTCTATCTCTTTGGGTAAAGAACACACGCAGCAACCAGTATACGGGCGTCCAACAACCAGTACACTGGCGTCACACGCAGCAACCAGTATACTGACGTCCAGCAACCAGTATACACTAGCGATAAGGTACACCGGTATATATACAAGGGGTCACCTGCTAAGTCGACACGCCGGACTTCCCCTGCTCCCCAATCGCTCTGGCCCGCCTCGTCGTTGTCATCAATGCCATCGACTCTGACCTCGTACGCTGTGCCCCCAAGAGATTGCAACACCGAGGCGCGAGCCCAGGCAGAGTCTGCATCGGGCACGTAAACCTATTTTTTGGTTTGTTTTTTTCGTGGGGACGGGACGACGGGACGGGAGGGGAGGGGCATGTGAACGTTCGGAGGACAGTTCAGTATGTAACGTGTACTCTTAACGTCCTGTCGAGGGTGGAGGGAGGTTGCCTCGGGGAGGAGGTACGGTTTTCAGTGCGGCTTCAGAGGGGGGGGATGTCGAAAAAACGACGATTTATAGAAAACATAGAAAACACTATTAATAGAGTCGTCGTACTGGTACGTAGATGATGGATGTTCTCGGTTCGGTTGTCGTTGTTTTACCCTCGTATGCATGTATAATAGCTCGTGGCCAGTGCTCGTTTGTGGTCCTTGCAGCAACCACAATTTTGACACTCCGGCATTCGGCGACTTGCAGCAGCAGCAGCAGCAGTTGCTGCCGCTGTTGCAACTTTGTGTTGGCGTACATGGTCGTCGGAGACGAGCTTCGGCCAAAGTTAAAAGTTGTTTTCGCGGTGCGAATTATTTCTTGGTTCGAACGTTAACGTTTTTTACGTCGAAAAACGAAAAAACACGACCGACGAACATTCACATTTCGACCTCGTTCGTGCGGCGGTTTCGAGAGGCGGCTGCTGTAGCCCGTGACTCGTGTAGCAAGCCGCTGAGCGAGGATGCGAGCTGCCTAGTATTCGTCGAATCAGGTGACACCTTGTCACGAGCAGGCACACGACGATCACAGGCTGCTAAAACCTGTTTGCATTCGCTCGTATTTACAGGCCATACTGGTGCTGCACGCACAACGGAAACATTCACATCAAAGCCGAGGCAACTCTCACCTGAGCTTCCGACATTTTGTTTTATAGCAGCTCGGTTTTGATCAGGCGATAGTCGCCAAAGAAAGCTCCTCGTCGGCCCAAAACAATCAGCGTTTGGACACTCCTCCACCACAGCGGCCTCCTGGGTCTTTCTTGACTCTTGTCCAAGGTCTGGCTATCCCCCTGGGGTGGGATGGGCGGGTGCAGATGGCTCTTGCTTCCATCAAAAACGTCGAAAAGTGTTTCCCGTTGTTGTAACGCCTTCCTAATGAACGTAACTCCGGGAAAACCAGAGAGTGCTTCAGCTTCAGGCAGCACATGCTTGCAGTCATTTAACTGCCCAATCCCACCTCCTCTGGCATGAGGACTCACCGTAGAGGCCTCGCGTTGGTGAGCGCAGGAATCATGGCGCCTTGCTTCGCGTTCGTCCCGGCTATACACCAGTTCTGCGCTGTTCAAGGTCTGTCGAGAGCACACGCGAGTCAAAGTGCTGCATGCGGGCCTTCGTTGAACCAGGTTGGTGACAGCAAGGGCTTACGTGCTCGTATCATAGTGCACCATGGTATAGCTGGCAGCGACGACTGTCATCATCAGTAAAGCAGAGGGTGTGCGTTAGCATGCCTGTGCTGTGATGCAGTGCGATGGCGTGGTTGTAGCTCAAGCGCAAAGATAATGTGGTACAGCAGTAGAAAGAGATAGGCCACCTGGATCGAGGAACGCTGTTGCAAAGATAAACTTTTGATAAAAAAAGATGATGGGAAAGACTTCATGTGTCGAGTGTCGAGGCGTCGCGACGTCAGTCATAAGATGGACATAAGGAGCACAAGCAGGTACTGCTGGTGTAACTGCTACTGCTGTGTACCAGGTACATTTTATACCAGGTATTTGGTACGAAGCCCCCTCGTGTACTGCAGCAGAGTTCGGGTTCACATTTCAATCATTGCTACAACAGTACTGCTACTGCTGCTGTATCGATATCATATCATACCTGGTACGTACGACGTACCTGGCGCCTGGTATGGAATTTGCGGTACTCCGTAGTTCGGAGTTCGGACTTGCAAGCACGAATCACACGCGCCCTGCTTTGGTTCCAGCACTACCGCTGCTGTACCCAGCAGGCAGGGAATTCGATTACTGTGGTGGGACCTTTCCTTTCGGTATCAGCTGCTGCTGCTGCTGCTGCTGCTGCTGCAGACTGATTAATAGTACACGCACGAGTATGTGGTTATTAGCCTTGCCTTCGATGTTGCTCGCGGCAAACAAGACGCCAGCCATATCACCTAAACGTCTACCTTGTACGTACATACACCACGTGGTCCTCTGTACATACCAGAGGTTAGTAATCGTATCTGCTGTGAAGCAGGTTCGTACCTGGTACGTGCAACCGACGCACGATGAGCCGACGAGGCTCGAGAAAAGCGAAGGCCGGCCGAAAAACAAGCTCCTTTGCTCTGTCTGTGACCCCTTTTGGGGCTTCAGAGAGGAAATTCGACGAGACAAATGGAAGATTGCAGCATCGGCTGCGTACGTAGTGCGCGCTTTGGGGGATGCTGCAAGGAGTCGTACGACACACGTGCGCAAGCAGGATGATCCTACCCCGACCCGTACTCTACTGATGGGCGCTCACGCTGCTCACTGAACGTTGGTAACACCAAACTTAACGTTGTTCTGGTCGCTATCTCGGGGTCCCAAAGCGTTTAACCGGTCCCCCGTTCTTGGGGACAAACTGCTTGGAATTGGTGTTGGATAAGTTTTTGAGTTCTGAATGGTTTCATGTTCATAGTTGTCTGCATAAGAGTTCGTAAACGTACGTACGTACTGCCTGTACCTCGTGCTCGTTCATACCGTGTACATACTGCTGTACCTGATACCTGGTATGGTATATGATACTCGTTCGTTCGGGCAATACCTTGCCGCGTACCTGGTGCCTTTCAGGAGGGACACGAGTACCGCGGGCAGACTCGAACGCCGCACGCGTACGAGAACCTCCGCCGCCCCCGCAAGCGCGGTTCTGTAGGCGTTCCTTACGCCAAGGGGACAGGGGACGCGGTGGATGACGGCGAGGCCGCTGCCGCGACCGACGACGACACTGTCACTATAGATCGGAGGACGGACGAGGAGAGGACGGCGGAGATCAACAAGCAGGTATGATACAATAGCGTAGCGGTAAACACAACTCCGGAGTTGCGTTTAAGAATACAACTCCCTCTAAAACCAAGTGAATAAAATTTGGTAATTTTTCACATTTTTTTTTTTCCCGTGCATCTCGACATGGGGTTGGGTTAGGGTTAGGGTTAGGTCATTGGGTTAAGCGAGGGTCGTGGTGGACGAAAAATAACTTCAAAAAAAGTAGCCATTTCTATTCACTTGGTTTTAGACAGAGGAGTTGTATTCTTAAACGCAACTCGCGAGCGGTGTTTACCGGTACCCTGATACAATAGGTAGGAAGGAATATGTACATCCTTCATGAGGTCATATAAAACCCGTACTGCTAGTAGTACGCACGATCTATTTATCACGCGCAGCTTACAAAGATGAGTTTCGATTAAATCCTCGATCTCGCAGTTGATGTTCTTGTTGTTGTTGTTGTTGTTGTTTTTTAAGCTTACCTGGCAGTCTGAATTTTTCCGATAAATAGGACCTGGACTGGTATGTGCCCTTGGTATACATTATAATGAAACCTGCCATGTGCCCTTGGTCTGTCAATGGAGTACTTGACGCCAAGCGTTAAGCCCAATTGTTGCCCCTTCCTTGCTCCCTCCTGCCCGCACGCGCGTAACGCGTAATGTGGCTTGTTTTTTCTTGCGCGGCGACTGTCGGCTGATGATGTTCGCTACGGTAGGCTTGTGCCTGCAGTAGTATTTTTCTGAAGCTTGTCACTTGAAAAGCTTTAGACTATATGAATACTATTAGTAGTGAGTCACCCAGAAACTGATTTTGAGATACAGAACGTAGTACATTATATGTATGTGAAAAGTTAGCCCTATGAGCAGTCCCATGGCGTAGGTGTACGACGAATAATAATAAGGCATGACAAACTGTGCTCGAACGATAAGGCATGCCTTATTCCAACGATAAGCCATGCCTTATTCCAACGTTAAGGCATGCCGTCTTCCAACGACAAGCCATGCCTTATCCCAACGATAAGTCATGCCTTATTCCAACGATAAGTCATGCCTTATCCCAACCATAAGCCATGCCTTATTCCAACGATTAAGCCATGCCTTATAAGGCATACCTGGTATGCCTTATTGAGTAGTTCCTCAGCCGAGTAGCCCCTTTTTAAGGGACCCTATTAGAACAGAGTGCGTTAGGGATTGGAAGTCCCTTACATACCGACGTCCGTTATCAGAGTTGGTACCGGCCCCTTATACCTGGCAGTCACTAGTGGGCTAAAATGGTGTGCAGAAAATTGAGGTCCCTTATTTACCGCTTTTTTCCCTTATCGCGGGGTCCCTTAAACAGGGGCTACCTACTGCTGTACCCCTATTGTCGCACGCCTCTGATTGCTTCGTTTTCGGCGCCTCTCTTTTATTTTTTATTTTTTCTGACCGGCGATCCCCTCGGTCCGCGCAGGTGTACCAGTCAGAATATCTGGTGGGGTCGAAGATGATGACGATCAGCTCCTTCGGGCCGGACTCTGTTGCCTCAGCGCCTTGGCGATCGGGGAAAGGCGGAAAGGTCACCACCACTAGGTCGGCGGCCATCACTCCGGAAGCGATGATGCCGGAGGTGGGTGGGTTGGATGGCTGGTTGGTTGATTGGGTTGGTTGATTGAACTGGTTGGTTGGTGTTTCGGTTGGTTGTTGGTTGGTTAGTTCGCGTTTTGATTGGTTGCTGGTTGGTTAATTTTGATTGGTTGGCCAATTGGTTGGCTAATTTTTATTCGTTGGTCAATTGGTTGGTTAATCTTGATTGGTTGGTTAGTTGGTTGGTTGGTTGGTTGGCCAAATCGTTGGTTGATTGGTTGGCTGGCTGGCTAACCTGTTAGTTGGTTCATTGCGGGCGGCAGCATGCTGGTCCGGCTCGTGTCCCGCGATCCGGCAACGAAAACCTCGGCGCTTTACCCTTGCCGGGTGCCCAGGTGCCGACCAGGAGGAGGAACGTGTTTTTCTTCTTGTTGTTTGTTATATTTCGGAAGCTGTAGCATATTGCCGGAGCCACCCCTACCCTACCCTACCCTACCCTACCCTACCCTACCCTACCCTGCCCTTCCCTGCCCTTACCCTACCTTACTCTACCTTACCCTACCTTACCCTTACCCTACCTACCCTACCCTTACCCTACCCTACCCTACCCTACCCTACCCTACCCGACCCTACCCTACTCTACCCTACCCGACCCGACCCTACCCTTACCCTACCCTACCCTTACCTTACCCTACCCTACCCGTACCTTACCCTACCCTACCCTACCCTACCCCACCCTCTGTTTATAGGCAATAGCCAGACAAGAGAGGTTGTTCGAGAAGCGAAAATGGCGTCTAATCGGAGACAACGTTTTTGTGGGTCTCCTCGGGACAAGCGGGGCATGGTGCTTGTCCTTCAAAGCAGCCTGCAGCTTCGGAGTGGGGGCGACCCTCGGAACAGCCTACCTCGTGCTGCTCAGCAGATTCGTCGAGAGCCTGGGGAAGGAGGACTCGGAGGGAGGCGGGAGGGCGGGGGGAGGACCGGCGAGGCTGGCGCTTGCGGGGCTTCTGGTGTTACTGGTCTCGAAGAACAAGGAGACGCTCGAGTTTATCCCCGCGCTCACGGGTTTCCTGGCGTACCAGGTGGGCGGTTGATTTTGTGGTGGAAAGCGGGGTGAGGGATTTGGTTTGCCGTACTCAGGAGTTGCTCTGCTGTTGAGTATCATTATAACCATACCTGATAATTTTTGTTCCAAGAATATAGTGAGAAAAAACATGGGTTTGCATATGATGCAGAGGATATTTGCAGTGGTGGGGGTGCAATGTTAACGTTTTTAGAGAGTAAACCATGAAGTAGAGATGAAACGTTTGCCGATTGAGGACTAAATAAGGGATCAAAGTAGGGCGACGCTGGCGATGATGTGCCATACTCAATTCTGTAAGTGCGGTCGCACCTGTATAGGCATGATAGCGCTCTTCGACGGTCGTGTGCGGTGATACGCTACGGCCTGCACGACATGAGTCCCCCGGGTCTATGGTCATACGACGCGGCCATGCATGAAAATGAAGTATATATTTATAGGTTGGGTTGGCGTCGGTTGGCGACGACGCTGTAAAACACGCCTCTCACTGCGTGAGCTAGACAACCAGGGTACCGTTTTTTTTTTTTTGGCGGTTACCAAAGCTGGCGGTCGAGTTAGATCATTTGTGCGGGGTGGAGAACCTTTGCTCCGCACAAGGGGAATGATCGTATCACGTAGTGTGGATATGGTAAGGCACCCGCGAGGCAGTTACATAGTGCTCCCATTGCTGTCTCAGGAAGTGGCCACACCAGAAATTAAATGAACCCATTGAAGCTGTTATCCATTTGCAAGTCCGCCTCACAAGCGGTTCTTAGTAGGATGCAGCTCACCCTTCATGCGACTCGCCCAACACCTCACGGCGCTTGGCGCTTGGTGCTAGCAATGTCTGCCTGGTCGGTGAAAACCCGACATTCATGCTCCGTCCCTGCATTGTAGGGATGCGAGGGTCTATGGTCATACGACTACGACCATGCATGAAAATGAAGTACCCCCCTCCCCCCCCCGCCCGTGCTTGGCTTCGGGATTCAGGCCCCGGTAGGAGGGGGGGGGGGGGGGGGGGGGCTGTAATGGGGTTCAGGATCTGAGGGACGAAAAACGGGGGGGGGGGGGGGGGGGGGGGGTATTTTCGAGCCCCAAATAAAGCCGAACGGCGGGGCTCCTCAATAAACTAAGCAACACTAACCACAAGAAAATACCTCGAAGCACGTTTGCAATCCATTTTTGTGTTTTACGATTGTATTCGTTACTCGGAGAAGTGTATGGGGGTACGTAGCCGATGGGAAATTTCTTGTTCATCAGGTTGCGCCAATATAATCGCGTCTTGTCACCAGTCGTTTTTTCCAGGGCTGTTCAGGGGTCAGGTGAAACCTCGCAGGTCGGGTCGGATCGGATCGGGTCGGGTCGGGGCGGGTCAGAGATTTTGAACAAAATCCTGACCCGACAGGACCCAACCCGTGATACTTTGAAGACCTTCTGACTCGGCCAGCAGGTCGGGTCACGAGCCGTGAATAGCCCTGTTTCTTTTGGGCGGGGTATAGAGCGCTCCTGATGCTACATAATAATAGGAACCTGAGAAATGTTAGGTTTCTACTCTACGGTACGGTGCCGTATAGGATAACTCTCGAGCAGCCGCAGTAATTTCGCCTCCCTCCCAATGGGCAATCGCATGCCATTACTTGTGACCACGGGATAGGTTTCATGGTAACGATCTGTTGAAATAGTGTGAGAACATCGTCGCCATCACCATCAACGTCATCCATCAATAAATACTACAGTAGCATTGTCGTCAGCACCATCGTCACCATGAACAACAATCGTATAGGCGCGAAATGGGAATGCACAAACATGGGGTACGTAGCCCCTTAAGTTGAATTGAAGCCCCGCCGGTAAGAAAAAATTGGGCCCAAAAGTACCTCCCCTACCGCACTGCTGTAGTGGCACATAACGCACTGTAAAGGCATATACCGCACTGTAGTGGCATATGCCGCACTGTAGTGGCATATACCGCACTACTGTAGTGGCGTATACCGCACTGCTGTAGTGACATATACCGCACTGTTATGGTATATACCGCACTGTAAAGGCATATACCGCACTGTAGTGGCATATACCGCACTGTAGTGGCATATACGGCACTGCAATGGCATATATCGCACTGTAATGGCATATACCGCACTGCTTAAGTGGCTTATACTGCACTGTAAAGGCACATGCCGCACTGTAGTGGCATATACCGCACTGCTGTAGTGGCATATACCGCACTGCTGTAAAGGCATATACCGCACTGTAAAGGCATGGCTCGATGTGGTGGTGCGACGGAGGCGGCTAGCATGGCGAAGGAGTTCCTTGAACGGGGTGGGGTGTCTAGAAGGGGGGGGGGTGTACTCATGTCATGCATACCGGTAGTCGTAAGACCATAGACCCTCCCATCCCTACAATGCCGGGGCGGAGCACGTCGGGTTTCCACCACCGACCAGAAAGGCATTGCTATTAGCACCAAGCGCGAAGCGAAACGTGAGGTGTTCGGCGAATCTCATGGAGGGTGGGCTGCATCAGGCTAAGAACCGTTTGTAAGGCGGACTTTCTTGCATATGGATGACAGCGTCGAATTATTTTTATTTTTGTATTATGGTGTGATCACTAGGGGGGGGGCGTGTACTCACGTCGTGCACGGCCGTAGTCGTACGACCGTAGACCCTCGCATCCCCACAATGCCGGGACGGAGAACGTTGGGTTTTCACCAACCAGGCAGACATTGCTTGCACCAAGCGCGAAGCGCCGTGAGGTATTGGGCGAGTCGCGTGGAGGGTGAGCTGGATCCTGCTAAGAACCCTAGGGGGGGGGGTGTACTCATGTTGTGCACGGCCGTAGTCATATGACCATAGACCCTCGCATCCCTACAATGCCGGGACGGAGCGCGTTGGGTTTTCACCAACCAGGCAGACATTGCTTGCACCAAGCGCGAAGCGCCGTGAGGTATTGGGCGAGTCGCATGGAGGGTGAGCTGCATCCTGCTAAGAACCGCCTCTGAGGCGGACTTGCATATGGACGACAGCTTCAATGAGTTCATTTAATTTCTGGTGTGGCCACTTCCGGAGACAGCAATGGGTTTTACTATGTAACTGCCTCGCGGACGCCTTACCATATTAACACTACGTGATACGACCATTCCCCTTGTGCGGAACAAAGATTCTCCACCCCGCACAAATGATCTACTCGACCGCCAGCTTTGGTGACCGCCAAAAAAAAAAACAAAAAAAAACGGCACCCTGGTTGTCTAGCTCCCGCAGCGAGTGGCGTGTTTTACAGCGTCGTTGCCAACCGACGCCAACCCAACCTATAAATATATCATATATTTATATGACGGGGGGGGGGGGTCTTTAAAACCAAGCGATCCCCCCCTCCCCCGCCTATCAGAAAAAAAAACTTCCCCCCTTCCGTAGCATGCCTCCGCCTAAACCCCGCTCTCCTTCCATTGATTGGTGTGTCGACGGAAAACAGATTGCCACGCTCGTGCAAGGCGTCTACACGGATTTCGATGAAGTTGAGGACGCGGAGGCTGCTGTGTGAAGACGAAGAAGACGCCTCGTGTATGGGGCGGTGGAACTCCGTGGCAGAGATTAGGGTTATATAGTTATTCCCTTTGCGTTTTTTTTTTGTTTGTGCCCCCTTCTTACCGTTGGGTGGTGTAGCTCTCGCACATCTTACCGTTGGGTGGTTTATATCACTCATCCTACCGTTGAGTGGCTTGGGTCACTCATCTTAACCGTTGGGTGATGTGGCTCGTCTTTCCGCTGGTTGGTGTCGCTCGTCTTGCCGTTGGGTTGGGTAGATCAAACATCTTACGGTTGGGTGGTATAGCTCATCTTACCGTTGGGTGGTGTCGCTCATCTTACCGTTGGATATTGTAGATCACGCATGGGTGGCTTGTCCGGCACGTTTTCGCCGCTGTTCGGCGGGAGGGGCAACAGGCATGGACTCTCGTGTGATGGTAAACCATATTGCCCTTCGGAGAGCATTATCCGCACAGCAGATTATTAATGGTTAAATTTCATGTTTTGACTATAAACCAGAAAGGGAGATACCGTTTTCTGTCCCGGTATACCGTTTTATGTCGAATGACACACTTTGCCAAAAAAAAAACCCGCGAAACTTCCCCAAACGGTTTACCCGTGGATTTCCCGCCAGTTGACCTTATAGGAAATGAAAGCAGCTCTTCAAGGCACAACTATCCTAACAATTCTTCGTGCTCAGAACGAAAACGTCTTACTCAAGAGGCTACGCGGCTACCACTACTGCGAGACTACTGCGGCGGCCGCCAGTCAGCACAACACATACAAACATTTTAAACAAGTAATACTTCCTTAAATCCTCTTTCTTTCTTTTCTGTTTTCACGAGCCCTGGGTAACCCTTACAACACCCCCCCCCCGCTCTGAACGGCGGGGTCTTTGGGACGTAACGGTACCGCCTCTTCGTTTCGATACCTGGGAAAACCAGGGAGGCATGTTTTTAGGGGCGCACGCGTAGTAAGGGTTTCTATAAAAGAAACACCCGAAGTGGGATCCAAACCCATGTCCTGCCGACGACGCCAAATGTGAAGACGTTACCTACACAAGCGGCCGGGACCACTCCTTGGCACGATGTGGGCGTGAACAAATCCTTGTAGAGATATTGGACAATGCACATATAGTAGCAAACCCCACAAGGTGTCTACGTACCACCTCTCGATTTGGTACGCCTAATTGTGTGCTACATCTTTCGATGTCTCCACAAGCATTTTTTACGCCCGCATTGTGCAGGCGGGGGAGGGGGGGGGGGGGGGGGCTGTGTACTGATGTAATAGTATGGGCTTGGAAGGCCGGCAATTACCTCATTAATAGGTAATTGGTCCGTTTTCGTATAAGTTGGATGGCATTCGTATTCGGGATTTATAAGGTCGGAAGGGGCTCGAACCCCTTCCGGGACGCGTGCTACGGTAGAGGTAGCACTTTTAGACCGAATCGTTTTCTGAATGATCGGGCTCCTTAACCCAAATTCGTCGGACTCTCATTATTGCGACCAATAATGTTTCAGGGTATACTTCGATCATGAGATTTCGCATCCGGCAACACTTTGATTTTCCCCCAAAATCAATTTTTTCGATGAGATATGACGCTTCTTAAGTGAGGAGCTCAGCAAAAACATGGTGCACCTCTATCGTAGCATGCGTCCCGGGCCAGATGTCATCTGCCTCTGGGAAATAATAAAAGCTGCTTCTCGTCTACGCTTGATTCTGCGTGAAAGTGAATTAACACCAAGGATGCTCAATAGACAAACCTGCAAGGAGATACTCTGTCTCACGCAGTCCTATAGCACTGATCTATAGGGGTAATATATCGACCGATTGCCCAGGCTAGGGTTTTATCCTTACAACAAGCGGGGGCGGTTTCACTGCCGGCAGGAGGCGCGTATCTGGGCCTTGGGCGTCAACGTCGGACGCTTGCGCCTTTCGCCCTTTTAAAACTGCATAACAGCATGCCCCACACTAGTTCTATATGTGTACGTACATCTTGTCCCCAAAATCGTGCGGCTTGAGAGGAGAAATTTGACGATACAAAACGGGACGATTCCAGCAACGGTCGCTGCGTGATGGGGCGATGGTGCCGATTGCTGTCGGAGACACGATGCACGGAGTCGTTCGTTCGGCACACAGACAGGCACAGCATGTTCCTACCCGTACTGCTGGGCGCTTCCGCTGCTCGTACGTAGAGGGTTGGTAACACCTAAGTTATCGTACGCTTGGTAAAACCAAAGTTACCATACGGTTGATAACAACCAAAGCTACCGGTTGATAAACACCAAAGTTACCATATGATACGATTGATAAGACCAAATTTACCATATAATACGATTGATAAGATCGAAGTTGTCATTGCTTTGGCCGCTATCCCTTGTACCCCTTAGAAGGCCCCTTAAAATGGCTCCAAAAGGGGCTAACTACATGGAAAAGCGAGTTGCTTAGATTGCACGTTCGCCTCGAACATAGGGCATGTCCTTAATGCGTCAAGCGTAAGCGTCAAGCGTAAGCGTCAAGCGTAAGCGTCAAGCGTAAGCGTCAAGCGTAAGCGTCAAGCGTAAGCGGTAAGCGGTAAGCGGTAAGCGTTGGCCTCAGCATCGGCATTACCGTTACCACTGGCGGTATAGCTGTTAACATCAAAGGGGTAGCGTCAGCGTTTAACGCTCAACGAGGTAATGCCTCACCAATATGTCCCTCAATATAAGAACCGTTTATATATTACTATGTAATCAAAACGGTTCTTATATCTAGGTACAATAGTGGTACTTTTAAGCTGGGGGAAGCCGGAGATCCGCGCCACGGGTCCGACCGAAATCTCCGATTTTTTGTTCAATTTCTTAAGCACTGGTCCCACGAATTTGAGGACAAACTACTTGGAATTAGTGTGGTTTTTTTTTTCCAGTTCTGTACCTGGTATGGGTTAAGACACGTCTTCCACCAGCGCACACAGCAGTTGACAACAAGTTGTTACAAATATCCCCACCTCGGGCAGATAATAATCGATTTCCCAAGGGTGCACAAAAAAAAAAGTTATCGACACCACACCCCCCCCCCCCCTATTTTGAAGGGGGAAAAAAAGGACACTGTGTGGGCCCAAAAAAAAAAAAAAAAAATTTTTTTTTTTCCCCCCCCCCCCCCCCCGACCAGCGAAAAAAAAATATGGGGGGGTCTCTAAAACCAAGTAAAAAAAAGGGAACAAAAAACGAAAAAAAAATGTTTTTTGCTCATTTCGTCCTGTGATCACAGCGATCCGGTTTGTTTTTCATTCTGACCTTCCTAGGTGTGTGGTGTCGTTTTCTTTTTTTTTTGTGCACCCTTGGATTTCCCCTTCAGACGCGTGCTGCGACGATAGAGGTATGCAAGGTATACCTCTTTTTGGCTGAAACATTTTCTGAATGATGGAACTCATCAACCCAAGATGGTCGGAATCTCATTCTGGTGTCGGCATTATTTTTCATTTAACACACAGCCAATGGGCTTGTCAACCCCTTAAGAACTGGTCCCCCGTTTTTGGGAACAAACTACTACTTGGAATTAGAGTGGGATAATGTTGTTCAGTTCTGGATGGGTTAGGGCCCATACTAACGACTATAAAATAATTTCAATTTGGAAAAAAAAAAAAATCAAATTCGCTTTTCATTGGTCAACACACGCACCAGCACCAAACATTATGCCCCAATATCCTAATCTTTGGTGCTGGTGCGTGTGTTGACCAATGAAAAGCGGATTTGAATTTTTTTTTCCAAATTGATTTTTTTTTTCTTCGTTAAAACGGGCCCTTAGTCGGGTACGTAGCACTTTTATTTTTCTGTTAAAAGTCAGTTTTTGGGTGAGGTGTACGAGAGCTCCTCAAGTGATCACCCTCAGAAGGCAGAAATGGTGCACCTCTACCGTACCATGCGTCTTCATGATATCTATATATTTGAAAGGCAGATAGATCTGTTCCCGATACTGTATGATCTGTATGGTCTAGCTCATTTTGCCGGGTGGGACTCGCACGATCTGCATGATCTCTAATAAGTACCGGTAGCACATGTTTGCTGTTGGTTGGATCTGTTTGCTATGCTTGTTCTGCACAGCCTAGCCTCTCACAACGGCAGGCGAGGGACTAGATGATCTATATACAGTATATACAGTAGATAGATCATGAATTGTCTATAGCCGAGACGTGAAACACTCCCACCAGCGCTAGTTCCTATTGAGAGAGCTACCCTACCTTAACCCATTCAGAACTGAAAAAAATGTCCTACACTAATTCCAAGTAGGTTGTCCCCAAATTCGCCCGACCAGTTCTTAAGGGGTTAAGCGAGTCTGACCGGAAACATATTCCCGGAGTGGACTCCAATATTAATACCAAACGAGTCCGTATGATATTTCCGGCCAGAGCGAATGGTCAGAGTACTACAGTCAGTACGAGTATGCATGTATGCAACACGAGCGGAATTTGGACCCCGTTCTTGCTGTGAAATGATGACCTCGTGGTGACGTCAGTAGTAGCACATTGCTCTGCACGCATAAGGGGGCGACGGAGGGACTGCATTATGTTGCTACGTCTCGATTTACATTCATTTTGAAACATGCTGAAACACGTAAAATGTAACACGTTTCATCCTCGAAACACCTCTTAATAGGAATACCGGTGTCATGCATGGCAGGAGAAAAACGTTTGCTTTGGCCACCCCCAGCCAAAACAGAGGGTGGAGCTTCCCCCAAAATGAGTTTCGACAAAATGATCGATCTTACATCAGTTATTAATAGTTGAAGTGTCTTTTAAATCGTAATTATCGAAAACCCGCACACGACAGCGATTTTTTTACCCCTCCCTGTCTTACGATACCTAATTTTTTCCTGTCCTCTTTAGGACGGGAATGGAAAACGTGACCGGTGTTGCACGAGGATAGCCCTCGGCGCCTCTAGGGAAAACTCTAAAGATAAATCCACAGATAAAAAAAGATAACGCCATTAGCCGTACCCCGATCTCCAACGCTTTGGTTATCGGAGCAACACAAGACATGCCTGCATGGGCTTGCCCAGCGCTAAAACTAAATGCCAGCTCGCGTCTATCGCTTCACTGCCTCGCTGACAACTTACTGCCTGCGTAAAAACATGTATATACAAAAAAAAAGCCTTGTAACGCGTACGTACGGATGCCACTTTAGCCACCCGTCCGTATAGCTACCGATCGGCGTGGGTAGATGACTCAACAACGCCGACGGCGAAGGAGGCGAATACTAATAAAGTGATACATGATACCCTTTTCCCTCCCTCATACACGCCTCCCTTCGATACGTATGCACCACCGTAGAGGGGGTGCGCCCAAGTTTTTTTTCACTTTTTTTTAGGCCCCTCACTTGAGGAGCGCTATACTATTTGTAAGCCATTCGTAAGCCGCCTAAAAACTGACTTTTTTTCGAGAAAAAAATGAGAGTGACGCCCGAAGAAAAACAATCCCATGACCAAGGCACAGAACGAATAATATTCTAAAAACAAAAATGGTATTTGCCTTATAAGGCATACGCCTTATTGGTCAGTATACTATTAGTCAATATACAGATACTTTGGCCACAATACCAATCGTAGTACGCGTCTCGATGCCCTATCATGTTTTATCCCAAAAACTCGTAAAATATGTGTCTTCGCAGAAGCCAAAGAATCACGCGGCGCTAAAGAGATAACACCGTAGCGTCGCTGGACTGCTCAATCAAGCGACCGAGCCCCCCCCCCTCTTCCCCCCGCCCTGCATGTTTTCGCGTGCACATCCCTCTAAAAATGCAAACGTTGACGCCGATAACAAAACAAACGTTCATTCATCCCGCTGGCATCGGATTTCATTGCCGTTGAACGCCCCAAGTTCAACTGATTTATACTATATTCCACCAAGTACAGCTACTGCCTTGTCCCAAAGTCCGGCTATTCTTAATGCCTCGCCCCAAGTTCGACTACTATTTATGCCTTTAACCCGAGTTCGGCTAATATTAACGTCTTCGCTAAAGGTAGCTGCCGATTATCTCGAACGGGCCGTCGGCCATTTCGAGCGTTCGAGCCACAAGGTCGTGAAAACTAGACTCTTCGTTGCCAGCTCCTGCGAGGGCGAGCCCCTGCGACTCCAAGCTCGCCCTTCTCCGTTTGCACGGGTTGTCGGACTGGTCAGCAGCCGAGAAAAACCCCGCGCACATGTCTTCCTTCAGCAGGTCGTCGCACGTCGCTTGGAGGTCGAAAGAGCTAGAGGGGACGTCAGCAAACCCGTACAACGGCGACTCGAGGACACGCTTGTCTCGCGGAAAGTCTAGCTCCCACTCGCACGCTTTCTGCGCGTCCCCGCCATCGCCACACTGCTGCCGGAGCGGTTCACCACCGCTACGCTCTAACAAG
This sequence comes from Saccharina japonica, assembly GCA_008828725.1. Taxonomy (NCBI): domain Eukaryota; class Phaeophyceae; order Laminariales; family Laminariaceae; genus Saccharina; species Saccharina japonica. Next base: position 132,183 of record MEHQ01001439.1, on the reverse strand, counting down.
TCGTCGTCCTCCTCCTCAGCTCCCACTCCCAGCAGCTCCTCGTCCAGCTCGCTGACGTTCGGTCTCTCCTCGTCGTCCCCAAGCGCCTTTCGAAGCGACGTGAAAAATTCCTCCAGGGACGCCGCGTCTTCGGCTTCCTCTGCAGTAGAAGGCGCCTGCGCAGCCGCTCCCGCCGCACCTAGAGACGGAAAGCCCCCCCCCGCACCCCCCTCCTTCGCCATGAGCTCCCCGTCAAGCTTGACCGAGCGGGCGCGCAGCATGACCAGCCACCCGCGGCGTCTCCACGCGCGACCGGCAGGGGCGGTCTCGAGCGCCGCGTAGATCTCTCGCGCCGCGTCTGCCGAAAACTCGCTGCGCTTCTCGGCTTGCCTCGCCACGTCCTCCGGGGTCTTTTTTAAGTCGCACCTCGCGCGCTCGTCGGCGTCGTGGCGCAGCAGCAGCCGCACCGCGTCCACGCGCCCGTACCGGCACGCGACGTGGAGCGGCGTGTCGCCGTCGTCGCTTGAAGTCCTGACCTTGGCCCCCGCGTGCAGGAGCTCCCGCATCGCCTCTAGGCCGGCCTGACCACCCCACCTGATCGCCTGGAAAAGCGCAGGGCGGCCGCATTTATCGCGCGCGTCCACCTCAGCGCCCAGGTCAAGCAAGGCGCGGACGCAGTCCGCCTTCCCGTGCCACGCCGCGGTGTGCAGCGGGGTTGCCCCTATGTCGTCCCCCCCCTCGAGCGCCACTCGGAGGTCGAGGACGAGAGCGGAGATCATCCCCGCGTGGCCCGCGCCGGCGGCCAGGTGCAGCGCCGACTGCTTGTACGGCGCCTTGCGGTGGACGGCCGCCCCCGCGCGGGCGAGCGCCATCGATGCCTCCTCGCGGCCCCGCATCGCCGCGACGTGGAACGGGGAGAATCCGCCACCCGCGACCGCGTTGACCACCACACCCGCGCCGTTTGCAAGGAGCGCCTCGACTACTCTCGCGTCTCCCCCGTCCGCCGCCGAGTGTAGCAGGGTCCGCCCGTCGCCTCCCGGGACCATCCACGCGCCGATGCCTCTGTCGCGCCCCCCCGCCCCGGCCCTCAGGAGGGCGGACACTGCCTCGAAGTCGCCTTGCGAGGCAGCGCCGACCAGGGGTATCTTGAGCCAGTCCGACCACTCGGACCCTTGGAGGTTGCAGATGGCGTGCATCAGGACTTGTTCGGCTTTACCGAACAGGGTGATGAGGGCCTCGTGCAGGGGCATCGCGAGGGCCTCGCGGAGGCCCTTGAAGGCGGCTAGGGGGCGGCCGCATTCGCAGGAGGAGGAGAGGGTTCGCAGCCAGTCGCTCAGCGGCCCGGGGGATGATGACGGCGACGGCGCGGTGGCGGTGGACGGTGCCAGCTCCGAGTAGGGGAGCCGCACCCCGCCGTCGCTTGTCTTCGAGGCCAGCAGGAATAACGCCTTCCCCCTCCCGACGAGCGTGCATCGTCTGCTCATCGTTCGGTCATCCTGTGTGCGTAGCAAACGAGGAAGGGCAGAGCAAGGGAGCCATGAATAACCGAAACACCGGGTATGTAACACGTAGTAAGCCCCTTAGGGATTTCAAAGAAAAATCATGAAAACAAATGACGGCGAATAATACCGATTCTATGACAGCATCGAACATTGCTTGGTTGGGGAGTGGTTAAAGACCACAATGGCAAGGAATCGTCATCGTCCGTATATACGACACGGGCGGGCGGAGCATGATTCTGCTCGTAAAATCCTGCGCGCTTACATCGCTCGTAGACGGTTAATAAACTTCAACCTTCTACGCATCCTATTATACGTACGGTACAATTATATATGTATACCAACTTTGTCACGATTTTTAGGTGCCTAAAAGGGCAAATAACTGCGTAATTAAACGTAACTCGCGATCGTATCATGATGATGGTGGAAATCTGCGGTCGAAAAACAAAAACGGGCGTGTGGCTCTTGGAAAAAAAAATTGTCGAGACCGAGACATGATTCTAGGGAAAATATTCGGAGAGGCCAAAAGCTTTTCGTAGATCCACGCGTCAATTCCCTCTGCCGTCCGCCTCGCTCTCCCTTTTGGTCTGATGCTTTTTTTTTGTGGCAGGCGCTGCGCGTATTGCGCATAAACAAGGCGCTACAACGCCACAAATGGCGTGGGTGACTTTCTCGCCCCTCCCGTGCGCTTTGGAGGCTATCATATGTACACATACGAAACTGTCAGCTTTTTGTGGATCACTCTGAAAAAATGCACACCCCGTATATATGCACGCGCGATCAATTTATCACACCAAGTTTTTGCACAATAATACGAGTTTCCACGTTTCTACAAAACGAGTTATCACAGCTATGGTTTTACTTTTTTCTTTATACATGTACGAGTACGAGTTCACGTCCATTGAAATAATTCCATTAAACTATGCAATACACCCATGGCGGAGAGGGGGGGTGTACTCATGTCGTGCATGGTCGTAGTCGTATGACCTTGAGGGGGGTGGGGGCGTACTCATTTGTTGCATGCCTCAGTGGTTTGACCATTGGCCATGCACCCCTTTCGAGAGGGAGGGTGGCTCTTTGGCGAGATCGCTTCGTACATAGTTAGTCAGTACTGGTATGTAAGAATGAGGCGCGCGAGCGCGAAGCGCGAGCCTCGTTTTTCTTGATACCAGGTGATGGTACAATATGTACCAGGTACTCCGGAGTGTGATACTATTATGTTGTTTGTGTAGTATTAAAACTAATACTCTGTGTAGCAGGTGAAACACACGTTGTTGGGCATGTTGAAGTGGACCACGAGTACGGACTACCAGAGGGGGAAACTCCTGTACGGTACGTACTGCTGTGTTGTTTTGTCGTGTCCTTTGCAGCCAGATAGTGAGTATGTATGGTACAGGTTTCCACACCAATAGCGCAAGCGCTTTAAACTTAAAAAACAATATTAGGCTCCCGCTGCAGGCTTCGCGACACGCCGCGAGGTAAATGATAGCCACTGCCACTGACTTGTGGTTTCTGATTCCGCCCCCTCCCTCTGTGTCGAAAGCAGCGGGATCGAATGCACGAAACACGCCGCCTAATACTGAATCCAAAGGGGTTGCGGCCGCAGGCTGCAACAAAAACGCGCCGCCAACTCCTGCATCATTGCTGCATCACATACATATATTCGCGTACTCATATCATACGTACCCTACCGCCCTACTCGAACGTACCAGGTATACTATTAATATGTATATCTGGCGTGAGGATATTGTTGCGCGTTCGTACGCCGTATGCTATATACAAATATACGAATGAATATAGGGGTTCATACAAAAACTCTCGCTCACCAGTGGCTTATTTGTTGACAGTCTTGTCGGCGATAGAAGTAGTGGTGTGACCATGGTGATCGTAATGAACAGCAGTCCTTCGTCTTCAAGCGCTTCGTGGGTAGCACTACCACTCGTACTGCAATGCTGCAGTTGGTATACCTGGTACCAGGTGCGTTGGTATGGGTGTGATACGTACAATCGTACAATACGTACGTACGTGGAGACGGCAAAAAACACGCGAACGTTGGGCGCAGCAGGAGGTGGGGGCGGGAAAGGAGGAGGAGGAGGAGGGGAGGGGGGGGGGTAAGAGCGGTGCAACACTCAACAAGCTGTTTTCGCGGGAAAGACACCGCGGTCGTTGCTGTTGCGATATACTTACAATTAATACTATTAATAACGTATGATGTAGACCGCTGCCTACGTTGGTATACTTGAATATATTGGTCTCTTGTTTATGTACCTGGTACACTTGTACAGAGTAAAAGTCGGGATAACACAGGGCTCCGTTGCATCGCACAACACTAAAAACCAGTCATCATACATATACCTGGTACGAGACTACGTATTTACGACTGTTTTGGTTGTTCTCTTATCTCACAGTCTGTGTCCACATATTAATAATTTGTATCTCTCTAGGACAACGAATCAGGACAGACACTCCTGGGTGTACTGGTGTAGTTGGGTAGAAATAACGAGTTTAATGTGAAGACAACACACACTACGAGTGAGTATATCATAGAGCTCTACTGGACTGTCTGCCCTTTTTTGGTGCACAACCGCGTGGTAGAGCCCCGTCTTCTGATCAAAAAAAGGTCAAAACAGTACGTACGTACGAGTAGTCAGCATAAATACGTGTGTGTATGACCGCCTACGTACGAACGTACAGCAGCATCATGCTGCTGGTATGTATACACGAGTACGAATGTATGTACGTACGTAGCGTGTTCCTCTTGTGAAGAGCTTGAGTACCCAACCGGACTGATTATACCCTCTTGTCGCCCTTATTTACAGCAGTAGCTGCTACTACGGTGGCCAATGAATGCCGCATCCGGTGTCATACTCGCATATATGTGTATACCAGGTACAGAACACGAACGATACGTCCATACTAATAAATCAGTATTATTGGCAATCAGTATTATTGGCCAAGAGCCGGGAGTTTGCGGCATTTCATAAACTTGTTAAATACCCGCCAAAAAAAAAATGGGTCGTAGCCAAGTCGTAGCCTGTGTGCGAATTTCCGCAAACACCAAGTTTTACAGGCACAGCAGGAACCACGCAGCACGCGAGAAGATAAAAACGTTTCTACTCGTCGTACGCGGAGGATGCATAGCAGGCGGGTGCAAGCCGCCCTGAGACGGCTAGCCTCTCCTATATGTTGTCATGTTCGTGGATACATAGGGGCATGGGGGCATGGAAAGGACCCTCTGGCTGTTAGAAGTCAGCAGTTACGAGCGTACACTCTAGTACTGACTTATCTGATGCTCTTGTCCTATGTTCGAGACGATGGAAGATGCTTCCGTTTCAGAGTGGCGCAAAAACAAAAGCTTTACGTAGCCAACGGAAACCAAAATACTGGCACCACATCCAAGCAGAGCAGACGACACGGACAAGCAACGCTCGGCTGAGGTCTCGAGAGTTGGCTGGCGGGGACACTACTGTCGCTGATACCTAGAGAGCTATGTACACGAGCCTAGATATACGTTGCCGCTGCTGCTGTTTGTTGCTGGTACTGCTTGCTTATAGTAGTGCTGAGATGTCGTAACAGGTGCAGCCTGGCTGCTGCGCTGTCGGTCTATTCTGTATTATCGACTCCCCGTGTACCTACCTCGTGTGCGTAGACCTTCCGGGTGCTGGGCAGTATAGAGCACAGAACGGGCTGGGCCGATTCTCCTGTTAGCTACACGTTCCGCTGGTTGTCGGCTGCAGGACGCACTCAGAGTGACTTCGTATGGTAGCTTGATACCTGTCTGGCAGATGATAGGGGGGGGGGTGCCTGTGGTTGCTGCTGTGTGTGTTTGTGGAGAATCAGAGCAGCACTGGACTGTGAGCCGACTCGGAATCGTCTGGGGGTGTCCAGACCGAGTCCAGTCAATTTTTCAGTGATTTGGTTATTTTTCGGTTCTGTTTCGTAGATCGCGCCCCTTGCGCAGAACTTCCGTTCGTAGATCCGCGGCGAATTCAAAATTACCTTCGATTTTCGATTGCTTTTCTACGTTTTTCTTCCCATTCTTCCTTTTTTTCCATACATATTTCCTCGCGTACGTACAAATACCAGGTACGCATAAAACGCAGACAGAACCAACCTTTGCCGCAGTTTTCCGCTTTCCGACAACCCGACACTCCGCTAACTCCGACACTGCTGTACAGCAGTATCAGGCGTGCCACACGGCGCTCCCGCTACTATGGGCTATGACAGTTTTTTTGGAGGGTCAAGTCCCGCTATGACACCTCGGGTACATATCATGCAGGTATGGCGTAATTTGTTGTTGTTTCACGATATCCTTGTCGTATTATTGCATTGATTTTGCGGTGCCTCGTGTACCTACTTGTACGTAGAACTTGTTGATCTCTCTGAAGTCTAGACTCTTCTTGACTTTTTGACTCTTGATACAGGGTGAAGATTCGGCACACGGGCTCGATGTAACAGCACAGAGAGCACCAGACACTTTCCAGAAAACGAGCAATAATAAGAAAGCCCTACTGCTGTACGTAGGCACGGCTGAGATTTACAGGAAATTAAGAAATTCGGGCGTCGTTTATAGTGAAGAAGTTATTAGTCTGGATACCACCCGTTCTCAAATAAGAAACCCAGCCTTTTTTTTTCTATTTTTTCTACCGTACGTAATTTACTACGTACGAGTTCGTATTAATAGTACGTAGTGTCATAATACTTTGGTTGGTTGTCCTTTTGAACTGCTGTATGAACAAAGTAGTGTGCCCGTAAAGAACATACTGAAGGTACGAGTACGTAGTAGGTGCTCTGCGCGACTTGTTTTTTCTCCTGTGCTGCTGCTGTGTGTCGTTGCTGCTCAGTCACAACCAGACGTGGCATGCGGCATGCAGCATTCAATTAGTTGCTGCGGCTGCGAATGATGGCGCGACCGAGCACGCCCGTTGCTGCTGCTGCTGGTGTGGTGCTAACGTGTCTGTCTGTTGCTGTGTTGCTTGGACTGCACACTATGTACGCACTGCGCACATACAATTAGATGTGACAGCATACAAACGAGTACCGTATTATTATAGTCATACTGAAGTAATTAATGATTGTACAGCATTTATTTTCTTCTGTCTTATGTGATGTTATTATTGCTCTAAAATATCAAAATCATACACATGTCTTCTCTCCCATCAGCGACACCCAAACACCAGAGGTTGTCAAACAACCCTACGAGTACACCGTGGATTATGCACACCGTTTGTGCATTGTTGTTATGGTACTGCTGACATGATGTGGAAACGTTTGGTAAATACCTGGTATCAGGTATAATAATCGTATTGGTAGTACTTGGAAGGCGGTATCTTAGGTGGGAACCAGGGATGGTTCCCGATGGCTTTTTATATATGATATATCTATAGGTTGGGTTGGCGTCGGTTGGCAACGACGCTGTAAAACACGCCACTCGCTGCGTGAGCTAGCCGACGCAGGTCGGGAAAAAACCGCGGCCCAGACCGCACGCCCTCCCCGGACCGGGCCTCTACTACCCCCCCCCCCCCCCCCCCCCCCCACACGTTTTTGGGCATAAATCACATATTATTGGAATAAGAGTGGAATAACTTTAAGGCAGTAATAAAATGTAGTGTTACAGTACCTAAAAAGAAACAGGAAATCTGGTCCAGGTTGGATTTCTTATTTGAGAGAGGGTGCTTTCTACACTAATTTCAAGATAATGACTCCCGAATTTCTTATTTTCATCTAAATCTCAGCCTGGCTTTCTTATTAGCCTGTTTCTCATTACGTAGGTGTCCTGTACGACGTACTGCATTTATAGTAACTTTTTTAGCTGCCGAGCGTGAAAGAAGACCATTTCATAATCATATCATTATTATTACTGACGTTCGTTTTTTGTCAGCCGATCGCTCGCAATAATGTACAATGCACAAACGGTGTGCATAATCCACGGTGTACTCGTAGGGTTGTTTGACAACCTCTGGTGTTTGGGTGTCGCTGATGGGAGAGAAGACATGTGTATGATTTTGATATTTTAGAGCAATAATAACATCACATAAGACAGAAGAAAATAAATGCTGTACAATCATTAATTACTTCAGTATGACTATAATAATACGGTACTCGTTTGTATGCTGTCACATCTAATTGTATGTGCGCAGTGCGTACATAGTGTGCAGTCCAAGCAACACAGCAACAGACAGACACGTTAGCACCACACCAGCAGCAGCAGCAACGGGCGTGCTCGGTCGCGCCATCATTCGCAGCCGCAGCAACTAATTGAATGCTGCATGCCGCATGCCACGTCTGGTTGTGACTGAGCAGCAACGACACACAGCAGCAGCACAGGAGAAAAAACAAGTCGCGCAGAGCACCTACTACGTACTCGTACCTTCAGTATGTTCTTTACGGGCACACTACTTTGTTCATACAGCAGTTCAAAAGGACAACCAACCAAAGTATTATTACACTACGTACTATTAATACGAACTCGTACGTAGTAAATTACGTACGGTAGAAAAAATAGAAAAAAAAAGGCTGGGTTTCTTATTTGAGAACGGGTGGTATCCAGACTAATAACTTCTTCACTATAAACGACGCCCGAATTTCTTAATTTCCTGTAAATCTCAGCCGTGCCTACGTACAGCAGTAGGGCTTTCTTATTATTGCTCGTTTTCTGGAAAGTGTCTGGTGCTCTCTGTGCTGTTACATCGAGCCCGTGTGCCGAATCTTCACCCTGTATCAAGAGTCAAAAAGTCAAGAAGAGTCTAGACTTCAGAGAGATCAACAAGTTCTACGTACAAGTAGGTACACGAGGCACCGCAAAATCAATGCAATAATACGACAAGGATATCGTGAAACAACAACAAATTACGCCATACCTGCATGATATGTACCCGAGGTGTCATAGCGGGACTTGACCCTCCAAAAAAACTGTCATAGCCCATAGTAGCGGGAGCGCCGTGTGGCACGCCTGATACTGCTGTACAGCAGTGTCGGAGTTAGCGGAGTGTCGGGTTGTCGGAAAGCGGAAAACTGCGGCAAAGGTTGGTTCTGTCTGCGTTTTATGCGTACCTGGTATTTGTACGTACGCGAGGAAATATGTATGGAAAAAAAGGAAGAATGGGAAGAAAAACGTAGAAAAGCAATCGAAAATCGAAGGTAATTTTGAATTCGCCGCGGATCTACGAACGGAAGTTCTGCGCAAGGGGCGCGATCTACGAAACAGAACCGAAAAATAACCAAATCACTGAAAAATTGACTGGACTCGGTCTGGACACCCCCAGACGATTCCGAGTCGGCTCACAGTCCAGTGCTGCTCTGATTCTCCACAAACACACACAGCAGCAACCACAGGCACCCCCCCCCCTATCATCTGCCAGACAGGTATCAAGCTACCATACGAAGTCACTCTGAGTGCGTCCTGCAGCCGACAACCAGCGGAACGTGTAGCTAACAGGAGAATCGGCCCAGCCCGTTCTGTGCTCTATACTGCCCAGCACCCGGAAGGTCTACGCACACGAGGTAGGTACACGGGGAGTCGATAATACAGAATAGACCGACAGCGCAGCAGCCAGGCTGCACCTGTTACGACATCTCAGCACTACTATAAGCAAGCAGTACCAGCAACAAACAGCAGCAGCGGCAACGTATATCTAGGCTCGTGTACATAGCTCTCTAGGTATCAGCGACAGTAGTGTCCCCGCCAGCCAACTCTCGAGACCTCAGCCGAGCGTTGCTTGTCCGTGTCGTCTGCTCTGCTTGGATGTGGTGCCAGTATTTTGGTTTCCGTTGGCTACGTAAAGCTTTTGTTTTTGCGCCACTCTGAAACGGAAGCATCTTCCATCGTCTCGAACATAGGACAAGAGCATCAGATAAGTCAGTACTAGAGTGTACGCTCGTAACTGCTGACTTCTAACAGCCAGAGGGTCCTTTCCATGCCCCCATGCCCCTATGTATCCACGAACATGACAACATATAGGAGAGGCTAGCCGTCTCAGGGCGGCTTGCACCCGCCTGCTATGCATCCTCCGCGTACGACGAGTAGAAACGTTTTTATCTTCTCGCGTGCTGCGTGGTTCCTGCTGTGCCTGTAAAACTTGGTGTTTGCGGAAATTCGCACACAGGCTACGACTTGGCTACGACCCATTTTTTTTTTGGCGGGTATTTAACAAGTTTATGAAATGCCGCAAACTCCCGGCTCTTGGCCAATAATACTGATTGCCAATAATACTGATTTATTAGTATGGACGTATCGTTCGTGTTCTGTACCTGGTATACACATATATGCGAGTATGACACCGGATGCGGCATTCATTGGCCACAGTAGTAGCAGCTACTGCTGTAAATAAGGGCGACAAGAGGGTATAATCAGTCCGGTTGGGTACTCAAGCTCTTCACAAGAGGAACACGCTACGTACGTACATACATTCGTACTCGTGTATACATACCAGCAGCATGATGCTGCTGTACGTTCGTACGTAGGCGGTCATACACACACGTATTTATGCTGACTACTCGTACGTACGTACTGTTTTGACCTTTTTTTGATCAGAAGACGGGGCTCTACCACGCGGTTGTGCACCAAAAAAGGGCAGACAGTCCAGTAGAGCTCTATGATATACTCACTCGTAGTGTGTGTTGTCTTCACATTAAACTCGTTATTTCTACCCAACTACACCAGTACACCCAGGAGTGTCTGTCCTGATTCGTTGTCCTAGAGAGATACAAATTATTAATATGTGGACACAGACTGTGAGATAAGAGAACAACCAAAACAGTCGTAAATACGTAGTCTCGTACCAGGTATATGTATGATGACTGGTTTTTAGTGTTGTGCGATGCAACGGAGCCCTGTGTTATCCCGACTTTTACTCTGTACAAGTGTACCAGGTACATAAACAAGAGACCAATATATTCAAGTATACCAACGTAGGCAGCGGTCTACATCATACGTTATTAATAGTATTAATTGTAAGTATATCGCAACAGCAACGACCGCGGTGTCTTTCCCGCGAAAACAGCTTGTTGAGTGTTGCACCGCTCTTACCCCCCCCCCTCCCCTCCTCCTCCTCCTCCTCCTTTCCCGCCCCCACCTCCTGCTGCGCCCAACGTTCGCGTGTTTTTTGCCGTCTCCACGTACGTACGTATTGTACGATTGTACGTATCACACCCATACCAACGCACCTGGTACCAGGTATACCAACTGCAGCATTGCAGTACGAGTGGTAGTGCTACCCACGAAGCGCTTGAAGACGAAGGACTGCTGTTCATTACGATCACCATGGTCACACCACTACTTCTATCGCCGACAAGACTGTCAACAAATAAGCCACTGGTGAGCGAGAGTTTTTGTATGAACCCCTATATTCATTCGTATATTTGTATATAGCATACGGCGTACGAACGCGCAACAATATCCTCACGCCAGATATACATATTAATAGTATACCTGGTACGTTCGAGTAGGGCGGTAGGGTACGTATGATATGAGTACGCGAATATATGTATGTGATGCAGCAATGATGCAGGAGTTGGCGGCGCGTTTTTGTTGCAGCCTGCGGCCGCAACCCCTTTGGATTCAGTATTAGGCGGCGTGTTTCGTGCATTCGATCCCGCTGCTTTCGACACAGAGGGAGGGGGCGGAATCAGAAACCACAAGTCAGTGGCAGTGGCTATCATTTACCTCGCGGCGTGTCGCGAAGCCTGCAGCGGGAGCCTAATATTGTTTTTTAAGTTTAAAGCGCTTGCGCTATTGGTGTGGAAACCTGTACCATACATACTCACTATCTGGCTGCAAAGGACACGACAAAACAACACAGCAGTACGTACCGTACAGGAGTTTCCCCCTCTGGTAGTCCGTACTCGTGGTCCACTTCAACATGCCCAACAACGTGTGTTTCACCTGCTACACAGAGTATTAGTTTTAATACTACACAAACAACATAATAGTATCACACTCCGGAGTACCTGGTACATATTGTACCATCACCTGGTATCAAGAAAAACGAGGCTCGCGCTTCGCGCTCGCGCGCCTCATTCTTACATACCAGTACTGACTAACTATGTACGAAGCGATCTCGCCAAAGAGCCACCCTCCCTCTCGAAAGGGGTGCATGGCCAATGGTCAAACCACTGAGGCATGCAACAAATGAGTACGCCCCCACCCCCCTCAAGGTCATACGACTACGACCATGCACGACATGAGTACACCCCCCCTCTCCGCCATGGGTGTATTGCATAGTTTAATGGAATTATTTCAATGGACGTGAACTCGTACTCGTACATGTATAAAGAAAAAAGTAAAACCATAGCTGTGATAACTCGTTTTGTAGAAACGTGGAAACTCGTATTATTGTGCAAAAACTTGGTGTGATAAATTGATCGCGCGTGCATATATACGGGGTGTGCATTTTTTCAGAGTGATCCACAAAAAGCTGACAGTTTCGTATGTGTACATATGATAGCCTCCAAAGCGCACGGGAGGGGCGAGAAAGTCACCCACGCCATTTGTGGCGTTGTAGCGCCTTGTTTATGCGCAATACGCGCAGCGCCTGCCACAAAAAAAAAGCATCAGACCAAAAGGGAGAGCGAGGCGGACGGCAGAGGGAATTGACGCGTGGATCTACGAAAAGCTTTTGGCCTCTCCGAATATTTTCCCTAGAATCATGTCTCGGTCTCGACAAAATTTTTTTCCAAGAGCCACACGCCCGTTTTTGTTTTTCGACCGCAGATTTCCACCATCATCATGATACGATCGCGAGTTACGTTTAATTACGCAGTTATTTGCCCTTTTAGGCACCTAAAAATCGTGACAAAGTTGGTATACATATATAATTGTACCGTACGTATAATAGGATGCGTAGAAGGTTGAAGTTTATTAACCGTCTACGAGCGATGTAAGCGCGCAGGATTTTACGAGCAGAATCATGCTCCGCCCGCCCGTGTCGTATATACGGACGATGACGATTCCTTGCCATTGTGGTCTTGAACCACGCCCCAACCAAGCAATGTTCGATGCTGTCATAGAATCGGTATTATTCGCCGTCATTTGTTTTCATGATTTTTCTTTGAAATCCCTAAGGGGCTTACTACGTGTTGCATACCCGGTGTTTCGGTTATTCATGGCTCCCTTGCTCTGCCCTTCCTCGTTTGCTACGCACACAGGATGACCGAACGATGAGCAGACGATGCACGCTCGTCGGGAGGGGGAAGGCGTTATTCCTGCTGGCCTCGAAGACAAGCGACGGCGGGGTGCGGCTCCCCTACTCGGAGCTGGCACCGTCCACCGCCACCGCGCCGTCGCCGTCATCATCCCCCGGTCCGCTGAACGACTGGCTGCGAACCCTCTCCTCCTCCTGCGAATGCGGCCGCCCCCTAGCCGCCTTCAAGGGCCTCCGCGAGGCCCTCGCGATGCNGGGGGGGGGGGGGGGGGGGGGGGGGCAGTTCTAGAGGTGTTCATTTTTTTCTTCGTACATATGATACGACAAAACGCCCCCAGTTATGTACAAGTTAACCTTACGTCGACGGCTGATGACGTTCTATTTTCCTTTCTAGGAAAACAAAACCACTACGAAAAAAAGGCGAGAGTTACTCGCGTTCCACATTCTTCCACGGCAGCAGCAGCAAGCAACACTAACTCGCAGCCCATAATGAATACCATCAATCAGCCATTCCGCATTACACACAACATCAACATTGCACTACTATTAATACTACTGCTTGCTGTGCATGATCATAATAGACAGAACAGATTGATACGAATACAGCAGCAGTGGATATCATATAATAACATACACGAAGAAGAGCTCGCAGCTTGAATAAATATGGGAGGTGGTCGTATATATTATTTTCTCTCTTTCACTAAATTAATTTATTATACCCCCCCATACCACGAACAACCTACCTTACAACTATTACCACGAACAACCTACCTTACAACTATGATAGACCCTGAAATTTGGTTATATATGTAGGCTACAATCACAGTGACAGCAGCAAGAAGACCTGTGCTAATTTTACAAATATTTTACAACCTCATACTTTTTGGTCGTGTAAACCGTGCGCGGGTCCCTTTGCCGCTTGCCCCGCTTTGACCTGTTTGACCCGGAGGTCCAGCAGGCGGTGGCAGTAATAGTCTTATCATACCGTAGCATCATAATATGGCAGCAATTAGAGCTGCGCTAATTTTACGACTATGTTACACCTCATACAATTTTCTCGTACGCAATGCACACAACTGACCCCCCTTCCCCCTTTCCCCCGCTTGGACCTGCTTGAAGGTACCCATATGGAGTTCCAACAGGCGGTGGCGGCAGCGCTGCACTTATTTTTGGACCTCATTGCTGGAGAGGAACACAGGAGTGCCAGTAATTAATAGGAGAGGGGAAGATCGAGCAGGGAGGCGCTGCTCGTGGAACCATGGGGAACCGTCGGACCACTGGAGGCAAGGATGCCACGCCACCGGGACGTCCGGAGACGCCTGTCGCATGCCCCCAGCGCCGTCCCTGTAACACCTTCAGGGTCGACCGCGTCGTTGTTGTTGTTGTTGCTGTTGTGTTAATGTTATCCTTGTCGTTGTTGTTGTCGTTGTTGTTTTGTTCACAATATCTCACCGACACAATTAGTTTCGTGGTCGCAACACAGGCTCCACCAACAAACACTCTAGAGTAGAGGAGTGATTCCGCGGAGAGTACTGGTGGGAGAGGACGTGAACCAGCCGCACGCAGGGGTAGACGGGGCGGGCCGAGCGGGCCGGGGAGGCGTCACCAGCAGCTAGCCAATAGTGCTGGGACAGGGGCCGGCACGAATCGGGGGCAAGAGTCCCTCGGCGACGGGCCAGCGCGCACCGTCTCTAACCGCTGGCCAAAGGGAGCCCAGTAGCTGCTGCCAAAGGGAGCCCGGTAGGGGGGGGGAAGAGTAGATCCTGCAGGGAGGAAGAGCAGGAGGAGAAAGCAAGGCAAGTGGTGCAGCGAACCCTGGCGGACCGTGGACCAGCGAATTGGGGGGGGGGGGGGGGTAGGAAGGGCTTGGAGGGGTAGGGAGGGCAGAGAGCCAAAATATGAGACGGGAGAGGAGTCGCAAGGGACGGTGGCGGGCCTACGCTACCGACCCGTGGGGAACCGTTAATCGGGAGAGGTCGACATAATTCTCTTGCTCCAGTGGCTGGTTGGTAACTCCAGGCGAGGGGACAGAAAGGCGAGTAATGCCGCCCAAGAAGCTCCTCCCAAAAAGCCTCGGAGGAGGCTATAGGCACGACCGTGCGTCGTCAGCGTGTCGCTCCGTAGCAGGGGGTATATTTCACATTACGCACTCTCCTGGCGGTGCAGCGCTTGACCGGCAACGGGGATACGTGGTCCCGCTGGTTGTCAAATTATCACCAGAAAACCACCCGGACGTGTCCACGTGGGCGGCGGCGGCGGCGGCGCCGGCGATGGCGGCAGCGGTGCTGGCGAGAGTGCAACCGAGGCGAGGAATAAAACGCTCCCTAGTGGCGCCCAGCCGGTGAATACGCCTGTAAATTTCTCCTCGACGTGGTCTTCTCCTTGTAGCGCTCTATCGGGCCCCGGCAATGGCGTTCGATGTTTTGCGCGCCTCCAATCCATCATCCGCACCATCACCGAGCGAGCGGAGTTTGGCAGGGACACGACAGTCTTCTGGCGGAGAACTTTCGACAATCCTGACGCGTTCCCGTAGGAGTTTTAGCAGCTCTTTGTGCAGTTTAGCCTCACCCTGCTGGAGGAAGGGTGTCGCCCGGTCTGCGTCGGTTGGATGCGGCTTATTATCTTACGGGCAATACGACAGCGGTGACCGCGGCTGGAAGAGGTCAGCCATGAGGTGCGGTCGTTTGGGGACCCTGTGTCCGGGGGAGTCGACCACGTGAGATCGAGGGCGCCCGCGTTGCACGAGGCTGACAACTTGTATGAGCTCACTGATTCCGCTCCACCTCGTTCAACACGGTGAACAGTTGTACGGCTGTGCTTGTTGAAGTGGCCACCTGTGTACCGGCGCTCACGCCGTTATGTCGCCAAGCACTACAGCGAGAGACCAGTAGATGCCTTGTCGCGAATGGACTCGGGGGAAGACCGGACGATCGCTTGGTCCAGCGGAGTGGAGCAAGGGGACCTCACGGGACCGGCAATGCCCTGTGCTTCTCGTTGCGGCCGGCGCTGAAGAATTTCCGTGCGGAGTTCGGGGGGGAAGGGGTTGGAGCCTTCGCCTTCATGGACGTTGTCACTCTCAGCCTCGTGGAGGCAACCTCAAACACGGTGAGAGCCATACCCTTCCTTTGGCCAGAGCTGAACGGCATCGACGTCGTCGCCAATCCCGCCAAGACCGTGGCGCTACGTACTTCCAAGGTCGCACGTCCCGGCGGTGGAAGATATGTCTCTACTTGCAAATGTCGATGTTCGAATCGCGGAGGAGGGAGGGGTTGGCGGAAGTGTTCGTTGTCCCACTCGGTACTGAAGAGTGCGTGGTAGAGCCCGCGGTGGCGGTTATTAACCCCTTAAGAAATGGTCCCACGTTTCGGGACAAACTAATTGAAATTAGTGTGGGATTGTTTTTTTCAGTTCTGAATGGGTTAAGAGACGGAGGCGCAGATTGCCTCGCGCGTTGCCTGGTGGGCATGCCAGCCAAGCAAGCGGCCGCCTCCCATTGCCGCCGAATCCCTCGAACAGCGAAACAGCTACCTCGACGGAATCATGAGACACGGGGCACACCCCTCGCAATATGCAGAAGGACGACAACGGGGTGCAGTGGGCATACGAAGACACCCTCGGTGAGCGGCAGAGGCACAACCGTTCTTCAAGGAGGGGGTGTTCTGGCGATCGATCGGCTGAAGTTGAGGCTCAACCACCAGGCACAGGCGCGTCTATT
Organism: Saccharina japonica; assembly: GCA_008828725.1. Classification (NCBI taxonomy): domain Eukaryota; class Phaeophyceae; order Laminariales; family Laminariaceae; genus Saccharina; species Saccharina japonica. Next base: position 115,849 of record MEHQ01001439.1, on the reverse strand, counting down.
GGCTGAGGCATGAACGCTTAGGTTTCCGTCGGCAGAAGCTAGGAGGACTTCCCGCTTCTATTGGGAGAAGGGTTGGCATAATTACCGGAGGTGCTAGCGGATCTCGTCGTTCTTTTTGGGAGGCCGAATGAAGAAAAGGCTGCCTAAATCGATAATCTTCAACCGGCTCGGAAAGATCCCGCGAGAGACCCGCAATACATGGGGGGGCCCAAGGGAAAACATGATCGGCATCATCCTTGACTCTTGGCTGGAGGGGGACTTAGCCACTGAAGTGGGCGCCGCCCCAAGGGCTCCGGAAGTTGACATACTCGCGGCGCACAACACGAGGACCACGAACTCCCGCAAAGTCCAACAACGGCTAGGCAAGGTGGTTAACCGTGTCCGTTTCGCCGCGCATGCCGCTTCCCTGGAGTTTCCCGAGACAGCAAGCACGTCTGAACCGGACAATGACCCGGTGCAATATGCGCCTTGGTCAAAGCCCGTCACGGAAGTCTGTCTATCAGGGGCGGGAGCTGCCGCCTGCCTTCGGGCGCAGCCAGGGGGCGCGTTTATAATCATATTCGCATCGAAATTCGTGGGAATGGGCTGACAAATGTTGCACAAGTGGCCGGCACCTCCCCCCTTGCAAAACGTGGGTGTGGACAATTATTTGTGGAGACATTGAACAACGCCTCACACCCTTAAGCGTACCGAATTGAGAGCTAGGCTGTCGACACCTTGTGGGGTGTGCTGCACTGTTCAATGTCCCCACAGGGGTTTGTTTACTACCTAATTATGCAAGGGGGGGAGTCCCGGTCACCTGTGCAGGCGTTGGGGAGACTGAGGCGCCAACGTGCCCACGCTGTAACGCAGCGGGCATCAGACACGCGAAACGCAAGAATATACCCCCGAGCTGAAGGCTCAGACAGGCCAACCCGTACCATCCGCTGTTTCGCGCGTTACCTCTTGCACCCTGAAGCGGCTGAGAGGTACTCACCAAGTAGAAAGTGGGGAGCCCTTCACCACGGACAGAAGCCTAAGGACGGGCACAGCCGTTGTCCGAAGAGGATATCATCGGCACGCCCCGTCAAGAGAGTTCCGCGAACAAGTCCACCCTGCTCGACATCGCTGGTCATGCCCGACCCGCAAGCAAGCGTGCGCGGTTACACCTACGTGGAGGCAGCCCTGATCGCGATAGGTTGGCGGCCGTTACACTTTTCCGAGGCGCGCGCTCGAGCGCCGACCGACCGACACTACGCTCGACCAGGACAAGCGTCCTTCACACGAGCGGAGCCTCAAACTCGCTGCCTTACGCGGCGGAAAGCGTCGCGCCTCTCGGGGGTAGAGGGAACCACTTTCTTCATGGGTAGGCTAAGCTGGCAGCGAGCGTCGTGAGGGGAGGGGATGGTTCATCGATGGCGAGGAAAGGGATAGTCAGGGCTCTTCCCGGCTCATGACCTCAACCAGCGGGTTGGGTCAGGAAGTTTTCGAAATCTCACGGGTCGGGTCGGGTCGGGTCGGGCCAGGAGGTTTATAAATACTCACGGATCGGGCCCGATCAGCGTTAACCGATCTGACCCGACCTGACCCGCGAGGTTTGACTCGACCCGTGAACAGCCCTAATATATAGTGAAGGAGCGCCCTGTTGCAGATCGTCTCTGTGACCGCCCAGGTCGGCATCTTGGGCGACCTGTCCTGCTTCAAACTCCAACTGCGGGGTCGCCCTATAGACGGGGGGGGGGGGGGGGGGCTTGACGGACCCACACCTACCTGTGGCGGGGAGATGGAACCTGGATGCCGCTTTGAACCTAAAGTATATAAACGGGGTCGTGTAGCAAGAGCCAAACAACGGTATACCTGCGTTGGTGGAGGTCGGACGCTTCAGCAATTCGGCTTCAGCCAGCCCGAAAGGGGTCAGGACTTTTTTGACGCTGTCAAAAAAACAAAATCGCATTCGCTCGTAATAATACCATAGGCCAGCCTTTTATTTTCTTTTTTTTTGTGATCACTTATTCGGCTTTCCAGCTCAACTCGTACTTGTACTACCAGTATTATGGTAGGATTTACCGTCAACCGCCTTCTGAACAAATAGTGGTAATGGCATAAGAAATACGCATATATATGCTTCGCATCAAATCTAATAAAAACTACCGGTTAATATATCAAGCGAGTTAGAATGGAGAAATAAAAATAGAACCATATAATATGAAGCAACTGAAAAGATAGGCTCCCTGTTTACCCCTGAACCATGAGTAACCCAGCTATTATAGAGCTGCATCCACTTTTTGCTTCGCTTCTTGGGGACAACCTCGATCTATACTCGAGCTACGACAGTACTTAGAATTAGAGCGGGTCTTAATTTTTAGGTACAGTTCATATTAATATTAATAGTAGGAAAAAAACTCACCTCCATCAGCCGCCGGCATGAAGCCAGTATTTTTTCTTTATTCTTTAATACCACTAACTGAAGCTTTTTTTCAGTGGTTTTTTTCAGTCGCTCGCCCGCAACAAAAATCACAATTAATTACCGGTGATCCCCCCGGAGAGTGTTAAAACTAGGAGCACAATATTTTGTGAGATACGCACCATAATCAACAGCATAACAAAAATGGCCGGTGATCTCGGGGGGGAGTATTTTCCGAGAAGCAAAACATGACAGCATGTTAGATATATACCAGGTACAGAGTAACTATATTATCCATATAACATAATAACATCAAGCCACAAAGTAAGTAAGTGAAGGACTAAATAAATATTGTTTTGTCACGGATTGAGTGCTCGTGCGGTGACGATGTTTTTCTGGCGCGCTATTAATAGTTGATTCGCTTAAAACTGTGATGTGTTACCTACCCGAGGGTACCACTTCATTTCATTTGTCTTCCGGCAATGTGCCGATGCACAACTTAAAGTATACTTATTTCCGGTAGAATAGGCGGCTCTCTCTCTATATTACTACTACTACTACTACTACTACTATACTACTACTACTACTACTACTACTACTACTACTACTACTACTACTACTACTACTACTACTACTACTACTACTACTACTACTACTACTACTACTACTAAATACTACTACGTACTGTTGTTGTTCCTGTTGTGGTAGTACGAGTACTACTACTCGTGTTCCTAGTTCCAAGGAACGTAATACGAAAAAGAAGAAAGCTGACCAAACAATATTAATATTATGCCGAACACCAACACCATCATATTACCTGGTATCACTGCACACACAGCAGATCTTCTTCGTCTCCGATATATATGTTGTGTGCGTGGCTTTGTTCCGAGTACTATTATACTCGTACTCAGTACTCGTGCTGCTGTACATGCATTCAAAATACCAGGTATTATACGTACTGGTTTAGGATATCATATAGTTTCAAATCATTTGTCCAAGCAAAAAAATGAAACCGTCAAGCAACATCTTTATCGGGCTCCGCATCGACTTCCGGCTAACGTTACATATGTTTTTTGTTTCAGTACAGTATTCTGTGAAGAAAATAGTATACTTTTTCTTAACAGCAAGCAGTGCTCGCACGGGTGACGTCGAGTCGAGAGAGAGGGGTCGCCACGCAACCTGCGTTACGTACGTGCTGTCATAATACCGTACCACCGGTCGCATACGAATTGTATACATATATATGCGAATGGACGAATGGCGACTGCGTCCCGAGATAGATGGCGCCGGACGGGAAGAATGGGCGGGTCCTGTACGGTGCGCATATAAGATTGTCAAGCTGGCGGCGGGAGTATTCGAGGCAGAACACGTGCTCCGACTCAATCATCCTCATCACCATGCTCATCAGGAACCGCCACCTTCTTGGATGCTATCGGAATCATCACCATCGACACCAACAATGGCGGCAACGGCTGCGGCAGCATACGGGAACAGCGGTGGTAGCAGGAGGGCGACGCCTCCCGAGCAGTCTAACGCTTCCGTTCGCAATCGATCGGTGAGGGACGCGTTGTTATTGCTCAGGTTAGCATTGGCAGTGAGCTGCACCAGGGGTGGGTGGGTGGGCGAGCCGACGATGCAAGAGTACAGTAGTAACAGCAGCAGTCGCAGCAGCAGCAGCAGCAACAGCAGCAGTAGTACGAGTGCAGTACATGAAACACTTTATGGTGTCATACAAAAGGCGCATACAATTCATACAAATCATGCAGCCATATGTACCTTTTTTTAACGGGCCCGGAAAAAAGAGGTGACATAGACGAGTACACGGGGAAAGCGAAGGCGAAGTGAGCGAGGTGTTTGTAATGCAGCGCCACAGCTAGAATTACAGTACAGCAGTAGGTACGCTACTACGCATATACACGCATGATACTTGAACTACCGTCGTAAATCGGTACGCCTCGTAATTCCGGATTTTTTTGATACGCTAGGTACGAGCCTACGAGTCAATACCATACAAAACTATTTGTGTCCGAATTTTCTGCCGCAACAGCGTTGGAGACGTCCGTGGCGCGAAGGCCGGTGCTGGCGATCGGGTCGATGGGAGAAAGCCGGCTTCACGACACCCCCCAGACATGCTACAGGTAGACATGCATCGGCAGCTGCGGCAGTGTCGCCGACCAGGGATAATCGTCCGACGTCACCAAGGAGTCGAGTGTGCTTGGTGGACACCTCTCCGGTCAGACCAGCACCATCGTTGTCCCAGTCTCCAGGAAAGGCTACGAAGGTTAAGGTTGGCTCGTACACGCGACTGACTGTGTCCACGATGGAGCTAGCGTTGCCTGGGCGGTGTTGGTCGTTTTGTTGCAAGCAGTCTCCTGAAACTACTACCAGTACGTCCGAAGGTCGGCTGGCGTCGCGATTGAAGCAAAAGCGTTAAATGCGCGGTGTTTTTTGCGGCTGCGAGTCGTGTGCAGAAAACAACACGAATGCTGGCTGGTATACCGGTACACGACAGATCGCGGCGCAGCACAGATTAAAAGTGCAGCGTTGCCTGTTGTTGCACGAAGCAGTCCCCAGAAAATATTAGGTATGTATGATACGTATATATACGAAGGTTTCCTGGAAAACCCGACTGTTCGCCATGAAGCAAGCGTTGAATGACAGGTATCGTTTCATTGCAAGAAACAACTCCAGCGAACTTCTTGGCTTCGCGCGCAACGTTTGTTGGAGATAGACCGTGTACACTACAATGAGCTTCAAGTAAAAATCAGCTGTCCCTCACTTAAAAAAAAATGCCAAACATTTCGACCTCACCTTGGGGCGAATTTGTCGTGCTAAAGACAGCGCCTCACGCATACGACTACATCACAAGCGGAGGCTCGATTAATGATCTTAGAGAGAGAGAAAGAGCACTCGCCGTACCCTGCTTCTGGAGACGCAAATCACACAGTAATCAAACCCTCCTCGCAGTAGCCCGTTGACGTCCCAAGCAAACTGAAACCATACGTCCCCACTATGTTCGTCCAGGTATGCCAACTGCTTGCGGATACGGCGAGCAACAAAGATGACCGGTGGGGACCTCAATCTCCGGCTGCACCTTCCAGCCTCCACTCGTCGCGCCTGGTAATCAACCCAGAAACGGGCGGCTGTCACCGCCGACCAAAGCCATGGGGGAGGAAACGGGGATCGACCAGCGGCGCGCGTGAAATATTTTTGGGCACGCTCTACCCTGGTGCGTCTAGTAGCGCGCCAATAACTGCAAATGAACAGCCTCCAGAACACGCAAAAGGGCCAGAGCCAGAGCCACTGCTCTGCGTGGGACCGAGCTCCAGGGTTTGGCGCGAGTCGTGTATGCGAACTGCATCAAGACAACAACACCGTGCCGGTAGTGTCAGTAGCAGATCGGCGACGGAGTCGAGGGGGAAATTTGTGCGTTGCTGGGAAGCCCATTCCCACACCGATAGCATATCCGAAAGCCTCGTGACCGGTATATGTGACGCGTCGACGACTGAAGTCTTGGGTCCCACACCGCCGAATCATCACGTGGCGACAATCGTTGATCAAGAGTGCGGAGGCTCCCCTCAACATCCAAGCATGCCGGCGACGGGGGTGCTGGCGCCTGCCACACCGACGAGGCTAGTGTTGGCGTTTGACGCGGCGAGCGCCTGCTGCCGAAAGAGGGCACGGGGTCGCCCGCACAACAAAACCACCACCACCGCCACCACCCCCGCAACCACCAGCAACATTAACATCAACACCAACACCAACACCAACAACTCTAGCACCAACCTCAACACCACCAACACCAACACCATCGCCACTATTGCCACCACCCCCCCTATCGTTGAGGCGAAGCCAATGCACTTTTCAACGGCCGGTACCCCCCGAGCAGTCGCTGACATCGACTACCACCATGAGCCCCAACACCACCATCACCACCTCCAAAACCCACAGCCAACAGTGTATGGCGACGCCTGGATCCCGCAACAACATTTTCCTGGAAGATTTCTGGTGTCCCCGAGGCGACGGAGAGCCGTGGGCCAGACTGACTGGACCCCTGCCGCAGCGGTAAAAACAAACGAAGGGAAGGCTAAGAAAAGCGCCGAGTTGAGGCCGGACTATCACCCTGTTCGGCAGACAACCCCAGGGAAGGACTACCACCTAGTCCGGCGGACAGCCCCACGGAGGGAGTGCTACGCAACCCGCTGCACGAACAATGTGGAGTTTTTTTCTCCGGAGATGTACGGGGCTCGTACTCCAGCTCCTCCAACTCCCTCTTGTGCTACACCGTCCAGGCGACCGATCGAACCAGGCGCGCTGTTTCCTCAAGATTGTGCAGTGCAAGGCCCACTTCGTTGCGGCGGCGGCGGCGGCAGCGGAAGCTACGCCAGACCTCCCCCAGCCGATGCCATGCGGTATGGGCTTGAGAGGGAGAACAGCGGTCCGAGCGTCGTGTCTCCGCCTCTACCTTCGCCCTTTCTTGCTCGTCTGCTCGAAGACGCGGCGACGACTACTGGAGGGGATGGCGGCATCTTGAGCTTGCACCGGGGAGATATGGAGGAGTTGTTAGACGATGCGAAGGGTTTCCTATGGCTGACGGGGACAGGGGCCATCGCTGAGGCGGAAGTAGACCACCGGCATGAACGCCAACCTGACAAAAAAAATCACGGTGCCTGCGAGGTATCATACAATATCAGACTCGATACATATCCCGCGCGCATACCATACGTTTCAACATCTACCAGCGTGTGACCACGTACTTTGGTATATCTCTGAGATGAAGAATCAGGACGGACACGTACTGATGTCGGTGGGTAAAAAATAACGGTGTATTGTGAAGACAGCACACACGTCGCCCATTACCCTGGTACCCAGCACATTCTAAGCATGGCAGACGCGACAAGAATCGTAACTTAGAAGGGATCACCGGCTATGGCACCAATACAACCCCGGCAGGTGCTATTACCAGCACGTCCAGCTGCGTGTCTAACAGGAGCTTCCAGTTCAACGTGATTCTCCCCCCCTGCCCCCCCTTTCACCCCGCATCCCACTGCAACTACTCCCTGAACCTTCCTTACCCGTATTTATGTATCTAAGGCTCTCAAACTTCCCCCGTGGAACTTCTCCACCCATGTTTATCAATCTCAGGGTCTGGCGCCTCAGGAAGCCAGGGACATCGCGGCCGAGCGCGCGAGGCTGCGCTCCGAGCGCGCCTCGCGAGCGGTCGTCGAACGTCTACGCGCACCGCAGAGCGTTTTCAACGCCTCGCACCGCACTCCCAGCCGTCCCGAGCTGCGGCGTTCCATAACCCAGGGGCGGTTTTCGCCGGTCGGCCGCAAGCTTTGGCGGTGCTCGGATGGGCTTTCCCCTCGAGCCGGACAGGTTTGCTTGCGCTCGGCCCCGCCCCCAGGAAGAGCACAATTCCAGCGGGGAACCCTTTCCTCAAGGGAGGTTTCCTTGCTTTCTGCACCGCCTCCCGGGAGCCCCCGATCCCGGCCCCCTACGCTCGATGCCACCATTCGCTGGACTGGCATGGGCGCGGGGTTGACGCGGTGGGGGTCGCCAAGGAGCGATGGATCCCGCCGGCGGGGGGGGGTTATCCGAAGCTCCGGCCAATGTGTAACCGCTGAGGGTGGTGGGGTGTTTTTCTCCGCGGAGCAGGAGGAGGAGGAGGAGGAGGGGGGGGGGCTGGGAGGGTGGGAGGAAGGAGGGAAGGAGGGAAACGAAGAGGGGGCGGGGGGCGGGCAGAAGAGGGAGGAAGAGGAGGAAGACGAAGACGAGGAGGACGAGGAGGAGAAGGAAGAAGAGGGGGGGGTCAAGGAGGAGGAAGATAAAGGAGAGGGAGAGAACGTGGAGGAGAAGGGGGGAGAGGAGGAGACATCGAATTCGTGGGAGGAGGAGCACGAGGGGGTAAATGTGGGGGAGAGGGTGGGAGGGGGGCAGGAGGAAGAGGATAAGAAGGAGAAAGAGGAAGAACATGAGGAGGAGGAGGAGGAGAAGGAAGGGAGGGAGAACGAGGACGAGGAGAAGGACGAGAAGGGGGGGAACGAAGGGGAGGAGGGATCGAGCTTGGACGGGGTGGACAAAAGCCTTCTCGGTTCGACGGCCAATAATGCGCTCGAAAGGCTTGACGCAGCCGCAGCTCTCGGCGACCGTTTCCCTGGAGGGCATAACACGAGCCCCTTGAGAGAAGAACTCGGTATCGCCCTCATGATGGACACTGGCCGAAGCGAGGTGGTTGTTACTTCGGACGGTGAAGTTGATTCCCAGGTCGACAGCCGAGTGCAGTCTGCGGGCGATGGTGCAACACGCGCTTCTGCTGCTGGGGAGCGTGAGGCTCGGAGTGTTGTTATTATTGCCTGCGCGGACGCTGAAACGGATGGCGCGCAAAACTGCGAAGGCTCCAATATGGTACCGCAAAAAACCCCGGCCACACAGGGAGCCGATCCCCCGCCCCCTGCCGAAAAACGTTGCATTATTTACTCCGCAGTTATTCCCTGGGACGGGCAACAGCAGTAGCTCGTGCATATATGTAAAAAGTATAGGTAGCTCCTTTGATATCAAGGCAGGAACGAGCGCTCTTGAGGAGTAATGCTGCGTTTTGGTCGATCACCCAATTAGCCCCTCCTATTACCAGGTATATCACACCTGGTATGATCAGTATAACGACGCATACACGACATTGGCTGCCGTCGTGCAGCCGTCTTGACTTTTTTTTTTCCCGGCAACAAAACAAAATCGAAAAAAGTGTTTTGTCCAACGATGGAAGACTGAGGAGGGGTGGGCCCACGGCATGTCCACCATGGACCCTCGTGGTAAGGGCAGTGTGCCACGTAGATTCCAAACCAAGCCTTTTGCCCTTCCGACAGCCTCCTAGTCCCCGCAATCGTATATTTCAATGGGGCCCAAAATTGTGTCACCATCACCCCGGCTGATCTGATTTCGGAGAAGGTTAAGTTTTCACACCTCGGGGGACAGATCATCGACTCCCACTTGATGATCTAGATCTTTCAGGGAAGATCTGTATGATCTAGCTCATGTTACTGGGTGGGAGTCGTATAATCTGCATAATCTAAGTAGCACTTGTTTGCTGTGGGTTGGATCTGTACTATACATACGTAGATCCCGTACAGCTTATCACGGCGGCAGGCGAGGAACTACAGTAGTTGATCTACGGATGTGCGAGTATCGAAAGAAACAGGGCTCTTCACGGCTCATGATCCGATCCGCGGGTAGGGTTCACGAGGTCTTCAAAATCTCACGGGTCGGGTTGGGTCGAGTCGAGTCAGGAGGTTTTCAAAATCTCACGGGATCGGGCCAGGCCACCCTGACCCGACCCGACCCGACCCGCGAGATTCGACCTGACCCGTGAACAGCATCGGAAAAAGAAAAGAAAAAAGTGGTGTCCCACTCATATCCCACTCAAATTCAAAGTAGATTGTTCCTCAAACGTACATAGGTGCGGCGGTTAGACGGGGGTGAGTGTACCGTGAGATGGTAGCAAAACACCGCGTCAGGAGGAAAAAAAACGTCTGTACCGCACAGACAGGGCCTTCCTTTCCTCGTCCTATATCCCCGCGCAAAAAACAAAACGCCCCCTGAAAAGCCTACAATAAAACTACAACCCGCGAAGGAGAAACACAATTAGAAAAGTATACGAATGCACGCTTACCCTTCTAAAGCTCTACCCATATTTCGTCGACATACCAAAAATAGCCGTGAGAGCTGGGGGTAAAGTTTGCAGTATTCCACACGTTGGACAATCTCAGATAATAGTAGATCATTTAGATCATCTAGATCCTGGCCTGCAATATGAGATGTTGTGCAGGATCTGTATAGTACAGATATAACCCTGGAACCGTGTGCTAGATCATGCAGATTATACGGCTCCCACGCGGCAATATGAGCTAGACCATACAGATCATACAGATCATACAGATAACACAGATCATCTGTCCTGAAAGATCTCGATCATGAAGTGCGAACCGATGATGTGTACGACGCGCGCAGTATTTACTCTCAAATGGGTTAATCGACACCCATCCAAAGCATAGGGTAGTGGCCTTCTTGTTCGCTATCAATAGGCGGCACCGGGCTCAAGCTGAAGGCATGGCAGGCCAAAACATCACAAATGTATAAGAAAAAAACAGCTTTCGTATTCATGACTCAACGGACGGTAAGGACCAAGAGTTATACGACTGGGTACAGACAACAGCGAAAGCTCCCAAAGCAAAAATCAAAGAAAAAATAGGAAGAACAAAACTTACACGGGAACGCAACCCCCCCCCGCCTCCGTCTCGAAAGGGATGCATGGTCAATGGTCAAATGACTAAGGCAAGCAACAAATGAGTACTCCCCCCGAGAACCCAACATGCTCCATCCCGGCATTGTAGGGATGCGAGGGTCTATGGTCATACGACTACGGCCGTGCACGACATGAGAACCCCCCCTCCCCCCCCCCTCCCCCCCGCCGCCTCCCCTCCGCGCGCACAAACATAATAATGCCATTCGAGTGCCACGAGCCCTCCATCCGCATCTCCCTTCACGAACTCGCAAAACAAAAAGCGCTAAGCGTCAAAACTGCCGGTCTCGCTGGAAACACACTACCCTATGTAGCCCCCTGCATGGCGCCCTGCGCTCCCGAAACGCCTTCCGCAATCACGCGCCAACATCAACAACCGCGTCCCATCCCGACAAACACAAAGTGGTCTGTGTGATTCCTCTGGCGTTCAAGAAAAAATATTACAAAAAAAAAAACAATGGAAACTCGGGAAAACCGACAAAATTTACACTTTCCTTCCCCTCTTTCTTTTCCTCCGCTTTCCCTGAATCTCACTCGCTCCTCCATGACTGCATCCCGTTGACCACCCCTGCGTCGTGACAACCCGACGGCTCCGTCCGAAATTGTAGGGATATGCGAGGGTCTATGGTCATACGACTACGGCCATGCATGCCATGAGTACCCCCTCCCCTCCCCTCCCCTCCTTCCTCCTTTTCTCCCTCCACAACCCGTCCCGGCCCCGGCAAGCACTATGCCTAAACCAAGGCGGGCGCATCGCAATCGATTACATCTCACAGCATAGTAGCCGCCGCGAAGTCGCTTATCCTCTCGCTTCCTGCCCCCCACCCGGCCCTGCGAGGCTCTGTGGTCACACGACTACGGCCGCGCATGACATGAGTACACTCCCCTCCCCTCCCCCCCGCGCGCACTACTACGCCTCCACCAAAGCACGCGTCTTGCCATCGATAACATCCCACAGCTTATTGGCCACCTCGAAGTCGCTCTTCCCGGTTGCATCAAACTGGAAGCCTTCCACGACGGCCCCATGTCCAGCCTTCCCCTCCCCTCCCCCCCCACCGCCACCGCTGGGAACAAGCCACCCGGCGATGATGTCACCCTCTGTCTCATAGTTCCACTTGATGTTCGTGATGTTCGTGTACAGCCCGATCGCATTCTGCACGCGCGGTAAGTCTAACGTGTGGGCTTCCACTGTTCGCTCGATCTCGACATTGGTTTCTTCCGTCGCGAGCTATGACAGTCGTGTACAGGGGAGAGTAAAAAGTGGGGGGGGTTGGCGGGAGGAGAGATGGGGGGAGGGAGGGGCGGGTAGCGGGGAGGTTAGCGGCTTGTGTTGTTAGCATGTGTGCAAAAAAGAACGAGAGCACATAAATAGAAGAGAGCGTAACGAGCGAAAAACGTTGTATTATTTACCTTGCACCAACCAGTGGGGGCGAGGGGGAGGGCATCATCTGCCGCTATATGGTGTGGGGACACGTCGGGCAGGAGGCGGGGGAGCAAGATACATCTTCAGTTGCAATAATAGTGTGAGGACATATCGGGAGGGGGGAGGGAGGGGCAAGAGGCATTGTCTGTTGCCGGTAAGGGGACATATGGAGTGGGACGGGGGGACGGGAGGGGTACTCATGTCATGCATGGCCGTAGTCGTATGACCATATGAAGACCCTCGCATCCCGACAATGCCGGGACGGAGCATGTCGGGGACGAACCACGAACAACAGCGAAATCACCATCAACTACCGCAACAACGACAACAACAACCTCAACAACAACAACCAGTAACAACCAACAACAGCCAGCAAACAGTAAAACAACCACCACAACAGCAATAGCAAAACCGTGGGCAGGAGAAGCCCTGCACTATTCCAGTACATAGCCCCCACTCTCTACGATGACGATGACGGTACTCTCACATTAGCTCCTTCCCCCTGAAATCTAGCCTGCAGCAACGCAAACGGATGAAAATCATCCCGTTCGAAGACAAACGAGCACAAATACTGGCATGCGCACCGGAAACAGCATCATACTACGGGCTGTACTCAGCACCGAATATGTCAGGACACAGCACTATCACCCCTTGGCAGACAGCATTTTCCCCTCGATTTGCCTTGACTGACACCAAACTACTGGGTATTAGTGTGGAACTATCGGACCTACACCCTAGGCATCCATCACCTACTCGTACCTGCATTCTCTCGATGTCCTTCTCCCGGGCAGCCGCTTCCTCCAGCTGCTGGTTTATGTGGTCTGACGCCCGAGCGCGCTCCTTCTCCAACCTCCTCACCTCCGCCACGAACGCCTCTTCGGATGGGGTTTCGATTTCCCGCCGCTGCTGCTCCAACCGTTCGGTCATTGCTGAAGAAAATACAAAGTCAACCAAACTCGACGGTCAAAATAAAAAAATAAAAACCACAATGAAAGTGAAGCAGAAATTGGAACTATTACGGAGGACCACAGCCTTAGGGCCCGAATTAACGAGTATAAAATAAATTCAATTTGGAAAAAATAAAATTCAAATTCGCTTTTCATTGGTCAACACACGCACCAGCACCAAAGATTAGGATTCATTGGTCAACACACGCACCAGCACCAAAGATTAGGGTTAGGTGCTGGTGCGTGTGTTGACCAATGAAAAGCGAATTTGAATTTTATTTTTTCCAAATTGAATTTATTTCTTCTTCGTTAAAACGGGCCCTAAATAGGACCAAATATTGTTAGTAAAAATAGGTAAACATATAGGTTTTAGAGTGTACCGTAGGTCCTATTTACTATGGTACACCGTAATAATAAAATTTGCAACAAATATCGTACACGACGTACGAGTACGCGTACGTCGTAAAAAATCCAGGTTTTATTTCCGAATCACAACGACACTGAAAATTTAGTGAAAACAAAAAAAATGCAAGAATAGTAAGGTTGAAAATTTAAACTTGGAAGAAAAATGAAGGCAAAAAAGGGGGAAAACCGCAAAAAAGTACCGGTACGTAAGAAATAATATATATAAATATATATATCATATGTGTGTGTACGAGGTACGGTATGCTTTGATTGTCGGAAGTTCCGCTGTCTATGGGGCTCGGCTCCCAGAGGAGCGTTGCCATTTTATCGATTTTGTTTTTGATGGTGAATTTTCTGTTGGTCGTCCAGTTTTAATGGCCAATAATATAGTTTCGTCGAGCAGTCAGTGCAGAGTCAGTCAAGGTCGAGGAATTGCGACCGCGAAAAAATCAAAACGGTCGGACGAAAAAGCGAAAAAGCTACGCTGGAAGAAAGAAAAGGCCAGCATAGGCGCTGGTTGGTAGGCACGATGGACAGCAGTAGTGGACAAGCTCTGAAAGCACGAATCGATGAACTCAACGTCAACGTGGGTGGAGGCCTGCGCGGGAGGCTGTGTGCTCAGATCTGAGACGCCCCGAGAACACATACATGCCACCCAGGCTTTGTCGAGAACTGCCATCAATATTTTTTTCGCGGGAGAGAGCTCCTGCTGCTGTACGTATACGTGTACTTATGTATGTGTGTAGTCTGCAGCAAGTAGCACGTGTGATATGGAGTGTAGCAGCTCATGCACTGTCAATCAATCTTAATGCGGAGCTCCTGTGATTTGTACAGCAGCAGCTGTGGTCGCACCTTTTTAGCGGACTATACGCTGCATGCTGTTGAGGGTTTCAACGTGAAAAAATGGCATTGGCAAACGGGGATGGGGAAACACGATTTTGTCGTTATTTTCCGTTTTTGTTTTTTTTTTCTCTGGCGGAGGAGGCGCGTAGATGTATACGTGCATCGGGTATATATATTTTTTTTTTTCTTTTTTTTTTATCCTCCGGCGGATGGGTCAAAATAAAGCTTACGCCCTCCACACTTCCACGTCTCACTTCGTTCACTTCGTGTCGTGTGTCAATTCACTCCATGCTCCCTCGGAAGTATCAGCCCTTGCTGTCTACGACCTTCGGGAACTTGAGCATGTTGACCCGACCTGACCCCCGAAGGGGCCCGGTGCGGTGGGGATAGCCACCCGAAGAGTAAACTCTCCGGGTAGTGTGGAACTTGCCGTAGCTCATCCACTAACAAAAACCCAGGCCAAGAAGCCTTCCCGCCAGACTCGGATCATTTACGATCCACCCTACCCGTTTGGGCGTTGGTCCTCGGTATCGAAAACATGTACCAGGTATGTATCAGTACTACTACTGCCGTACTACAACAGTGCCTACCACTAGCTGTGAGCAGTTGAAAGTATGGGTTGGATATGTATGACCACTATCAAAGATACACGCATGTATCAGTTAGTTGCTGTTGTTGCTGTTGTCGCCGTTGTTCGCCTGTTTCGAAGATGTGTATAGGCGTGTAGGCCCACACCGTGTACAGCATACAATGCGCATGTGTCAGGTTTGTGACCAAGATACATACGAGCTTACACGTATATGAGTACAGCAACAGCAGTATCACATGTATGTATTACGAGTACGGTTGCCACTCTCCGTAGGCAGTGTGCAGAGCGCTCTCAACTCTTGGCAGTACGTCTGATATCTATCCTTCGACACAACGCTGCTGCTAACTAACGTGTAACTCTCTCTTGGCATTACGTCTGACCCCCGTCCTTCGCTACAATGCTGCTAACATTGCGGCATAACGCAAGGCTGCGACCGGCGGCCGTCCAGGCCGCCGGCGAAGCCCCTTGTATATATATATATTTGTCTATCCCATTTATTATCTTCGCCCTTCTTTTCTCTCTCCCTCTTTAGTCGTAACTCAGATCCGGGGTCACATAGTAGGCTCTTCTCCCCCCTCCCCACTACGGTACTTGCCTTGCATTTTTATCGCGAGAAGATTTCAGCACTTTCTTCCCTCGTCGACTTGCGTCGGATTCCGCCTACCCACGCCACGAAGGCGCTCTCAGCAATTGGTTCCTTTTTGTTTTTTCAAATAAAGTAAAAATCTCACCACGGTGGGATTCGAACTTGGGTACCAATGCCAGTAGTCTTTGAAGCTGACCACTAGTCTACCGGGGCGGCCGGCTATAGGTGAGCCTGACAAAAAATATAAACACATATCATACCAGGTGCCTGATACGACGTAAAATTTCAGAGGACGAAATAAAGGCAAAGGCTATGGTAACCAAGGCAGCTCGCTCACTGAGACGGAGGAAGAATATCTGCGCCAATCCAAAGGGTAACAGAGTAACGGCCACCACCAAAATATTGTCTATTTACCACCACCTTCTTACTCCTGAGTCATGACGGATCGGCCGGCAAAGGGTACAGAGCCCACGGGTAACATTCCTGGTTAAGTTCGTGCGGCTTCCGGGCGGCAATAGTTGAGGGGGGCGGTGTTTCCAGAAAGGGTTGCCGTCACGCGAGGGCCAATCTATGATGTTTGCCACCAGTCACCAGGCGTTTGAATAGCCTGTTTCAATCAACCCTTTTACATATTTTAATAACTCTTCTGAGTTCTGAGACCCCGACATCCCGACATAGATAGCGACCAAAAAGACGATAACGGAGTGAGACTATTAGAGGTCGGGAACCGTATAACGATAATATTCTGGTGTTTGTTGCTCCAGAGAGAAGTAGGCGTTTCGGTTCATGTTCTTGTGGCTAAAAGAAGCCACTCCGATTGCAAAGCAGAGAGACACTACTGCAGCTGCTGTATGCACCTTTTCGAGACAAACTATTAAAGCTTGAAATTAGAGTTTGCTTACTTTGATTTTTGCAGAACATATCGTAGCACAGAATTGCCACGTATGAAATAATCAAACAACGGTACTATACTCGTGTTCGTATCCAGTGTCAGATCTCAGGGGAGAGTCACTGGCGGCCCTGTACTGGGACACTGGTATATACAGTGGGGGTCCCTCAATAAGGCGGTCTGAGTAAGGCGGTATCCCCACATAAGGCGGTCAAAACCGCTTGGCACGACTCGAACCCGCAGTAAGGCGGTGACCGCCTTATTGCGGGATGGTCCCTCAACAGGGCGGTCTACCGCCTTACTGAGGGCGGCCTAGGCCTCCACATCTGTACAGACTACAGACGCACCAGAGTACATACCAGCGCACCAGGACACACCAGTACCTACCAGCCTAACTCTAGCGCAGCAGAGTTGGGCTTCATGGTTCCGGTGTGGTGTTCCTGATCTTGTGACAGTAATACTGCACAGATGGTCCGAGTACCTTGGAGTAAAGTAAGGAGTATTGGAGATAAAATACTTCCGGTACTTCGTGTACTCGCAGTATTTGGGCTCTATGTACTTCGGAATACTGCTCGTACTTCGAGTATTTCGAGATCCGGTACTGCAGATACTGCCATATTCGGAGTATTTCGGGGTCCGATACTGCGGGTACTCCTTGTACTCGCAGTATTTGGGGCTTCAGTACTGCTCATACTCCAAGTACTCGGAGTATTCAGACCGCCAGTACTCTAATACTCTCAGTACTTGCAGTACGAAATATACTCTATACTCGGAGTATACTCGGAGTGAAGTATATTAGGATTATCTTTGCATCATTTTAAAGACTCGGCCATCATTCCTCCCAGATTCTGGGAGCTAGTGACTGGCGTTTATGGCATTTCAAAACCCACAGATGCTCCCATTACCTGGAAGTATGATTATAGTATTTTCGAGAAAAAATACTTCAGGTACTTTGTGTACTCACGGTATTTCGGTGTTCACTACTCTCGATACTCGGAGTACTCCTTGTATTGTAGATGCTTGTACTCCAGGATAAGTACTGCTCATACTCCCAGTACTCGGAGTATTTGTGGGCCTTCAGTACTGCTCATACTCCAAGTACTCCGAGTATTTAGGCCATCAGTACCCTAATACTCTCAGTACTCTCAGTACGAAAAATACTCGATACTCCGAGTAGAGTATACTCGGAGTATCGCGTATACTCGGAGCATCTGTGTAATACTGCGCTGTTCTGGATTGGTGCACCTAGAGCAGAAAGGTGTAGGCAGTAGGCGGTGCTAAGAGTAATTCCAATACTGTACTGCAGCAGCAGGCAGCAGAGTCAGTTGTTTTCAATCACGTTGAAACAAATATTCTGTCGAGTCTGCTAATAATATATTATTTCCAACAGGTCTTCAATCATGCCAGGTATGCATCTGCGCTCGTTACCCACGATGGAGCACATTTCCGTCCCTGTTCGTCGCCATTCCTTCGTCGTGTAGCTCTCTGTTAGGCTAATAAATATGATCAGGTATAATGTCAGGTACACACTCTAAAACAAGGTATTTCCCTCAGTAAGGCGGTAACCGCCTTGCTGAGGGAATCCCACACCCTCAATAAGGCTGTAACCGCCCTATTCACGAGTAAGGCGGCTGCCCTCAATAAGGCGGTCATAGTGCTCTGGCACACCACCGCCTTATTGAGGGACCCCCACTGTAGCATGCATTATAATATAACTTATATACATAGTACCAGGTATCTACGTACCAGTATATTTATACCACAGGTAATCGTACGGGTTACAAGCTATGGGCTATGACTCTTCGAAAAAAGGTTAGGGTCGTAGGGTTATTAGCCTCATCCTTTTTTGGAGGGTCAGCCATAGGTTACAAGATCC
Source organism: Saccharina japonica (assembly GCA_008828725.1). NCBI lineage: Eukaryota > Phaeophyceae > Laminariales > Laminariaceae > Saccharina > Saccharina japonica. The sequence continues at coordinate 97,609 of MEHQ01001439.1, read as the reverse complement.
CACACGAGACGATACCAGGTATGTACTGCAGTATATCATATGATACGTATGATTTTTATCGGTTAGAAATAGAAATCGGGCGGCCCCGATGCATCAATCATCAATCATGCATGCCATCACTCAGCATGCGGCGAAATTAGGTGTCGGATCGACCGATAATGTGGACGAAGACGCATATCGCCATATCCTATATACAACCCGGAGGACTTTTATGGTATATTTGTACATCTTAGCTTGGCGGATTTGCAAGGCCAGGGCCACTGCTGAACATGGTTGCGTCAACTGCAGTATGGGTGGTCAAGACAACGCCATATGATATTAATATGTCCATCGAAACATCAACTGGTAATCCGCACATCATATTACATTGTACCTACCGAAATAATTGGCCAATCAGATGAATGCAAACGTCCTGTAGTGGGCCATAGTACACGTGCGTTTGTGTGGCGTGTGATCAATATTATTACGGGGGACCTTAGAAAATAGGACCAAATATTGTTACTAAAAATAGGTAAATATGTAGGTTTTTGTGATTTCCGTAGGTCCTCTTTACTATGCCCCCCCGTTTTATCATTGATAACTGGTAACTGTGATAGCAACAACAGTGCCGAAGGAATGCCTTCCAAAGATAGCCGTGGGTTGCGCGTACATACACACGAGCAGACATCAAGCAAAGGGCTTCCAAGCCGTCAAGTTAACAGCAGTGTGGGGAGGTGTTCAGAGGAGTTTTTTTTTTTTTTGCTGGACAGGGGACAACAAGGCGTCCAGGTTCCGTGATCTGCTTCACAAAGCGAGTATAACATCCATACGTCCGTAGTAGCTACGAGTATGCATATTTTGGCGGGTTTGCAAGACTGGGACTCTTGCTGAGCATGGTTGCATCTATACAGGGGTACACGAAAAAAATAAGGCCGCACGCCCATGGTCTTACCTGGAGCCGGCAATTAAATTAAATTGGCGCGGAGCGCCAAAAATGAGGGAGCGAAGCGACCGAGGCTTTTTCTTTCCTATAGACAGGCTTCCATGGTTTGTTACCATTCTCGTAATATATACGATTTCGTAACGTGTCTGTTTTTGTCCGAAACCACCGTGTTTTTGCACCACCGATTACGAGAGCTGTGACCGATTTGCACCAAACCGGCAACTACAGAAGCGCACGAGCTTGGGCTAACGCGTCGGACGTTTTTCGTTGTAAGTGGACTCGAATTGGTCGCGTTTGCTGTAGTACTGCTGTGGTTTTGGTGGTTTGCCCATGGGGATTTCATTTTTGTTTGTCATTTTTGTTTTGTTTTTTCCCTGCGAACGCGGACGAGCTACGAGTACTGCATGCATCAGGCAGTCTTACCTCATAATTCCTTTCTACTAATGCGTGCCTTCAATACAGCATTTCAGTCAATTTGTACTTAAACAACAGATGCTGTGGACTCTCTTATTCGTTTTTGCACCTGCCTATAATATAGAGAATCTACTTATCCAACTTTTCAATGTCAGACAGCGTGTGTCTGCAGCGACCGATGCAGTTGAGCAATAACTGCTTCAAGAGCATCACCAAGTGAACCACGCTAATAGAAACGGGTACGCGTACGTGGAAGAACGTGCATGATGGAGAGCATCATCGTATATATTCACAGACGTGCCCATCGTATCTTCTCTTGTGCCTGGTCTAAATAAAAAAGAGCGATTTCTCGAACAAACGCAGTCTCCATGGTATTGACATTATTCGTGCTTCGCCTCTCGACAATAGCGCCCGTCCATTCTCGTTGGCGGCGATGCGCGAAAGCAGTCTTCGTCGCCTACTGCTCCTACAGCCCCCAGAAACATACACACTATTTAAGTTATTCCCTTATAGCTGAAGCGCACTGGCCGTAAATGTCGGATCTAGTTGGCAAGAACAGCATGCCTATAAGTTTCGCGAAACAACCCAGACACGTGGAAACCTTGATTGGCAGAATGCTCAACACAAGAAATACGCATTCTGGGCGGAGCAATAGCGTCGCTCAGAAGTCATGACGGTGTGTACCCTTGAAAGTGGATGAGTCGGTTCAGACGCTGCACGCGTCGTACATCATACCAGGTACGGTTTGATCTGAACAGTACTCTCCAGAGTGCATGCACTCAACACGCACCACCATCGCTTGCTCGACGGGCCAGAATACCAGCCCGCCTGATTGATTTCGTCTCTGGCGCATGCAACCCGCAACCCCCACTGAAATTCCCGATGACGTTCTTCTCCTTCGGGTGCTTGAAGTCGCGGCAACGCTTGTCTAGAACCCAAAACAGATACTACGCCTTCCTTCGTCGCGATGCCAAATCAAGTTTTGGTGATTTTTCTATCCACCCACTGTCATCTAATGTCCAGTTGATTTGACATGCTTGACAAACGCGCGAAAACCTCGATGGTATTGATCACTACACAGCCACCCTGTGGCGCTCCCTGATCTCGAGTACCTTAACGGTCTGCGTACTATTTGCCGAATCTGACGGTCGTCGTCGATTCAACAAGCAAAGCATCTGCCATGCGTGGCACCTGCAGGGCCTGAACTACCCACGGGAACGCGCAGTTGGTCCTGATGGGCACATATTTCGCTCGAACAGGCCTGAGCGTTTCCCTGGTGCTGGCAAAGCCATGGTACCTGCGTCACCGTCCGTGGGGGGTAGGGTGTGGGTAGGACGTGGGATGTTAGCCCAAAGGAGTACCAGGTAGGGCAAATAACGGAACCGTACTGGTCCTCGTTCAAGCACCCAAAACGGAAACACAAAAATTAAAGACGGAATGGGTTTTACTCGCTGTTTTATCTGTACGCCTCAAGGTGACCGACCTTGTTCCTCAAAATGGGGACATCGTCGTTCCCTCTCGCTTCGAAATCCGCGACGACGTCGCACTATCGCAGTGATACGCAGCCATATACTAAAAAAGGGTACAGCGCTTCCTACATACCGATGAGTATCATGAACACGATACTGGACTTGGAGCGTGGCCGGCGCGTTTAATATTAGTAGGGTGGCAACCGACTCCAAAAACTCTGAAGCGGAACAGCTCTATTCAAGGGGCATGCACCAAACCCCCTACGCCCGGGACAGCGAAAAACAATTGCTTTAACAAACAATCGTTCCTCGACCTTCCCCCCCCATTTCGGAGGTTGCTACGGATAATTCCGCTTCTATCCCCGATGTCACAGCAGGCGATCGCGGGAATCCAGTTCGAACACTTTTGCGTTACATAACAGCACAAACCCGTAATTTGGCTAGATCGACGAAAACCTATACCTGGTATATATCAAATCAGAAAGGGTGTTTGAGCTTCAATGCCGAACTGCAGACCCCCAGTAAGCCAGCGACATTACGTATCAACAGAAACCCCGGTACCTTGTTCAGCACCCGACCAGCTTATACCTGTATGGCCCCGTGTGCCCTCCCCTCCCGGTCTCAACAGTAACGTCAAGACTGCGGTTAATAATGACCTGCCATACTGGTACTTTTTACCTAAACGCCGAGAAGATACATGTATGTATACCCTCCTACAACATTGGTACCGCACGCATGCTGATAAAACAGAACACCAGTCGCAGAACCCTTCTTACCTGAAATTAGTCAACCAAAATTAATGTGGTCATAGCTCCGTACCCTTTTCGGCTTTTCTCCCTCCGCAACGTTCGCTGGGTCTTCTTGCAGATGAACCCACCGTATACGGCAAACAACATAATAGCGGAATGGTCCTGCAAAAGGTGGCGACAAACATGAGGAACACGCATTAGTAGTGATTATATCAGGCGTTGCGCAGAAGAATGAGAGCTCACTTGAAGTGAAAACAAGCCAAAATCCATCGCGCGTTGCGGCTGTAGAGTTTCTCGGCGACACGACCCCCATCAAAATAAAAAAGGATTGAATCTCACATGCTACGTGAACTTCACATAGTGCATCGGTGTAGCTAATCCCCCGCACGTGTGAATAAAGCGATACCAGTACCGCTCCAATTAAATATCTACATCATCTTGGCGCCCGCCGTACTGCAGGGCCTACTTCACTGCCGCGTAGTTTTCTGGCGGAGGCCCACCCCCACCGCCGCGACGTTTCCTGCACGGAATTTTGAAAACACAGTTCTTTGCCATTCAAAACGTATACAAACTGCAGCAAGCGCCGCGACAAAGTGGGATACCGCATCGAATGGGAACATCTACAGTAGGCGCATGCACACTTATTGCGACGGCAGTGGAGAGGGGAAGAGGAGTCATGAAAAAATGACACGCCAATCATTGGAGCAGAGACCTCGCCTATATCGCTGGGACTGCTGAAGCACAAAAGGCGCAACCTACTGTACCCTACTGCTGTAATCCTGCAGGAGAAGGGACAGTGGTAGCCTTACGGCTCAAAGAGGCGGGGCGCAGCGCCAGATGCCATGGACATATATAGGGCGAGGTGGGGTAAAATCTAACTGTTAATTTAACGTCAGAGCTTGATTTAACGTATCCAAAAGCGGCGACGTACGTAATGCCAGTGTTGCTCACCTGAATCTGTATTGCCTCCCTAGCTTGTATGATGAGAACACCGGCGTTCGCGCCCACACCGATAAGCTCTTGCTCGCCTCCTCCATTCGTGATAATACCCATCGTGCGTGCTTGCTCCCCCCCCCTCGCCCTCAGCAACATACCCTCACGGCAAGCTCAGGCCGTTTACACTTTTTACCCACCACCACGTGTAGCTACTCTCCCTGGTGTCAGCACTACAAATAGAGTAAAAGACAGACGTGATTGCAAAGAGGGGAGCGGCCAGGAGGTGTTACATCGTCAGTGCCAGCAGTAATACCGCCAGTACCACCACCCCTCCGCATCACTCTGAACATGGTTTTAAACAGCAGTCGACCGTTCATTTATTAAACTAATAATACTGCTGTACAGGCAGTACCTGAAACTCAACAACAAGAAACGGTACCGACAAACTGCTCCTGTACGTAGTATTAGGCACGGGGGTGATGATAGCCTGAGCGGTATCCAATAACAATGATACGTGATGGCTAGACTGCTGCGTAAGTTCAATACCGGTACGAGTGCACCGCAGCAGTACGCACGGGCGCATGAACGATACGAGGTGCCTCGTAGGGTTACACTGTATGTACTCGTACAGCAGTAGCAGCACACGGCATATATACAAGTCGGTATTGTACAGCAGCTGTGAAATGTATCTATCAATAACAGACAGCTACTGCTGTAGTACCAGGTACGAGTACAGAAACACGCGCCAGGCCTGTACAGTGCAGGCAATAGGTGTGTGTCCTGCGCAAGGTTAATAGTAGCAGACCAAGAGGTAAGCGGTACGAGTGCGTGCCGCCGTGTCGTTTACGTACCAGGTACCAGCTATTTACGAGTAGCTGATACCACTCTGTCCGTAAATGTAAGGTTCCTTATATATATTAATATAAATATTAAACGCCACTTATATTACCGGACATAGTGATAATCGCGTTACTGCTGCTGTGAAACACCACAGCAGTAGTACGCACCTGGAGCAAAGGCGTGTCTCCTCCGTCGTGGCGATCAAGGAGGGAAGCTGGGTGTGCTCAACGAGGACAGTCTCCCACACTGCGACGCAGTTCCGCCTGCTGTAGGCCCTCATGCTGCGATGTCCAAGGGCTATCTCCATACCATCGTCATCTCAGATGAGACGAGACGATGCCTCGGCAGTAGTAGTAGCTTGTTGTCCAGCCCTCCTTTGGCTTTCTTGGTGCTGCTGCAAGCTTCCATTTTCCATACATCTTGTTGCAGGCCCGGGTCTACAAGAGCTCGACGGTTGCTGCACCCCTTTGGCCGTGCTACGACACTACAGCTGCAAGGGATCTCCTCTGATTTTGACCACATTGCTGTTTTGTCGTAGCGATGTGCGCAAACAGCACTCGGACACGGACGGGATAAAGGGGTTCCGCCGCACCTGTCTCCCCGTATTACTCGTGATTGGCCAATATCCGCCGGTACTATGGGCTGTACTATGGGAACACCCTCAAAAGGCTTTTTTTTGTGTAATTTTCATTGGCTAAAGAAAAAAAAATAGGTCGCTGATTGGCCTGTACTATGGGGCTCCAGGTAAGACCATGGGCGTGCGGCCAAAAATAAGTTTCCCGACACTCCACTACCCGCTTGCGACACCCACACAGGGGGGTACGCTAAAACCAATTAACATGCAAATATATATAAAAAAAAACATTGTTTTTCGTACTTTCGTCCAGAAATTACACTGCACTAGTTTGTTTTTCATTTTGGCCTTTGGAAGGAGAGTAGGTCGTTTTATATTTTTGTTGAGCTCCCCTACTGCATCCATTAAAAAAAAAAAAATTACTGCCTTCACCCTCTTTTCTCCACCTCTCTACTATTAATAGTAGTCGTAACTCAGATCCGGGGTCGCGGTCTTGGCGTTTAAAGTCGCGGCGAGCTGGTTCTTTCCGCGGGATCGCTTTCCGCTGAGCCAGAGCCGAGCAGGACGATGGAAACCTCACAACGAAAAAATTGTATCTGCTGCTGCTGCTGCTGCTGTAGTATCTCTGTGTCACATCGTCCCGCAAGTTCTCTGCTTGGCGGCAGCCACGGTCAACAGCAGTCGTACATCAAGCTCTTCCTTTGGTGACGGCCACGGGCGGTGCATCTGTGCGTGTGCGTGTATGCCATGCTTCCTGTCGACCTAGGAAATAGGACTACACATAATATCAAGAGAGGTGCAATTATTTGGATGCTGCGCAGGGGGTAGGACGGGGGTATAAACCCACAGCAGTTCCTCGGGATTTCAAAAGCATCCGCGGAGCCACCGTACACAGGAGTACAACAGCAGCAGCGGTAGAGCAGCAGCGTAACAGCACCAGCCAGTACTTCACGCTCTAACTTTTTGTGACAGCCACAACAGTTCTCTTGCGTTCGTGCAGTGTTCACCCGGCGATACATGCAACTATGATCACATTTCCACGTGACCATTCAACCCATGCAAGCACACGTCGTCGAAATTCATCCTGTCACACAACAGCAGCATACCAGGCACAGCAGCACTCGGAGTAAATAGGGACTCCTGATGATGGTGACGCTCCCCCGTTTCAACTTGCGAGACCCCGGGATCCCAAGTCCACCACATCCCGAAGGGGAACCTTGTACACATATTTTATGTGTATGTACAAAATTTACTCCTTTTGCGCTTCGGCAAAGTTTCCTCTTCCGGCCGCGGGTCTTTTCTCGCGCTCTCGGCCATGAGGCAGGCAGGGGGGCCGCGTGTACACTAGACGCAAGTTTGGGCCCTGGTCAGGCTCCGTGGCGTTCGTTCTGGGAGTTCAAAGTCGCGGCGAGCTGGCTCTTTTCGCGGGATCGCTTTCCGCCCAACCAGAGCCAAGCAAGTTCATGCAAACCCCAACTGTCATTTTTAATTTTCTTTCATTTTTGCACCTCTGCTGTTGTTTCTGAAGAACCAATATAGCCCTCAAAGGCTACGTAGGCAGCGACGGTACAACAGCCGCGCTTCAAGCTTTCCCCTTCCCTTTTGTGACAACAACGAACGGTGCTTCTGCGTGTGTGCGTGCGTGTGTGTCACCCGATATTAGGCCCTGATCCATTTGGTGGGCATAGCGATTGACATAATTGGCTCTATGTGCCATACGCAAAGCCATAAGCTGGAGTGGGCACGTGCCATTAGGATTGTGGGCACAAGGGGTGGCAAAACAAGAGAAATTATGCCATAGGCAGCCTATGCCACCCCTATGTTTGGCGCTGGGTTCGTTGAAAGCCCGGGCTAGATGTCCAGTCGGCATCGGGAACTTCGTTGAATACTTAAACAGCATCAAAGCGGTTGACTTATATGCATACGATTCAGCATTTCAGCAGTTGGTTTATGTTCACACACCCCGCTTATGTGTTTAAACACACGCTAAAAAACGAAGAAGTCACACTGTGGAAAAATGGCCAAACCCTGGTGCCATAGTTCGCTCTCTTGCGCAAAACCGACCAAACAAACGTGAACGGTCCCCAAAAAGGTGGCTTATGACTACCAAAACCTAAGCCAAAATTGTGGGAAAATGGCCAAACCCTGGTGCCATAGTTGCCTTGTTTGGACTCGTGCCATTCCGAAAAAGTGGGCACGAAAAAAAAAAAAAACACCAAATGGGTCAGGGCCTACCTACAGCAGGTAGGAACCAGACACACAGTCTTAACGAGAGAGGTGCAATCTCAGCTTTGTCTTTTTCTTGTTTGCGATATCTGCTGCTAGCTGCTGTGTACCTGTATCACAGGGTAAGCTTTTTGACGTTGTGGCAAGTGGTTACCATGGTACAACAGCAGTAGCCGTACTGCAAGGTATTTGTTTTTGTGACAGCTTACGAACGGTGCCTCTGTATGAATGCGTGTGTGCATGTGGGCTTGCCATCCTGAACACAACGAGCTGGGAGATTCCAACTCACACTATATACTATTGCTGTACCTCTGAATTTCACAATCACCAGCGTAGTACAGCAGCGGTACAACAGCAGCGAACCTCGCATGTGTTCCCCCTTATCAACTTGCGACACCCCAGAGATTTCAAGTCAACCACATGCCGAAGGGTAACCTTGCACAGATCCTCCCAGTACCTGGGAGCAAAGTACACGGTAGCATTTTCGAGAGGATACCTGGTACACTGCACTTGCCTCGTGTACTCGCAGTATTTCGGGCTTACGTACTGCCGATACTGCGAGTACTCGCAGATTTCGAGGTTCCGTACTGCGGACACTTCCGGACTCGCAGTATTTTGGGGTTCGGTACTCTGGGTATGGCTGTACTTCCTGTACTCCAAGTATTTTAGGGTTATGCACTGCAGGTACTGCAAGTACTGGCAGTATTTTGTCCGTTGGTACTGCGAGTGTTGCGAGTACGCGCAGTACCAAACTACTCTCGGTATGCGCATATGCTCGGGAATATGAAGTAGACTTCGACCATCTGTGCACCGTTTCGATATTCCCTCCACCTTTTAAGCAGAAAACGTTCACACAGATGATCCCACGGGTGGAGAGTTGAGGCAAATTACTTTCGGGGGAGGGGCAACTGGAATACTTCGAGGACTGGCAGTATTTCTGGAGTATATACTGCGAGTACTTGCAGTACCTCCGGGTTCAGTACTCTGGGTTACTCTGAGTACTGAAATAGTTTGCACTGCGTGTACTGCTTGTATTCGGAGCTCTGTACTCGTACAGCTCATATCATACGCCCATTACTCGCAGTATTTGGGCCCAGTAATGCTCATCCCGGTACATACTCGCAGTATTTAGGCCGCCAGTACTGCAATACTCTCAGTACTCGGAGTACGAAATGTGCTCGGTACTCCGAGGGTCCTTGGAGTACGAAATACCGGTACGTATACAGCAGTACGTACTCATCAGGACTGGGAGCAACTGTGTGGAACCTTGTAAGATGTACCCAGCCCACGAGTTACGGCCGCTGCTGGAGAATCACTGATAAGCATGCCAGAAAGCACGACGGTAGAAGGCAATCCGATACGGTGTGCTAGAACAAACGGGCGGCATCGTGCTCAATTGGATCAGACGGCAGGTCAGGTCATGAGCTGTTGTCAAAGCTCGTCGCCCGTTTATTTGTCGCCCATAGGCCTATATACCAGATAAGCCACAGGAGATGTCCTGCCTGTGCTGCCTGTGGGCTGTGAGCGAAAAAATGAAAGTTGACCTGGTCTGGTGGTCTGGTGGGTTAAAATACGTACGACTCATGTCCGGAAATATAAGGAACACTTGTGAATTAATATTTCGATAAAATCGTCCTTACAGTTCCGGACATATTGGTACTGGTCTGGGGTACTACCACGGGTAGACTGCTGCTGTAGAACGTTTCGTGAACCTGCCAAGCTTACCTCGAATAATGACTCGGGCGTCCTTGTCCCGCCCATCACACTCAGACTCCATGGAACGCTCCAGCTGCAGCACCTCGCGGATTTCGTCTTCTCCCTCCGACCTGTCGTATATTTCCTTCATCTCGTTGCATATGATGTCCCTCATCTCCGGTATGGTTTTGGTTGTTCCCATTTTGTTTGCGTTCTCCTTCCCTCCCCGATTATTCTATGATCTCTGTCAAAGCCTTACTTCAGATCAACTAGAATCCGGCTGTGCAGGGTATGAACTAGTGTCGGTGCAGCACCCCTGCAACCTTGAGGAGTTGCCTCAATACCGCGATGCAACGAGCACCCACCTCTCTGTTTTTGAATAAACCCAACGGCCAGCATGGTTTTCATATCAAATGAAAAGCGTGTTTCGTGTAGGGGGTCGGGGAATCCGCTGCGATGCTGCGATGCTGTGATTGGTCAGCAGCGATTACGATGACGAGGTGCCGAAAAACGTAAAAATCACAAAATCACCTGGCCGTCGCAGGTGTCAACGTACCCGGTACAGCACAGCACTTCGACGACGACGGAACACACTTCCCGAATCGGACCATCAAAACAACCGCGTCTGAAGACAGCAGTGCCAATCGCGGTGGACGCGTTTGCGCGCAGCAGTGCTTCAGAGTAAGCCCGCGGAGGAGGGAGCATAATTTGGTAGCGCGTGTTGCGCTCGGGCGTCACCGTCATTTCGGGCCAGGAAAACAGGACCACCACCATGGCGTCAGACTCGTCGGACATCGTGTTGGAAGGGCGCGCCCTGACCCTGAACCCCATCACGCTCGTGAAGGACACCGTGGAGACCGTAGCGTACCACTGGAAGAACAAGTCCATCAACTGGCCGATGTCCATCTACATCACGCTCGTGCACGTCGCCGCCGTGGTGGGGTTCACCACGATCCAGCACTGCAAGTGGCAGACCTGCCTGTTGGCTTTTATCCTCTGGCCGATCACGTGAGTAAAAAAAGTGTTGCACTCGCCCCAGTACATCAGCTGAGAGTTCCGTTAGAAAGAAGTAGCTGCGTCAGCCCGTGCCCTGCTTGCCTGCCGGGTGGCCGCGACAGGCAGACGCCCCTCCAGCCGTATCGTGGGTCACAGAATCATATGAGCACACCTGTACCTTGTAATAATGAAAGTAACCCTTTTTTTCAGTCCCTTTTTTGTTTTTGGTCCCCGATTCCGCGACGATTTTGACGATCCACGATACGATGATACCACTGACGAAACCCCTGACGCCTTTTAATATTTTAATACAGTAGTGTGAGAAACAACTTTCGTTGAATTTCTCCGAAACTCGGCACGAAATTTAATCTTCCATCCAGAGATGCAGCGGCGGCATCCGCTTGCTTGTGCGAGTCGCAAGGCTCATCCACCAAGCCTGCTCCCCCCGCCATCAAAGTATATTTGGCCTAGTACATACGTACCGTATGATTTCAATGCGAGCGCTGCTTCTGCTGTACTCAAATGTTCACACCCTGAAAAGTACTCGTTCATACACCCGGCGAAGTAACGAAGCTCCTGGTCGTACTATTTTTTTATCAGAATGTACTCGTGCTGATATCAGACGTGTCATATTGTGCTTGCTTGTAGTATCGCACCTCTTGATGACTCACGCAAGCGGCCTCTTGACCTCTGACAGCAGACTCTAGCGGTGTACGAGTAACTGCTTCGGAAGATGAGAAGAAGCAGAGGCCATGTATATCGTATACGTATGTACAAGCATGGAACACACCAGTATAGCAGCAGCAGCAGCAGTATATCTATCGTATCATTCCACACAGGGTGTACGTCATTCATACCTGGTACCTTTGTACCAACCAGTGCAGAGTGCTGCAGGCGCAAGAGCAATCCCAACTTGCCTGGTACATGTTACTGGTATGACATGCCTGGTACGAACGTACCCGGATACCAAGCAATACGTACTTATCACACCAGGTCGTAGAGCATTAAATTTATTTTGATTTTTACACAATAGCAAGGACATCACGATCATAGACGGAGGGGAGGGTATATAGCGGCGTAGGCGTAGCGGCAATCCCGCTCCCCCCCCCCCCCCCCCCCCCCCCCCCCCCCCCCCCCCCCCCCCCCCCCCCCCCCCCCGCAGTAACATACCCTCAAGGCAAGCTCAGGCCGTTTACACTTTTTCCCCACCACCACGTGTAGCTACTCTCCCTGGTGTCAGCACTACAAATAAAGTAAAAGACAGACGTGATTGCAAAGAGGGGAGCGGCCAGGAGGTGTTACATCGTCAGTGCCAGCAGT